>CAAE01014723.1:1082086-1137562 GCA_000180735.1 Tetraodon nigroviridis
CAGCACAGTCACAGCGAGCTTGTGCAAACGGTGACACGGCTGTTGTAAACAGTGAGTCAAGCAGTGCATACACACTGGGCAGGCCCTGACCCGCCAGCGTGACCTTCTGTCACTTACAAATCTCCACACTGGGTCCGTTGTATTAACAGCAAAAACTGCAGTTACAATGACGTGAAAGGAAAGTAGTGAACAGAAAACTACCAAAAACAACAGTGAAGAGTCTGCAGTGTTTATGTTTCATTCAGCACAATCTTAAGGAAACACTAATAGTGCTCCTACAAAGAGATAGCACTAATATGTAGCCATCCATATTCCTTGACAGTATCTATGAGGGTGACATGTGGTAACCTATTTGTTAAACATGAAATGACACATTAATGCTAAGAATGTAGTTCACTATGGGACATAAAAGACAGAACATTCGAGAAAGAACTGCTCACCTGAAGTGGTGTAGGATACCGTTGAGTGCCAGGCCATCAGTCCAGCTAGTGGTGAAGTTCAGCACGTTGACCTCAGGGTATAAACGGGTGCACTGGCGTACCCAACTAAGTAAGATCTTTTCACTGTTTGTCTGCTGTAGATTGGCCATGACATCTTTCATGATGTCTTTCACCTACAGGAACAAAAAAGAAAACAAAAAACCAACATTTCTCTAAATTCTATCTTGTTTATCGCAATGTTTACTGCACTGCTTTAATTTGAAAGCCATGGTTTAAGTTGGTGTGCTCATAACCTCACTCCGCTCGCTTTGATACTGACATAAATTGTACAGCTAAAATGGAGATGAAGATTGCACTAACAGCCACAATAGATAATGACAGCATGCCTAACATTCACAACAATTATCTTGTTCATCACTCTGCAACATCAATGTACTGGGAGTTTACATTCACAGGAAGCAACAACCCCCTTCATGACTGTGCAGAGTGTGTGTAAAAGGAGAGGAACCAAGCACGTGAATGGACATGTATGCTCACCTGCCAGTGGAGGATAATACTCCAGATGAGCCCCAAGGTCAGCTTGTGATTTCCATCTACGATATCTGTCCCTCCTATATTTACCAGGTCGACCTAAAGATGACACAGAAAAGAACTATTGATGTAAACAAAGTCACAGTGTTTCCCATTTCAAGTGCCGTTAAATGTTATACCTCTGAGTAGGACAAAAATTTGGTAAGTCTAAAAGCTTTTAAATGAGCTTGCCAAGAGTGCTATTTCAGCCCACTTACTTACACTTTATAAATGACCCCATATGCATTTGACCCTTTCAATGCTAATTTAAGTGTTTCAAGACATGAATTGAGAAATTACATAGAAATATTTTGTGTGCATCAATTCACAGAGTGGAACATGAGGTGACGTGTCCCTTGGTGCCAGTCGATCTAATTAGCTCCATCCACAAGCCTGCGTTCTGGCAGAGACTATTATATGAAGGTTACATTTTCTGAGTAGTCGTAATCTGAAAATGAAGTTTGAAGAACTGAGATTAAAAAAGAAAAAAAACAAGGACTGTGTTTTGAAAGGGCAGAGAGCACAGCTGTTTTTATAATAATCCAGTTTAAAAGTACATGTTTCACCTAACATTATATGTAATAATTTCCCAAAACAGAAATTTCTGAGGCTTTATCCGTAATTTGGTATGTTTCATCTCATCATGCTAAAAGCTTCTTGAATCTGCACAAGGTAGTTTAATAGGAAGAAAAACAGGAAAAAGGTACTTACATTATTTTGATGCAGGACTTGAAGTACTTTGTTTACGTTGTTGAGAGCGTGCACTCTGGTGGAACCTCTTTCTTTGGTCTGAAAACAGCATAAATTAGCCAACTCCTTCATTAAAAACATCACCCAGACTACATACTTCCATCTCCACAATAGCAACTGCCGCCATCCATCATTGGCCTGTAACAGCTCTTCCATTCAAGTTAAGGCACCAACCGCATCCCAACATGATTACCTTAATGTTCTTCATTTACCCCAACAAACTGCAACTTGTACAGGTCATTTTATGCCTCCCTCATCCCTACTGCCTGTATGTCCATCATGGAATTCGGATCTTTTAGCCTCTTTACCACTCTACACACACAGGATATCCAAGCTATTATTATTATTAATATTATTATTGTTACTTCACTGACCCTCGCTGTAGGGCTCCAATTATTAAGGCAAACTCGATCTTAGGGCTGTTTAGGTGTACATGAATTGACTCCAGTCATGTGAAACGTGATGCAAAAGAAGGGGAACATGGATTGTGCATTCATGGCCATTGTTACTCCCAAATGAAACAGCAAGACACTGTTTCACACCCGTCACTGTATCAACTGTTATTGAAAGAATGCCAGTATGACTAGATGCCAACAGTGAAGTCCTCCTAAATCTTCGCATACCTCCCATTATTTCGGAATTAGAGTTTCGGTATCTCAGGGAAAGGGTTGGGCAAATACATCTGAAGGCAAAGGCATGAATACATTTCCTTGCCAACATATGTATCAAGACAGTTTTGACTTCTTCTGATCTGCAAAATTATAGTGGATCAAGGAAAAATGCACTGTGCAGAAAATTCCAAAACTATCTTAAAAGAACATCTGTCCGTCTCGAATGGATGGAGTTACGGATACAACATGCTGGAAATCTGTTTTTCATTCAGCCCTATCTGAGCTGCATCTGTTCAGCCCCGCCCCGAGTGTGTGACTCCAATATTTACATCACTTTTACCATCTGAGTTTGGAAGTCATGCATGGGCTTGGGTTCTTAGAGTGAACGCAGCAGTGACATCTCAGTTACACCAGCACCTCAGTCTTGAGCTTCATCGCCTGAATAAACTTAAAATCGTGCTAACAAGCTTGTTTAAATTAGTGTTGGCCATATCAAAACAAAGGTACAAAAACATGTTTTGACAAAAAGTTTGAATTTTATCATTAATAGCACAGGAAGGATAACAGCACTAAAGAACACTCTTTAACTGTGAGATGCCTTCTTGAAATATTTATGAATTATTGTGTACCAGTCACTAGTGTTCAAAGACAAATCCTCACCAGAGTAGTGCCAGTGAGACCCTCCAGCAGGTCCAAAAGCTTCCTCCCATCCTTTAGATCAGTGAACATATCCTTGATCGGCATTTTCCCCGTCTAATTGGAAGAAAACAGGTTTAGCACGCACCAACGTAACAACAGAAACATGTAGATATGAATGTGTATAAAAAAAAGAAATAACATTCATGCAGTTTGAACTGTGTGGGAGAGTTCTAAAGAGTCTTTGACGTTACCTTGGAGAGCTGTGCATTTATCCATTTGGTAAAGGTTTTTTTCTGTACTGAATCGTGCTCATCTATGGAAAAAAACAAGTGTGTCAAAAGTTGAACTCAAAAAAAAAAAATCAATCAGTATAACAACAGAAAGAACACAGTTTGCTTTATTTAAAGCACCAAACACACTCTTAATAGACTGAACAAGCTGGTTCAGGGCGCTGCCTCTGTGCTGGGCTGGACTCCATCGAGAAGTGGTGGACAGAAAGACGTCGGCAAGGCTGACATCCATCAGGAGCAACTGCTCTGCACCACGCTCCTTTAGCTCTAGGCTCAGGCATCCTCAGTACAGGAAGGAGGTCATTCCTCCCCACAGCCATCAGACTATTTAATGCAGCATCCTAGCTACCACACCAGGACTGCCCAGGACCCTGTATTGGTATTTATTGTTGTATTGCTGCTGTTGGAACAGTGCAATTTCCCCATTGTGGGACAAATAAAACATTCCATTCTATTCTATTCTATTCTATTCTATTCTATTCTATTCTATTCTATTCTAATGCTGGTATGCCCTTGAATGGTAAGTATAGTCAGTGGTGTAGGGACAGTAAATATTTGCACACACAAAAAGCAGACTTGACATATTTAGACCATGTGTACTAAATGTCGAAAGGTCTGTAGGTTTTGTAAAACAAATGAGAGATCTTCCAACATACTCATCCTTGCCAAAGCCCTGTCACCTCTGCACTTGTACACACAGCTTTGTGCATCGGGCAGGAAATTGTGCTTTGACATAGCTATTTCTTTCTTCTGAAGCCAGTCATGCAAAGCCTAAGCACCTCATTTAGGAAGTGATTCTAAGCCAGGTACCAGTGATATTCTGGTGTTCAGTCCAACTACAGCTGCAGAACAACTACAGAAGAAACACGTCCACACAGCAAACAGAGAACCTCAAAAATGAAATCTGACAGAATGGACCACCGGAGAGGACTGATGTTATCCACCTGCGTATCCCAGTACCTACACCCATCACACATTATCTTTAGTGTCCCTTCTCTCTAGCAGCCGTCAATAACTCATCAGTCTCTCAGAACACGCTAGAGGTAATAAATAGAAGAAATGTACAGACTTTTGTCCTCTTTTCAACCCTGAGATCCAGGTTTTACGCAGTAATCTAGAACTGGAGGAGGGTTATATCTGTATGAAGTACCACTGTCACCCAACCCTCTGCTGGGGGAAGCACCATGAAATGAACAAAGGGTCAAAGGTTAAGATCACCAGCCCCAGCAGCCGTCAGCTTCTTTGTCTGGCTGGTGTAAAGTATATGTTGTGAGACTGTGTGCAGCCGCTGGCCGGGTGAGAGAAGGCATAAAAACAAGAATGTAATGCAAGAAAAGGCAAGTGGGGGTGAGAGGTGAGAGGTGAAAAGATAAGACTAATAATAGTAAGAAGAAAAAAAACAAGGTTACTATTTGTTTAAAACTAAAACACTAATGTCACAGTTAGCAAGCCCAACACCACTATAATCAGGTACAATCACCTAACCCTAAAAAACTTGTGTTTTGCATTATTTGCTAATTCTAGAAAGAAGTAATAATAAAAAGAAAACATTTCATCTTCATGTGATATATTTGAGAGCAAGGCTTTTGTTTTGTTTTAGATTTTTTAAAGTTGGCATAGTTTACCATTGGTTGTATATATGAAAAACCACTATTCTATATTGTAGGTGAATTTTGTTTTGGTGATTCTCAGCAAATGCTACGATTGCATTGCATTGAAGAAGGGAAAATCTTCGTTTCTTCGTTGGGACAGCAGCAGGACAGGGAGACTCCTACTCTATGTGCCACCATTGTTAAAGTGTTCTGAAGAGTAATGCACTTTTAAAAATCATAATAAAAGCCCCCCTGAGAGTATGTGGCCCTATTCTTGTCATAAATCTCACAGAGCAACAATAATACACAAAGAATCTTTTCTTCTAGAGATGACGCTTGGTGGAAATGATGAATGCAGATGTTAACTGGATCCCATATTAGAGGCCCAATAATTGACTTCCATCAATCATGGGGGCACTGTACAAGTGGAGCAGGGCCAAATGGACCACCAAGGGCAGCCGGACGGAAAATCCTACCAAATGCATTTAAAGAACTGCTTAAGAGCAGCGGGACTTGTACGGTAAAGGGGAGGTATCACATTTCCTTTATTAAAAAACATTGTGCAGCCTTATCGCCAGTATGTGGAGGCACCCTCTGAGGTACCCTGAGAGGCCCCCTGAGGCGAGGCTCCCTGTGAGCTCAGGTCTCCTTGGCTTACCACCACTGCCACTTTGACAAGTGCACAATAAAGTCGATTCATACCCGCCGCTCTCCTCTCAATCTGTCTGCTGCTCCCGCTAACCACAGCAGAAGAATGTCTTACTGCAGGGCAGATCAAAGCAGCATATGTGTTTAAGCAGGTATGTGTGTGTGTGTGTGTGTGTGTGTGTGTGTGTGAGAGAGAGAAAGAAAGATAGAGGGGGAAAAAGTCGACGTAGGGTTTGTTTACAGAATGTTAAGACAGCATCACACACATCCACTTCTGATAATTTGCTTATGACCATTTAGGTCTGCCTAAAAAGTACTTTTGGCAAAGATGTAATAAATGTCACTTTTGTGTTGACACAACTATGACAGAAAAGAAACACAGATGAAATGCAAAGACTCCGATTTAAAGAGACATCAATGTTTTTTTCAAGTAGAGATAAAAACAGCTATATTACTGAATTTATGACTGCCAAGTGACATGAGAGATTCAGACCGGGGAGGCATGTCGCTACCTCCAGCACGAGCTCAGAAAGTCTAATAGAAGCAAACAAATGGCAAACATGCTGCGCTCCTGTATGTGTGCCTCTTCCTCTCTAGTACAGCCAGCTGGGAACACTGAGCAAATGCATAAAATATACAAACCCAGTCTGTCTGTATACTTAACGCCTTCACAGGTGGAGTTTTCCTGACCACGCAGCTAGCAGAAGAGGAGCTGAGGTGAAAATCAAACAAGCCATGTTTCCAGAGCAGCATCGCATCGTAAACATGTGTGCACACAGGTAAGACAAATAAAGAAATTCACAGAGTTTAACCGCTAATCTTCTGCTATCCTATACTTGGCAGCTAAAATAAACATTTCGTATTAGTGTTGAGAGTGTGTGGCTGGAGAATGAAGGAAGTTTCCGATCTAAGCAACCAAACTGGCTGAAATGGTGATAGGCAACAAACAAACAGCATCGTTTCTTTAGTTTCCCACACTGAACCTCCCCATCATGGGAAGAGCGGAGGCTCAGCGCTTGCCTGTCACCAAGTTTGGTAAGTATTACTTCTTACAATGGTCGAAAGAGCAGACTAACCACCCGAAAGCATCGGTTTTCCGAGGACTTGGCAGCAAGCCCGTTCCACTCTGACAACCTACAATCAAATATGTAAGAGTACATATTTAACTTTCAACTTAAGAGCCCTCATACAAATTTTCACCTATGTTAAAAAAAGCACAGAAATGCCCCTGTAGAATCAGTTTCCTTTCTCCTGTAAAAGCAGGGAGGAATGTATAGAATTCCTGGAGAGAATTCCTGTAATTCCCCCCCCTACATTCCTCCCTCCTTCCCCCATTGGTCACTTGTCTAAGCTTGTCCCTGCCAGTATAGCCTTGTTGACACGCTCCTCTTGTCAAGATCTGGGAATTTTCAAATAAAACAGAAGAAATGCCCAGAAGGATTACTGGATATCCCCTCTGCTTAAAAACCATCTTTTTGTGTGTTTACAGGCCTTCAATGGTGTAATTAGGAGGAAAGAAAAGTGCAAGGATGGGAAGACTTTAGTGAAATCTAAACTTTAAATTGTAAATAACTATGGGAAACAAAAAAAAAGGCCAAAAGAACTTCATTTAAATTGATAATATTATATTCCTTACTTCATTCCCAAGTTAAATTAAAAACAGGAAGTTATATTTAACAAGTGATAACCTTAATAGTGTCAAACACACTACAGAATTGATAACAAATTGGAATATATCTAAATCAGAAAGCAGGAAAGAACACACACCTGTTATATTGTTTATACTATATGACGTCAATCTGCTGTCACATTAAATGCCTGTCAAAAGTTCCTACCTCTGAGTCTGAGACCATGCTCTGCCATCTTTTACTAAAAGACCCAGGAATTCTGAACGAAAGATGCGGAAAAACCAAAAAAGGCTGATGCTATATTTTGACAATAACAGCACGAGACAGAGTTTGACATTCCTGCGTCCTCCTCGTCCTCTTTCTCTTTTCTGCCCGTGTCACTCCTTGACCAGCAAGGGAGACAATGATCAGAAGAATGCTGCAGGGAAGAGAGAGAGGGGAGGGAAGGAGGGACGACATCGGTGAAAGGGAAACGGAGTGAGGGCAGAGCAGAACAGGACGGGGCAAGCCAGAGGTTTGATGGGATGGAGGATCAACGCAGATAAACAGAAACAGTCTTCTGTGGCGTCTTTGCACACATCAGGACAGACGTGCCATGATATGAATAACAGAAAAGAAAAGAAAAAAACACCTCAAACGCAGACATAACACAGCGCTGGCTGGGAGGAGAGTTGGTGGCAGCGACGACATTTATCTGCAACTGCTTTTGACACAGACATAGCACGTTCAGGCTTCAGGTACAGGCTGTCATCTTAACAGGTACAAGTCCCCCCGTGGGGGCTCTTCAGAGCCACTTACCCATCTCTGTGTTGGGTTGCTTCAGTTTCCGCCTGAAAAAGTTACTCTTCCTGAAAAACATCCACTTACTCAAATTCATGACGAAAAACAAGTACTTATACACACGGAAAAAAAGGAAAGTGACAAAACCCAATGCACAACAGGAAGATGGGCTGTTAACGGTCGTGGGAGAATGGCAGAGAGAAACAGGAAGGAGAAGGCGGAAGCAGAGGTGTCGCAGCACTTGTTGCGCTTTGAGCCGCCAGGCTGGGTTGTCAGATGTGACATCACAAACAAACATGACCAAACTGAAAGCAGGAGTGTGTGTGTGTGTGTGTGTGTGTGTGTGTGTGTGTGTGTGTGAGTGTGTGTGTGTGTGTGTGTGTGTGAAAGGAGCAGCTTCAGCTGATAGGTGACTCAAGAGACAGTGTGACAGCTAGCAACCAAAAGGCTGACAGCACAGGGGACCAACATGATTTAAAGTCAACTACACCATGGTAAAACCTTGACAACAACCTGCACAGTCAGTGTTTTGGTGTTTTGTTCATTTTGTCCATTAAAAAAAGTGGTTAAAACAGTTTCATGCAGGCTCCTGCAGTAGATCAGGGGCAAACGGAGGCAAAGGCCTCAGTCCACTGGCCCATTGACATTTTCAGTCAACGAGGAGCAACTGAGCAAACAGCTCAATTCCCACAGAGATGTTTAAAAAAAGAAGAGTGCAGGGTTGAGTTGATTTTCCTGTCGTTTCTTTTATCACTGTTCAGCTCCAGAAGGAGGCAGAAGAAGGAAAAAAGCAGTCGACCCACGTTTAACTTCAAGAATGTGACTGAATTAAACCAACTCCCTTCTGCAGAGAACAACAGCAGCTGGGAGGAACAACCCAGAGGAACGAGTTCGCTTGGGTGAGGTTTGCAATGGCACTGAAAAAACCATCAAGACAGCAGAGAGGGACGCTCCGCTGTATGGGACCGCCGTCTGCCTCGGTCTTCACTGCGACCTTTTGCAGGATATTTAATATCGTGTAGCTCCCCAGTGTCTGATATTGGAGCACCTTGAAGTTGTAACATTTAAATATTCGAATTTTTCAATAAACTGTGTGTAAGAAGTAACTATGGTGATTGCGGCCACAAGAAACACACATCAAATGACTCACAGTCCAGCCAAAATCTAAGTGAGAAGGCTGGAAAATACAAAATCTCCCAAAATACCACAGCCTCCCTCCACTGGAAAAAGCAGATTCCCAGGCCTACATCCATAAACGCCCACTTCACACAGCATGTTCCATATGGCCCTGTGGTGCCTCCACTGTCCTCACAGCAGTTTAAAGCTACTAAAGTACAAGGACACTGACAATACCCAGTCAAGCGTAAGGAGTTATTAAATGGCAGGTTGGAGAGGTATGGTACGTGCGTGATGCTCAACTGGGTCAGAATGGAAAAAAAAACAAAAAAACCGGAGGATTTGTTGGTGTGAGCAGCCCTAAGCTTTAGTTAGTGTCAGCAGTATATGCACAGTGAACATTCAGACTTGTGTGTTGGGAGGGCTGGTCGGGGTAAAAATGTCTTTGCAGGAACTTGCAAAGACCCTAACCCTAACCTGTGGAAGAGTCTCAGAAATGCTCTCATCATCTTTCAGCAATCTGTCCTCAGATTGAGCATGAAGGATCGCTCTTTCCACCTTGTTTTCTGTCGTTTCTGCGATCTTTGGCACAGGTGATTCTGGTTCACATGTGCTGGTGGTCCTATCTGCAGAGCAGCGGCTGTTAGCTGACATCCGGAGAGGAGTTAGTGCTGCAGGATCAGCTGCTGATAGCGTCAAACAGAGCAAAATCCACACCGCTCATTGAATACCTCCACAACAACAGACACCTATTGCTTTAAAGGGTTAATATTAATTCCCCCCCAAGCCTCAGTGTGTTTTTTTGTTGAGTAAATCCTGTCACGCGAGGGGTCAGAAGTAAGATTGGGCAACATGGCTTTGTAGCTTTAATGAGGTCAGAAAAGGGAGTGGGAAAGGAGGGATTTGAATTGGACACAACTGCTTTGGGAAAACAGAATTGTTGAAAGCAGAGAGCTGTTTCTATCCATCTTGATTCAGGACATCATTTTCTACCACTGCTAAATGTCATCTGAGCTGAGCGGAGGTGCCCCGTGCTCCCGTGAATGCATTTCCAGGCAGTCTCCGCAGAGTTACCTCTTTTCAACTAACTTCCAACTTCCCAGAAACCCCAAGACAGCCACAAGCATCCAAACTAACACAAGCACACATTTCTATCTTTTGCACTGCAATGGGGACACATCCGGCCAAGAATGCATTGCTTGCTGAAGCTAAAAATACACTCACTGGGCACACATCGACACAAGAAAATGAAGACGAAGTGCCAGAATGGAGGAAACAGAAATTCAGGTTGGGCCATCTCAGAATGAAGGGGCAGCCACATTGAATGCTCCTTTGTTTGGACTTGCGCTACATGCTACCCACGCACGTTATTTACATAACGCTGAATGTGGCTAACACGAGGGTCGCTCGCCAGCTAAGTTCTGGACGAAGGTAATACCTGCTGCTGAAGCACGTTAAAAGGCCTTTTCTGCGCCCAGCAATGAAACGCTACAAATGTGAAATGTAACCGAGCCCGTATGGTGACATGTCCTACCATAAACACTCCCACACCGGGCACACCGTCGCTGGGTGACACATTGTTCTTCTCTAATGCAATTTCTTTTCATTGACTGAAGGTCACGTGCGGTGTTGCGGTTGTCTGCGCAGCTCAAAAGGAATTGTTATCAGGTTTCTCAGCTTCAATCGTATAAATGAGACCAATTTCAAAAAAAGAAGACCGTCAAGGAGCTGCAGAGTCGGGGCCGGGCGACCTTGTTTGATAGTGTGAGGCTCCAAAGACAGCAGAGTCCCCAGGTGGCAAATACACACAGAGAAAGTGGGTCAAGGGAGCATCTTTATGTCGTGAAACAACAGACTTCTATCCTGCGGGCGAATATTGACCTTTCACATTTCTTTGCGTGATAAAATAAGCTTGGGCAGGGAAGTGCACAGCCAGGACAGGCTGACGGGACCTTGAATACACAAAATACACACCTGGTGCTCACATCTGAGTCATTACAGCTGAAGTGATGAAGATGTTGTCAGAGCGGATGGTGTATTCGTCTAGATTTATAAACCTGGTTATCCAGCATTGCAGGGATAAACCATCCTTCATTTGTGCAGTGACAACATCCAGTCGTGCACATTTTGCAGCGTTCTTCCCTGAAATATTTGGATCGGAGATTCACATTGACTGTACATT
Organism: Tetraodon nigroviridis; assembly: GCA_000180735.1. Classification (NCBI taxonomy): domain Eukaryota; kingdom Metazoa; phylum Chordata; class Actinopteri; order Tetraodontiformes; family Tetraodontidae; genus Tetraodon; species Tetraodon nigroviridis. The sequence goes on from CAAE01014723.1 coordinate 1,093,333, forward strand.
TTCACAGACAACGTGAAGCAGCACGAGTGGATAGTTATTACTCTTAAAATCACACGTACTGGCCCAGGCAAGAATCACACATATGTCCCTACCTAAGAAAACAACACAACTGTGAAGCTGATTGAAAATAAATTGAAGCAAAATCATTGAAAGCAGGGATTTTCTACACCATTTTTTTTTCGTTAATCAGTAATGTAGTGACAATACATCATCCATTTAGGCACACTGGCAGCCTGGAGATCACATGAGCAACTGCTCTAATGTGTTCACGCTAGGGTTGTCTCAGCTGTGAAAACATCCTTCCACCTGCGCACACACGGACCGGTCTCAGCCCATATTTCACCCATAACCTCCAGTCCTCGCTCAGCTTCTACCAGCCTCCTAAAGATCCGGATCGCACGACCAGAGTTAAAAACAGAAAGTTGGAGAAAGCCAGCAGGTTAATGCAATCCACATGTTGTACGTTCCCCCTTTTTTTGCCATAAAAGAAAGTATTATTCTTGGTGTTGTCATGGAAACGTGAATTGTTGTGGGAAAACCACTGTGGTCTGAACATGAACGCCATAAAACTCCATCGGAACAATTCCAGCCCTGGCTCCATTTGAAGGCCCAACAGACAAAGAATGTTTGCAAATGAATGAGACGGGGTGGTGAAAAGGGGTCACGTGTCTTTTTACTTCATATTTAATGCTCCATTTTGAGCAGGTTTGAATATACTTGTCTTTTTTTAATATTATTTCAACTGACTTTTATTAGCTGGCTTTTTACCAGAACACACTAGCGGTAACAGGCTCGTATTTGAGCGCTACATTAGTGCACGAGGCGTGACCTTTGATAGTATACACCCTGGTATTCATTCTCTTTTGCATTGCTTGAACACTACTAACACCAATAATACCTGGTACAAATTTAAATATGCTGCACAAATAAGGAGCAGCTACTTGTTGAGCTCCAGAACAAGCACCTCAGGGTGTGGCTCCCTCCACCCATCCCATCATTCTTCTCTTTTCTCTGCTACCACTGGGCAACATTTTTGTGACTTTCTCTTTTCTAATCAACCTTCTCCTGTTCCCTTCTGCCTTTGTTGCTCCCGTCCTTGATCCCTTTGCCTCCATGGGAACTGAGGTTATCCATGCACAACATGATTTCTGGCTCAGTCGGAGTTTTCTGACAGCAAACAAAAATACAGCTTGTCCTCGCTATACAGTGAGCAGAGCTCGGCAATATTTGGCATCGCAACGGTAAAACTCTACTCACTATAAACTTGGACACAGCAAAAGTATAAAGATAAACCAACATACCAGATCTCCACTTGATAATGTCACTGAATTCTTCGTTGATTCCTCCCTCTGCGCTGTCCCCGTGTGACGCCATGGCAGCCGAGTCAGCGCTTTATTGGTTGAAATTGCAAGAGTACCAGGTCTCCCGCCGTGCTTCCAACTAAGAACAAAACATACATTTTCATTAACATTGGTGTCAAGAGTACTAGGAAAATCCAAAAAGGTCAGGAAAGAGGCGTCGCATGCACCAGAGCTGCACACACGTCAGATGCAGAGCAAACAGGGAGGTCTAAGACTTCAGGAGGAACAGCACAGGTCATTAAAACGTTAACAGCTGTTCCAGACTTCTCAGTGACTTCTCAAAAGTGTTGGGAACGAGTGTGAATGGTTTCAGACACATTGCCCCTTGACTGAAAACAACAATCTTCAGGTTCCAACATCAAACACGTTAGATGCACACGAGAGCGGCTGGAAAATAGGTAGTCAGCCCGCTCGGCGGTCCAAGTCCTGATCCAAGGAGTCCAATTTCAAGCATTGTGCCTTTTTTAGGTGCACGGGTGGAGTTTCAAGACACACTGATTTTCAACCAGTCAGCAACTGTTGTCATTATTATCATCATTGTGCAGGTCTGTATCAGCTGCAACCAGAAAAACCACTGGTGTGATACCAATACGAGCAGCATGGGAATCTGAGACACGCTGCCCATAAGTCACCTGTTTCTGCCAGATTTTTGGAGCCTCAAGAGCTGCCTTCTATTCTGAGCCAACGCTGGGAGATGTGGTCTGCTGCCGTGCACAGTCTCCTTTCATTGAACACCCAACAAATGTATGTCCACTCCGAAAATAGATTTCTTTTGCCGTGAAAGCAGCATGAGTAAAAGTTCTTCTTGGATGATGCGGGCCCATAAATAACGCCTGTAAATGTGATCAACAGGCCTGTTCCTCTGACAGCTGGGAGGGACTAGTAAACTCTGACAACGGTGCTAGTTACAAAACTCCTAAAGGGGACTAGAAACTGAAATTGAAATCTGAAGTAACTGAAGCAATGCACACACACACACGCCCCCACAACCCCCCTCCCACACACACACACAAAATCCAGTGCTTCGTTGTTTTATTTTTAATCAATGAGACCCCTTTACTCGGTGCTTTTCAAACTGTCTCTGACAAGGGAACGGAAGGAATCATTATGGAGAAGACAGTTCCCAGGTTCGGATGCCAAACTCACCTTTGCTGGCACCCGGGAGTCCGCAGACCTGCTCACCAGATTAGGTCTAAAGCGTGTCGAGTACGTGTGTGCAGGTGATCTAAAAGTGCAACGCTTGAAAGAGCACGCAAATTCTGTAGATTTAAGGCATTTCACACGAAAAAGGAGAACTTACTCAAACTTGATTGGCTAACTAAACAGTGACCCAACCTCAAGCGCATCCAAACTCTCTTCTGTGGCCCGAAACACTTTAAGTGACGCTTTATCTCCGTAGCACAGACACGTCCACCGACAGTAGTGTTGGAAAAGCGACAGGATTAAATCTGGATAAATGGACATTACATTACAAGGCTGACGGCGACACAGCTGAGGTATCCGGGTTCCACAACTTTGTTCCTGTTGCTTCCTTGCCTATTTTACCGAGCACCCACAAACGCAACAGTCAAGTTCAAAAGAGTTAGGTCAGACAGGTGAAAGGAAACGCTAATACAAGAGGTTTAAATTACAAACGTTCGTGAAATGTTTTTAGAGTCCATAATTTTTATTCCCACTCATCTTTACAGCATTGGATCTCATTGTTTTATGTATGTAATTAAAGTGTCTAAATGGGGACTTGTGCTGTATATTTAAATTCGATATTAGTAGAAGCACTTATTTTGAAGGCGTTAATCGGAAATACTGTGTCTGCTTATGATGTCTTGACGGGATTGAGTTTTCTCCTTTGGCTGGAAAAGTTTTCCTGACCCAGACATGGAAACATGGCGCGGCGGGTGTCACGTGACGCAAATCCAACAACACCAGCGGTCCTAACTGGGAAACTAGCATAAAAACTGTAAGAATAAATTACCCTTATTATTTAAAAAATATTAGGTTTTACAACTTTGAGTGAATGGAATATTGAGCCTAAGTAGTCTCAAGATCGTCCAAGATATTGAACTGAATTATTCAAGACCTTTAGGCACCAGACAACTTGATTCATGAATGATGTAGTTTGTTAATTTATTTGATATGCTGGTATTATTCAGGATATTCTTTTTTCTTTTTCTTAGCAAAACAACCTTTAATTTTTCAGTCTTAATGTAATTCAAATTTTACCTATTCCTTTACTAAATTTTTATATACATGTATCGATCTAAATAACCAGGTAATCTTTGATTTTTATTCCTAATTTTCTTTATGTGGTTTTACGAGTAGGCGTTTCGTTTTACAAGTTATGTTACAGCGCCCCCTTCTGGTCACATGGAGTACACACTCAATGCAATTTCCAAAAAACTCAACAAAACGTTTATAGAGATTTATTATCATGCATTCACAGATTTATTTATTTTTATTTTTTTAAATAACCTTTAGGAAAAATCTCCATTCTCCAATGTGCTGTTTGGTCAAAAGTAAAGCGTACAGTCGTGCAGCGGGTCGTCCCCTCGTGTTTGTTTCTCGTTAGCACACACGGTGCATTTGCAGCGATAGCAAGTGCGTGTGGGGTGTTTGTTTGTTTGGATCCTGCATTTTTGTTTCACCTCATGTCGGATTTAATGAACAAAAATAAACTTTACCAGGAGTGGGGTTCGAACCCACGCGGACATACGTCCATTGGATCTTAAGTCCAACGCCTTAACCACTCGGCCATCCTGGTACAGATGACATCGCTGGCAACATTTATTGCTACTTAATATATGAGCGTCAGGAGAATTATTCTAGTAATAAATAGTGCTCAGATAGTTGGTATTTGAGGCTCTTTGTTCGTTCTTGCAAACAACTCGTCTAACCTGAACCCTACACTTAGCTACCGTGCTAATTGTGCTCGCCGGTGAAGCATTGTAGCATTTTAACGCAATATTATCACGCTATGTTTACGGTATATAGGACGGTTTTGCGAGTAAATCTTCCTTATCGAATCCCTTGTTTAACAATGTTATCATTAATAAATGAGCTGCAGGTAATTATATCAGCGTACCTAAATAAGCTAAGTGAGCTACATTGTTGCTACAATGTTAGCATTCTCTCGCTCATAGCAAAAGATCCACCAAATTAACGATTTTCAGCTTTCAAGTTACCTTTTTACCCGTACCTAACCAACCAACCAACCACCAACAGCAAGGAGAAGCAGCATCCTGGAATCAAACTGCAACATTTGGCCCGGAATATATACAAGAAAGTATCACAGAACCACTAAACTACCCTATCTGGAACGAACAGCTAGGCTACTTTCGATTGGAAAAGTGAAACTGAACAGTTTTAACGAACTCTTGTCTGTAACAGGTAGGTGAAAAAACACGATCGAGTGTTTTCTAACATTAGATGAATGGTAATTCTGATATTTAATGTCGTTCTTGCAAACTTTATAATCGATTGGTGCAGGTTATTATTACAATAAACATAAAGTCGCACTGGTCTTTCGTGTGCACAATGGAAGGCAAAGTAGTTATTAGTTAAATGGCCAGTTGTCTAATCACATAGAAAAACACAATGAAAACATGTTATTCTATTTGATTATCTGTATTGTTTAGTACTAATCAATGCATCTCTATCAGGTCACTCTCTAGTCTGTCCTAATTGTTCCTTGGTGGTTTTACTAACTAAAAAAACAGAGTCTCTTTAGATGAATTTATTAATAACTTTAAACTGTGCATAACTGTTTACGGCGAAAACAACTAAAAAACATGTCTGTCTTGTCTCCAACATGATAAACAGGGACAGCACTGCAAAAAGGGGTTTTTCTTCTTATAGTGTACTGCCTTTTTGATATGAACGTTGACTTTCTGAGTGTATTCCTGGGTTTTGCAGACATTAGCTTCAATATTATTTAGCAGGGACCCCTGGCTCTCTACTAACGCAGCCATCTGCAGGAAGAGTTCATGGACCTCCCTCAGCCTGGCCTCCAGCTCCACCAGCTCTTTGTGTCTGCCTTTAATTTCATTCATTGCCCAGCGAGAAGTACGGCCGCCTACGGTCTGCAAGCTGTGAGACAGCGCCGTCCAGCCCTCACCACCATCGCTGACCACCACATCCAGCTGCTCGTCACTGATTTCAGTCCCCAGTATGGATGCCTGCCTCTTGATCCTCCCCCGACATATGATCTTCTGCATTTCCTCTGCTCTGTTATAGTCGCCCATGACAGCGTTGAAGTCGTGCACCAGTGCGTCACACTGAGCTTTGGCTATACGACTGGCAGCGGAGCTGGGACCTTCTTTCTCCTGGAGCTGGCCGCTCTCCTGCCGTAGGCCCTGAAGGCGGCCGTACAGGGTTTCTCCACGTCCCTGGACCTTCCTGGCAACAGAGTCAAAGTCTCTTTTGATGACGGTGAGACGGCTGACGGAGGTACCGAAGCGCTCGGTTAGTGCACTGAGGCCAGACACTTGTAAACGAAGCGAGGAGACCTCCTTGCGTATAGATTGGGCCTTTGCGAGGATATTTTCAATAGAGGAGGTGGTGTCGAACACCACTGCCTGCTGGGGCAGGGTTGCATCTAGATCATAATCAGGTCCAAGGTCGCACTCGTCCACTTTGTCAGTGATGGCGTGCAGCCTCTCCAGCATGTCCCGCATCCTGGCTGAGAAACCAGAGTAAAATTAAAGAACTGTCATCACATTTAAACCACCAATCACCCACCCAGCGTCCCCTGCATTCTGTAAGCGGCGACTGGTTGTTCATGGGCTTTGTTTCTCAGGGTGTGAACGGGGACAGCAGTTACACCTCACGGACGTTTCGGAATGTCTTCTTTCAAACCAGGAACGAGGAAACGAGTCTTCAAAACATATCATCCTTCAAATACCTGATGAGCTCTTTAAGCGAAAAACAGCACATTCATTTCACAAACCTCAGGCTGTCGTGAGCTTTTAAAATTGTGGTTCTTTTCAGTCTGCACACACACTTGCGGATTTCCTCATACCGATTTCACAAAGCCACATAATACTACTTTTAAATGAGTAACCTCCATTGAAACTATTCTTCCGAGAAACTAATCTATTATACCTCCCGTCTTACATATCTTGCCTTTGCTAGTATATTTTCAATATATTATTTTTTTTCTAACACCACTTCCCTTCTTTTTCATTTTTTCATCTATATCATAAGCATTTCCAATTTCTCACTCTTCCACTTTTTCATTTATTTCTTTCATCCTCTCCATCATTTCCCTCATCCTTTCTTATAAACCATATTAAAATTAAAGAACTGTCATCACATTTAAACCACCAATCACCCACCCAGCGTCCCCTGCATTCTGTAAGCGGCGACTGGTTGTTCATGGGCTTTGTTTCTCAGGTGTGAACGGGGACAGCAGTTACACCTCACGGACGTTTCGGAATGTCTTCTTTCAAACCAGGAACGAGGAAACGAGTCTTCAAAACATACATCCTTCAAATACCTGATGAGCTCTTTAAGCGAAAAACAGCACATTCATTTTACAAACCTCAGGCTGTCGTGAGCTTTTAAAATTGTGGTTCTTTTCAGTCTGCACACACACTTGCGGATTTCCTCATACCAGTTTCACAAAGCCACATAAAACTACTTTTAAATGAGTAACCTCCATTGAAACTATTCTTCCGAGTGAAAAAACAGTGCACATTCATTCTTTTCAAGGTGAATTGACGTCTTTCAATAATTACCTCCCCAACATATTATACACCGGCTGGCTTATCTACACAAGTTTTCAGGAAAAATCACCCACGTTCACCCATCCTTCACAGCTTCTTACCTTCTGTGAATTAGCTCCTCCACAAGATTAAACAGGATGGCGTCTTGCATGTCCTAGGCTGCTTTGTTGGCTCAGGGGAATCTAGAAGACATCTTTGTGTTCTGATCAGAGAAGTTTTTCTGCTGCGCTCCAAGTGTGTGTGGTTACCACCCCTTTACAGGTGACAGCGTGGGCCTTCCCACCGAGATCTACCATACTGCTCCGGGGAGGGGTGGAATTTCCTGTTGTTTAAAGTGCCGTCAGTCGGGGCCATCAGTCCCTGATGTTTTGCGTGATAAGACAAGTAAAAATCCAGACTCACGTTAATTTTATTTGATTGCTAAGAAATTACACAGAGGGAAAGAATAAAAAAAGTGACATTTAAATACCCACGTTAAAAAGTGACTGGATGTACATCTTTTTAAAAAGTTGCCACTTTTATGTTATCATATTTAAAATGGAAGAATGAATAGGAAAATGGTGAAGATACAGGATAGATCAGGAGTAATAACCCAAGTATTTCATTGAGATTTTTTTGTTTTTGCTTTAAATATTTTCTTTTTCGCTGTTCACCTATTGTTTTTTTAACCCTATAGACAGCTGACTGCAGAGCAAACCGTGGGCCAGGTGAAGCTGCTGTACGTAACACAGAGGATTTGGTCGGTAAGTGGTGGTTCAGCTTGTATAAATATAAAAACGGACATTACACATCAGTGACAAGTGATGGTTTGAGATGCCCGTCTGAAAGACTACAATCAATAATAATGACCTGCAAACAATTTGTTTTAATACCCAAGTGTTTTGACTGAGTTACTGACTGAGATCTGCTCTTTTCTGTTTTCTCAGGTCATCAGTTGTAGCACGGGAAGCAGCTGCAGAACATCTTTTTAAAGGGGTTGTTCCTGTCGTGGCGTTTGGCCCTGGCCAGCTTTCCAATGGCCTCCTGTAAGCATTCATCGGTTTTCTGAACGTTGGTTTGGATGGACGTCAGCATGGGCCCCTGTTCCTCCACCAGCAGGGCAACATCCAGGAAAATCTCATGAATGCCCTGGATGCGGTTTTCGAGGTCCAGCAGCTCCTGGTGGCGTTTTTCGATCTGACACAGAGCCGATCGGGCTGTTTTGCCCTCGGACACCATGTTGTCATTGAAGACGTACCAATTCCCAGACTCGATCATCTCATCCACATCCTCTCCTGTCACCTGTCGCCCCACGATCTCCATTTGCCTCAGGATCTGGGCTTTACAGTTCTCCCGATGGCTCATCTCAGCCTCATTATAGTCAAACATGGCATCACGGAAACCATTACTCAGACACGCATACTGAGTTCTGGAAATACGCGTGATGGCAGAGTTTGAGCCGTGCTGTTCCTCCAGCTTATGGGCTGTGTTGTCCATCTCCTTCAAGCGCGCTAACACGCTCTCAGCCCGAGCTTTTATGTCTGCTCCGATGGCATTGGAGTCCTTTTTGATGGTGCTCATGGTGGAGACGCCGTGGAGCATGCGCGAGTTCTGCTCACGAAGCCTTTTGACCTCCAAGCGGATGAGCTGGATGTCTCTGTGGATGTCTTGTGACTGGGAGAAGATCACCCCCAGAGCGGGGCTGTTGTCAAACACGATGGCTTCATGCTCCAGCTCATCCTCCAGGTCCACGTTGCTGAAGGAGTCCGAGCCTGTGGACTCTGCATACTCCGTCGGCTCCACGTGGTTGCTGGAGATCTCCTGCAGGTTGCTCAGTCTGTCCCTCATGTCTGCACTGGAAAACAGGTTTTTTATTGTTTATTCTTCTTTTTCTGGGACTTAAAAAGCAAGTAGCCAACATCAGCAGCAGCAAGAATTGCATTATGGCCAAATAACGTGTTAACGTGTTACTTTATATAGAAATGTGATCAAGAATAAGCACAGCTTTGTTCTTTTGAGATGTTTGGCCTTCTTAGTAAACTTTTCCTTCTTCCTTCGGCTCCAGCACTGGCCTAACAGGTTCTCCAGAGACTACTCAGAGGTGTTGGTCCTCACCAAACTAGTTCCTCTAATCTGTGCAGCCGTGTGTCCTTTGTAGCTGTTCATTTACACCTTTAATCTACCTCTTTGAATTGTCAGCAGCTCATTCATGGCATATTTAAGTAACTTGGGATTTAACTTTTGATTAACTTTCCCCCTTTAAAATCCATTCTTCACTAAAACCCTTAACTCTCCAGAAACGTGTGGTGCGACTCTCTTCAAGAAGAGTTCTTGAAATGAGGTTTAAAATTCAGTCTAAGGCGATTTTAACGTCATTACTATGTCGCCTTAGACTGTTAGAGTGTCAAAGCATAAAACGTTTGGTCAAACGTAAGGACGTAAATATGTAAAGCTCTGATTTAGTAAAGTTGAAATGATAAACAATCTCCAAATTTTACATTCTTTTTTGTTTTTCTAAAAAAAACTACATTTTTGTAAACATATAGGCTTTTGTACCACTCAGAAAAGTAACCTCTTTATGTGAGAACTGATGACACGCCAATGGTTGATGTTTCCCATGAAATGATCTCCTAAAAGGACAGAAATGTTCCTACCTGGTCCGATGCGATCCTCAACAGGTAACCTGCTCCAGGTGAGGCCGGTGCAGCGGCACCATCCTGTTGTTTTGAACTGACTTCCAGGGGCCTTGAGCACAAAGGGCCCTGCGTACGTAAGTCAGCTATCTTTGGATCCGAGGCTGGCTTTTAGCACTTTTATCGTCAGGGGCGTTTGCATTACGCCCCAACAAAAGACTGTGATGCAAACGACCGAAGGAATGAAGTCAGGTCGGTCTGGTGATGACTGCATCCCGGGTGCGTCACCTGGGAAGAATCAGGTTTGAGCAAGCAGGTAATTTGAGCTTTCAGAGAAGAATGAAGGTAAGTGAAATCTATGTTTTTATTTATTCTGTATTATCTGCAGATCGATCCGCTTTTAACCGCGACCACCAGTGGGGGGGTCCACAAACAAGTGCGCTCCTAGCCCTTTAATTAAACACAAACCACGCCCAAGTCAGCCCCCAACACACGTCCCTTGTCTTAGCAAAACTATGCCCACAGAAAAAAATTGTGAAACCCAAATCTCGTTCATTTAACAGTTGCAAATGGACGAAACATTTGTGTACACCTAGCACGGAGCGACATTTCAAAAGACTGATTTTTTTGCAGAATCTTCTAAAAACTTGGAGAACCATTAGTTAGTTTTGATGTGCGACAAGACTTCCTCTTATAAATCAGCTGTAGGCGCGAGCTTGTCTCGTGCCTGTGTTGCTTTCAAATGCAGCTCGGATTTATCATGTGCAAACGATGCGTTCTATGTGGGTTGTTTTTTAATTAGAAATCAACTGCCTGGGCAAACAAAAGGCAACAGCCCCAACACAATTTAAACATATAAAAAAAATCAACCATTCTGGAATAATCAATACAAGCATAGAGATCCACATATTGAGTTTTCCTATTTCATTTCGCGAAGCGGAGTCTTTGAAAATCCGACAGCATGTAAACACAGCGTTCCGCATCCTTACCTCGTCGCCACCTCAACTTTTTTGTTCCGCTCGGAATTGTTTTTCCTTCCCCACAACCTGTCAGGAAGCTCAACAAAGGGGGACAACGTGTGTGTGCGCGCTGTGGCGACCATGAAAGCTTCCCTAATTCGCAATACTTGTTCCAGGCTGCGGGTACCGGCGGCACACCCGGGGGGCAGGATCAGCGGCGTGCTGCGGAGATGCACGCCGGGTGTGCCTGTGCTCCTTCGGGCGGCGAGCGCCACTCCGAGCGGCGGAACCAAGCCGAAAACGGTGGCCCACCTGGGGAAACTGTCCTCAAATTGTGTTGGGTTCGACTGCGATCGCTCCGTAAGGTATAGAAAAAAATAACACGAGATACAGCGTGTTTTTTTTAATCCTTGTTGTGGTTGATCAGCTCGTGCTTTTTAATTTTATTTAATTAATGAGATGCACGATGGTCAACGAAGGCGATTTCTGCAGGCTCGTAGTTTATTTGGCTGGTCAATAATGGACACCGGCCCGCTGATGTAACTTTTTGCCTTGTTGACGAACGTGTGTTGGAAATGTGTGGGCCAGCTGATGTATGGCGTGTTTACACATGTTCTAGGCCATGCTCTTTTAAAACCTTAGTTTCATCACATAAGTGATCTAATCCATCAACCTTTGCACCAGTCTGCTTCATCTTTACCACATGATCGAATAGGTATGGTCGTGTGTATAATTACAACTACATTTTACATTTCTTTGCTACCAAATAGTGTGTTTGAAATGTATTATATCTGTCTGTCTGTCACACTGATAAAGTCACCTTTATCTTTCATAGAGAAGTGATTGAAGTTACCAAGGAAATGATAACGGTGCTGCAAAGGAGAAATCCAGCCATCCGACCATCATTAGCCATTATACAGGTAAATGGATCTGCCTTGGAAAAATGTATCATTTCTCTTTTATCCTAAAAAATGCTACATTGTTCTGGTGTTACTGATAATCCTAAAGGCTGGTGAGGATGACGGCTTGTTGGAGATAAACAAGAAGATGGCAAGAAGGGTATTTTTTTTTTCTTTTCTTTTTATGATACATCGTTAAAGTTTTATTCCCAATTCTTCCACTCTAAATTGTGTCTTTTCGTCCATAGATTGGCTTGAATGTCACTCAGATCTGTCTGGCAAAAGAATGCAGTGAAATTGAGGTAAGTTAAAGAGACGATCTTCCCTTGGCCAGTGCTTCAGGCAGGAAACCAGCCAAATCTTCTGCTCTTTGCTTGTTCTATTCTCACTAACTGTCCTTTTCCTAAACCACAGAAATTCCTGCTCCTAGTAGATAAAGTTCAATACCCTTGTGTTACTTTCAAACACATCTTTTCTCTCTTTTACTAATAAATTACCATTCTAATTCTGAAATGTACCAACTAACCGCGATCGTACTATCCCTGTCTTTGTTTAGGTAAAATCCTTCTTCTTCCCCAATCACTGCATGTTTTCTTCTTCGTATTTGCACATGCATTCTTCATCTTTGTGCTAATATGCAGATTGTCACGGAGGTGTTGAAGCTGAGTGAAGACCCTGGGGTGCATGGACTCTACCTCCACCTCCCCCAGGCTTCCCTCACCAGTCGAGTGCTGACCGCTTTGAAACCCGAGAAGGACGTGGATGGGTAAAAAGATTTACTCCGAACACTGCTGCCTGTACGACAGCATGTTGGGATTGTCACGACTGATTTTTTTTTCCATTGCATTCCATTGAAAAAAAATTCCTGTTTCTTAGTCTCAGCCTAAAAATGCAGAGACAGATGCCCAAACTAGTTAGATTTGGCCTAAATTAGAAAGGGCTGCACTTAATTAGAACAGCAACTGTAGAGTTTGTGTTGTCTCCAGACTAGTGAATGAGAAAATGAGAAAGATGCTGTGTGTAATAACCATAATTGAGGATAGGATTCAAACAAGGTCGGGAAAATCAAATATTTAAAGATTCAAAAACGAGTGGATTTTTTTTTTAAAGATGAATCTTTCATTACAAAAACTATTCCTGTATTATTTGTCAGAAACCAGCTATATTTAGACTTCCAAAGTACTTGTTGCACTGCATTTGTAACCTTTTCTGACACCACTGGGGGGGTTTTCTTGTTGCAGATTATCAGATTTAAACACCGGCTGTTTGATCCGCGGCGACCTTAGCGCAGGGTTTGTACCACCTGTAACCAGCGCTGTCCTGGAGTGGCTGTCAAAGCACCGTGAGTCTTCCAGAGGCTGACCATTCCCTTTTTAGAAATTATTAAAGATTTGGAAAGTCCTGAAAAGAAAATGGAAATATTCCAAGATGTGTATGTGCAGCATTTAGAAATATAGTTGGGCTTTCTCTTAAGGGATTACAAGATGTCACTTTTTAGCATACATAATCATCGGAAAAAGATGATCCGCAGCAGACTCAGCAGGCCAGCGGCTGTAGGAGTGATTATTTAGAGAGACCGGCTGCTGGTTTCAGAGGCCAGGGGACAGAGTTCACGCCAAATGGGGTTAGAGCTAATCTGATTACCTGAATGGTGTCCTAAAGGAGATTGAATCATTTTTTTCAGATGTTACTTTGGAGGGGAAGACTGTGCTGATACTTGGAGGCCACGGAACCTTTGAGGTGACCCTTCGGTGTCTGATCGAGAGGCAAGGAATAGAAGTTGTTGTCAGTGATTGGACCTCTAAAAATCTTAAGAGTCAGGTGGGCTTTTCAACTGTGTTATTTAGGTTTTTTGCCATATTTTGAGTTTGTTTTATTCCTGTTAGTGTGCTATAACACCAATTTCAATTTTATCATTGTTATACTGTCATTTTTATCGTGGTGTAGTTACGTCGCGTAGCCACGTGGTGGCAGTGTCCGTCCGTTTTCTTTGTTTATTTGGCGTTTAATTTTCCATCCTATTTTTAACCTTCCGCCCTCATTTTTTAATGTAAATGTTTGCTCTTTTTTTTTCATAAGCTGTTTTTGTTCATTTTTTCTGGCTCTTCTTTATTAACAACTATTCTGATCACCTTTTATTTCTTAGGTTATGAGAGCAGATGCTGTTGTCGTTCTGGAGGCTGGGAAGAAGAATCTCCCACCCACCTGGTTTAAACCAGGAGCTTTAGTCTTCAGCTGTGACCCCACGTCTAAGACAGGTACTCTTTTTAATACAGTGTGTATGTTTACAGTGCATGCATTATATAATAATATTGCAAGTTACTTTTAGAAGACATGTAACACGTCTGACCAATTTCTAGATGAATCTGTCGCTGAGTCGTCTTCAAATTCTGGATTAGGGTATCTCACAGCAGCCTACAGAATGAAGGTGCTCCTCTTTGATTTTAGACCATTCGTACGCTAGTTTGCTTTCATTTCTTTTTACACTGACATCTGCGTTTCTTTGCATCCTTTAGAATGTTGCGCAGAGTTGCGGTCGGTGGCTGCAGGAACAGGAGTACCAACCCTGGAGCCTGAGTAGCATCAGTCTGCAGCCTCTGACGCCCGTGCCGAGGTACAGGTGTATCATTTGACATGGTTTGGAAGATCATAATGGGTTTTTAATATTGTTTATTGTGGTTGTCAGCGACATCGAAATCTCCAGAGCTCACACCCCCAAACCAGTAAGCCAGCTAGCAAAGGAGATTGGTTTGCTGCCAGAAGAGCTTGAAGTCTACGGCCGAAGCAAAGCCAAGGTCCGACTCTCTCTCCTAGACCGCCTCCACAACCAGCCTGATGGGAAATACGTATTGGTTGCTGGGTGAGTCTTTTACAGAATTATTAAAAGGGACTAGAGGGACTATAATAGACCTTCTGTGCTTAACTTTCTAAAATAAAGTAGATCCTGTTGTCCTCAACAAAAAAGCAGTAACCTGTTAAAACAGTTAAAAGGGTTATTTTGAATTTTAGGTGAAATATATCAGGGCTTCGCCTGCACTGTAAATATAACATGAAATCACGTGAATTCAGCAACCTACTATGCATTTATTATCATGTTTAAATCTCTGTATGTTGATGTATTCAGTATTACTCCCACCCCGCTGGGCGAAGGTAAAAGCACAGTGACTATTGGCCTTGTGCAAGCCCTGTCCGCCCACCTGAAGCTCAACTCCTTCGCCTGTCTCCGTCAGCCTTCCCAAGGACCCACATTTTGGGGTGAAAGGTCAGCAAATAACAGTGCAATGTCAGCAAGTTAGAATTTCTCCTGTTTGCTACCCCTCGAGTTATTAGGTTTCTTAAATTCAAAGATTCCATTGCTGCAGTTACACAGTTCAAGATGTAAAAGTTTCCAAAAGGCTGGATTTTAATTAAAACAATTATGTTTTTCATCACCCGCTTGGTCATTGTGACGCTTACATTTGATATTGGTCCACATTCTGTGCCTGGTAACACAGATCCATCAAATCCGGCATTCCTTCTCAGTTTGCTTAGTGAGCCGGCTCTCAATAAGCAATCTCTTGTGTCTAGGGGGAGCTGCAGGAGGGGGCTATGCTCAGGTCATCCCCATGGAGGAGGTAAAACACACAGACACTCTAATTGCTCCTTAGCCAAAAAAAAAAAAAAAACCCTTCAAAGACCTAAAACATGTCAAGACAATATCATCAAGGCAGTATTTTGCAATAAATTCACTGGCCCCTCTGAGTCATGGTACAAAGTTTCCTCTGCATAAAGTTGCTGTTATTGGCAGCGTTGGGAGAAAAGCAACTGGAAATGAGTCTGGACCTTTTGTGCTTCGTTTCAGTTCAACCTCCATCTGACTGGAGACATTCACGCCATCACCGCCGCCAATAACCTGGTGGCTGCAGCCATCGACGCCCGCATTCTCCACGAGTCCACGCAGTCAGACAAGGTGTCCCCTCTTACACCCTTAAAATTAAACTCATTTGAACCAGAGAAAACCCTAATAGCGTCTTTTTAAAGTTCAATGATTAGGTAGTATTACAAGAGACGCTGCATGGTGTTAGCGTTTAGCGCTGTTTGACTGTGTTTGTGGTAAATGCTACCATTTTATCTGTTCTCTCGTAGGCTTTGTATAATAGATTAGTACCCTCAGTGAACGGAGTCAGAAGATTTTCTCCCATCCAAATCTCCAGGTTGTGTGTAAGTAGAAGCAAAACTGACAAATTCTGCTGTGGTGATGATATTAGAGGATTAGGTTCGCAGGGATGGGCTGTCTGCTAGAGGCCATGGGTGGGTTTTGTCTGAAAAGTTGCTTTTTCTTCCCAGAAGGATGTCTGAATGATGTTAATGCTTTAGTATGTCCGAGTCTGCTGTGAAATCCGATTTTAAAGTGAGCATTCCTAACCTGACTGAGTTCATGTCCTGTTTTATAGCGGCAGCGTCACAGTGTAGGTCAGATACAGAAACAAACCTTCAGCCTTCATTAGTATCATTAGGACATAGTTTTGAATTGCTGTATTATACGTCCAAAAACATTATGTCTCCCAAAACACTGGCAGATGATCCACTAATTTTGGTGTGTATCCTTTCATTTCCAGCGTTTAGGTATCGATAAAACAGACCCAGCATCTCTCACGCCGCAGGAGATCAACACCTTTGTTCGCCTCGATCTTGATCCTTCCAAAATTACCTGGCATAGAGGTACATAAATCAATGCACTGTCCTGTATTTGGTTTCGGGAAACATGTTGCTGTGCTGCAGTTGTGCCACAATAACTTCCGTTGACGCCAGAATGAGGCTGGATGTTTTTAAACGTGTTGTTCTTACGTGTTCTGATCTGTGTTTTTTTAGTTCTGGACACAAACGATCGTTTCCTAAGGAAGATCACGGTTGGACAGGCCAGCACTGAGAAAGGGCAGACCAGAGAGGTATGCAGCTCTCATCACAGCTGCAAACAAAATCTAGGCTTTATGTAGACTTTTCTCTGCACAGTTCTACCTCTCCTCCACAGCTTAGCTGAGATGGGTTTGTTTCTTTTGTCGAAATGCTCTAAATTAACATTGGCAAGTGAGCGCTTTTAAATAAAAGCAAATGTTTGAAAAAGAGAAACGACTCAGTCTTACTCTCTGCCCCGTCGCGCAATCACAGAATACACTCTTGAACATGTGCTTGCATTTATTCCTAGCAGTCCATCCATTCTCTTCTCCTTCCCCCTGTCTTCTTCTTGACTCTCCTCCTGTCTTCTCCTCCTCCTCTCTAGTCTCTGGGGGAATTACCAGTGGGATTGGGAATAGAAATATGCTCCTTGTTGGACGGCGGTGATATTTACTCTTTTTGCTGCCATGAAATGTTGAAACTTTGGTTTTCCACATTATTCCAAGGATAGCCCCTCATATATTTCCACAGTCTCCTGTTTTTAATACTTTGCCGAAACGCTTTTGCTTTGCATTGTATCCGATTCCCCCACTTTTGTAATCCAGACAGGGTTCGACATCGCGGTGGCCAGCGAGATCATGGCCATCCTGGCCCTGGCCGACGGTCTGGAGGACATGAAAGGCAGACTGGCGCGGATGGTGGTGGGGACCAGCCGCAGTGGGCAGCCTGTCACTGCAGAGGATCTGGTGGGTTCACGCTGTGGTCTCGCTGGGCGTTTTAACCTTGACAGCCTCCCCTCTGCAAATTTAAGGGGAATTTTCCAGTTTTCCATCATTTCAATTTTCCTGTTTGTGTATCATATGTCCTTTTTGTCTCCGTCCCAGGGTGTGAGTGGAGCGTTGGCTGTGCTGATGAAAGATGCCATTAAACCCACACTGATGCAGACCCTGGAGGTGAGACTCTTTACTCAACCAGGGGCTGTGGAGCCCACGCCGGCATCAGCTGGCGGAGGAAAGGAAAGCGGTCTCACTGAGAGCTGCTGGGAAAGAATAAGAGATGAACCTTTCCCTGCCAGGGCTCTTTAGCATAATAGCAGGTTAGCCCCAGGTCAAGAGATGGATGGAAATGTCAGACAGGCTCTCAATGTCAATTAAAACACGCTGACAACTGTTGCGGTTGCTTTCACTGTACGTCTGCTTCGAAATGAAAACTTCTGGTTTTCATTTCCTGAGGTTTTGACCCCTAAGGACCAAACATCTTTTTAAATATGTGGGAAACATTTGAAAGCAGAAACAGTGAAGCAGGTTTTTTTTTATTTTTAGTTTAAAAGCTGAAGCGTCAGTGCATTTGACACTAACTTCTATGTTGGAGGTTTACTTTCACTAATGGCTTTTTGTTGTTATTTTGTTGTTTACTTATCTTGATTGCATGTCTGTTGGGTGGGGGAAATCCACTGGGCGGGTGGAGCGTACAGCAGTTATTCTTTTACTCGGTGTTGTTTTGCTGTCCAGTTATGTGAAACCACTTCCTGTGTGGGATTCCATGATCACCAGGGATCTGGCGCTGGGATAAGATGAGTCTCACAGGGCTGCAATTTTTCCATGAAGCTCGACAGCCTGTGGCCAGTCTGTCCTCCTGGCCTGTGGTTGGCCTGTGGCGACAGTAACGTTGGGATATAGAGAAGTGTGTGTTTTGGGGCATCATTCCTGTTATTTCAGATGGACAGTCTGCAGAGACATAATGTTACAAGAGGAAAAGGGATAGATCGCCCACTCACTGTGTACGTGAATGTAAAACAGGCCTCTCTCGTTGTTTGTCTTTGCGTATGTTTTCTTTCTTTTTTTGAAAGACATCCTGTCTGCATGGAGTTTTCACTGAACTAACAACAGGCATCTTTCCCAGGGAGTGGCAGCGCAGAGTCAGCCACGAGAGCACCGGCTCTCAGGCTGAATCTGCCCTGGAAAGGTTTCAGTTGTGTATCGCAGGTCTGCAGCTGGCGTCCTGTATAAAACAGGCACCGACGAGGAGAGGACGGAGTAAATGCGATCTCCGTTTTCCCGTTTTTGTCTGCGAGCTCCTCTGTCCGCTCCTAATAATTCTCTTGAGCAGCGTTTGAAAAGGTGACGCAGCCAAATAGAATTTTGATTCGTTTCCCCCGTCAGAACCTCATTGAAGCTTTAAAGTCATGAATAACTTCCTCACATGCGCAGATGCTAAAGGGGATTCAAGGAACGGGAAATTTCTAATTCTTTTTTCTTGGATTATCAGAATCAAGTTGCTTTTAGGCACGTGCTGTTGCTAGTTCATCCAGAGAAATAGAAAAGAGAGCATTTGTCTCAGCCTTAGTTCATGGTTGATTTACCACCCTGATGGGAGGGTGTTTATGCAGGCAGGGGAATAGTATGCAAACAAAAGCTTAGAAAATTGTCCAAGGCCTTCCCATCCTTCCTTTCCCCCACTCGAGGAATTTACAGTATGAGTAGGGAGGTGTGTTCCGATGATTCAAGCTCCTACTTTCAGCCTGTGCAAATTCATTTCAAAATGCTGCCAATATTGAAACAAAAGAGAACTTGCCTCCCTGTTTATTTGATCCACGTACACTGACCAGATGTGTCCCCCCCCTAATCAGGCAAAGAAACAGCTTTTAAAAAAAGGATCTAAATTAGCAGGTTTAGAATGACTAAGTATTGAATTAACTCTGTAATCACGCTGATACAAACTTCAGTAGTTACCCAGAACCTTTTAACCATGTGAAGTGGTATAAACCGCCTTTGGGCCCTCTGCACCTTTTCTCAACACTTGTGTGCCCCCCTGTTTTTTTCAGGGTACACCAGTGTTTGTCCATGCCGGGCCCTTCGCCAACATCGCCCATGGCAACTCCTCAGTGCTGGCGGACAAGCTGGCCCTGAAGCTGGTTGGAGAGGACGGCTTTGTGGGTAAGAAGGGTCCACACGTACAGCCGCACACACAACCGCAAACGTTTGGTAGTGAAAGAAGCCCCACATGTGGAGAGATGGATGCGAGCAATTGAAGTGTGCTCAGCAGGGTGGCTTCAGCTTTAATGAAGTGTTTACTCCGTCAGCTGTAGCTGGCCACCCCGCTGCTGCAACCTCTGGCCTGCGTTCAACCCAGCTCTGGCTCTGCTCTACCCGTCTCTGGCTGCCTGGTGGCTTGCTGCTGTAAAACTTTCTAGGAAAGTCGTTTACTTTCGAAAGAGGGTGCAGGAGAGAGGAAGGAAGCTGACTGATAAGCTGAGGAGCTTCTGGAATGCTTTAAAGTCAACCACACGAGTCCCTTTCACCTCGAAGGGTACTTGAGCGCTTCCATTTTTTATTTATACATCTATTTCTTTATTCTTTTTATATTTTCATTTACTCCGGCTGCAGAAATATGTTTGGAATGCTTGTCTGTGTGTGGTGGATTTAATGTACATGGAAATCTTATCAAAGTGAGCATTCCTGTGTGTCTGCCAGGCGGGGGGGGATGGAGGGAGGCGGATGACTCCTACTATACTATATTTGCCAAATGTGTCACCTGTGCGCTGTACAAATGTGTAGAGTTGGCTTTCACAGCACTGCCTCTGGGATACAGACGGGTTGTGTGTGTGATTCATACCTCCTCCCACTTGTTTTCCGCTTTTCCCCTCCCTTCCCATGCCTGTGTGTTTGTTACCTGATTCCCAAGTATGCCAGGAACTCAACCTGGCGTCTTTACCTCCAGGTGTAACTCGCTACCTCGTTTCTTCTTTTCCCCCTCCGTCATAAGGGTAATTTGAGAAGAAATGAGCTTTAAATGTTTACATCCATCTGTGTATTTGGTGAAGAGATCTGGTTTGCCCTTAAGCCTTAAATTCCATAATCTACACACCCCCTGTGCTAACTCTCTCCTGATTGCTCTATATTGCTTATGTAAATTATAGAAATCCACAAGTAATATTATATAAGGCACTGGATAATAATCAGACAACGTAAATGTGATTTTATGTACATGTGAAAGCCTCTTTTATCAGACTAATTGAAGCACAAAGGCTAGTTAGGACTCTAGAGGGAGAGTGGACACAAGCTGGGTGCCATGGTGCGTCGTGACCTCACTCCAAACAGATTTTTCATGGCGCTTGAGAGTCTGGCCTTAAAAGAGAGGAAATGCAGATAATGTGTGTGAGGGCAGGGGTACTTGCTGTGAGGGATCGCTCTCTGATCTACAGTCTGGAGAATGTGCATTTAATTTCCCATTCTGCTGTTTTGTCAGATTTCTCCCACCACTGAAAAAAGTCGTTCTTTTAGAAATACAACATTGTCCTCAGTGTGGACTTTGACTACTTTAGGGTAAAGTTAAACTTAAAATGGAAATAAAATACATCGAGGATCTTTCAGTAATGCCGTAAAGCTCCTGTGATGTGTGTTGGTCGTGTGAATTCTCACCACCATGCAGCTCCATTCCCTCCTGACACAGGCTGAACTCCTCTTCCTCTCCTGAGCTCCGACCACTTCAGGGTTGTGACCCAGAACAGGAAGTCTGCAAGTGTTTCCTCCTGATATCCTGTGGGCTCAGTGTCCTGCCTGCTGGCATAGTGAAAGGGTTATTTTCTATCTTCATATTACTGCTGTTATTGTTTCTTTGTTTGGTTTTTTTTAATAACCTGTCACTGTTTTTTAGATTTGTGACAACATAATTTTTTTTGGGGTCGCCACAGGTGACCTACAAGTGTCAATAAAGTAGCATTTTGCGTTTTCATGTGCAGTTTATCAGCATTGTTCCCACCTGTACAAATAAACCAAGTAGATTTGACCCCACGAAACGGTGGATGTGAGAGGAAGGCCGATCGACCGATTCGACTTTCCTCTCACATGTTCGGTTGGGGTCACCGTGAGGGTTTCAGTACTGTGATGCCACACACAGTACGTACGGTCCCAAACACAGGCAGAGTAACAGGAAACCCTATCCGAACAAGGCCGTCATTCCAGGTGGACAATTTGTTTTGTTTGGACCGTGTTCAGGAGGCCAGTGTGTGGGTCCCGCCGTATCAGAGCCCTCTGGCTCTGCAGAAGCCCTGTGAACACACTTCTCATTCCAGTTTTCCTGAACAGATGGCAATTCTGTCAGTTGCTGCCTCTTTTTTTAAAGCCTGTTCATGCGTTTTGTTTCTTCATTTTTTTCTACAAGGGGTGTCCTAACCCTAACCCAGCAGGATTTGTCGCAGTGAAGAAATACCACAGCATCTGGAATTAATATCTGCACATTAAATTGATTATTTTGTTTTTGTTGGAGGTTTGTGTGGTTTTCTCAGCTTTGTGTCGTGCGTGTTTCCTCACAGTGACAGAAGCTGGTTTCGGAGCAGACATCGGGATGGAGAAGTTCTTCAACATCAAATGCCGGGCCTCAGGCCTGCAGCCAGACGTGGTGGTTCTGGTTGCAACTGTGCGGGCGCTGAAGATGCATGGTGGCGGCCCTAATGTAAGAACCTAAAATTTTTGATTTTCTAAAAATCATTTATTTTACAGATTAGCATGAAGTTTCTCCCACAGCATTCCATTTGGTAAAACGAGGGACGTAACAGAAGAGCAGCAACAATAAAAAAGATATAGCTATGTTTGTATGATGTATGAATTTAGAAGTTCTTTTTTTGTGTGTTGGCAGGTGTCAGCAGGTGCACCTCTTCCTAGAGAATACATTGATGAGGTATGATAAAACACTTGACAAGACTCCACATGTGGAAAAAACCAAATACATAATACATTGAAACATAAGACCAAGTAGTACCTGCCGGTACAGTAGCAGTTCTTTTTCAATCATTGTCTTTAATTGCAGTTCTAAAGAAAGCTCTGGGTGTTTCTGGGGCTAGTTGAAGACATTTAGGCCTAATTGCCAAGGCTCTGCTTAGACACGCATCACATGTTCATTATCATAATGCTATTTGGTGCTGAGCCAGGCCTGTTTGCCGTAACATTCTCTGCCCTTACGTACACGCCAGCTTCCTCACACTCTTCTCACATGACACAGACGGTCATTTATGGTGTCTGTGTACCTTTTCCTCCAAAGATGAGCACCAACGTTTACAGTACAGTTGTTGAAAGGACATGAGCTAATGTACAATATACAGAATTTAAATCATTCCAAACCAGAGGTGAAGAAGGAGGGAACAGAATGTTCACTCAAACACGATGTGCAGATGCAGATAAGAACTTTCTGTCCACTCCTTTCCAATCCCAAAAGTAATTATTTACAGTTTGTTTGTGGCATATATTCCTTTTTTCCTTTCTCTACCAGAATCTCAGCCTAGCGGCAGGTGGTTGCCATAGCAACCTCAGGAAGCAGATCCAAATAGCGCACTTGTTCGGTGTTCCTGTGGTGGTGGCTGTCAATGTCTTCAAGTAAGCGGCATGCTGGATGGTCCAGATCCATAAAAACCACGATTAGATTTGAGGATACGCAAGAGGCGGGAATAATCACTCTGAATCAGATGATTGTAGTCATCCTATATGATGTCAGAAATGTGATAAAAGTATTTACCGGTTTCTAACCAAGTACGTATGTGTGCAGTTATGTAAAACACAAACTTTACTCGCATACCCTCTTGTCTAATCAAACATGGGGACGCCTAGCGTCATAGAGGCGTTAGGTGTCCTGCAAAAATATACTACAAAAAATAGTCCTGCAAAAATAGACTACCGTGTTTTCTCGAAAATACGGTACCTGCTGCTGTCGTTCTGCTTGCGCAAAGACGTTGGTATGTTGGGCAGAAATCTGGGTGTGTTAATCTAATTTCTTATAATCAGATAACTCTTATCTGATCAAGGATATTACATTACACTGTTTACATGCTCACTTTAAAAACCAGATACCTCTGAAAATCAGGTATTGATCTGATTTTTTTATTGTTAGGTAAACGAGGCAGAGTTTTGCTCATTTTTATATACTGTAACCTATATCACGCACATCCGGTAACATCATTTCTGCTGGTTTAACACTTAGGACAGACACCCAGGCAGAAGTTGACCTGGTGTGTCAGATAGCTAAGGAGTGTGGGGCATTCGACGCCGTGCCGTGCCACCATTGGGCTCAGGGCGGACGTGGCTGCGTAGATCTGGCCCGCGCCGTGACCCAGGCCACCAGGAGACCCAACAACTTCCAGTTCCTGTACGACCTTCAGGTGAGAGCAGATACTTCGATTAGGATCGACGTCTGACCTCAGTTCCTGCTGCTGATCTGTGGAGCCGGTAAGGAAACGCAGGAAGCACTAATTACCTATTTGAACTGATTCACGAGAATGCAGTTGCCAGAGCCAAAGAAATTTTTTTTGTTTGGGATCACGGAGGATGTACGCTAAAAGCTGAAAACATCAGCTGGTTTAAATTAGGGAGTTTGGGAAGTGGTGACTTATATTAGCCGTTACGCTGTCACTGATGTCAGAGGGTTTCAGCTGTTGGACAGCAAACCACAGCCCAGCTCGTGCAGATGCACGTGAATGACCGAGCCGATCTTCGAGATTCCCCAACAATGGACATCATCTGTCTTTATCCCTCCTCCTTTTTTTTTCCCCACAGTTGCCACTAGTGGACAAAATCCGTACCATTGCCCAAAAGGTGTATGGTGCTGCTGACATCGAGCTGTCCCCAGATGCCAAAGCGAAGCTAGATTACTATAACCAACAGGTGAGATCACTGCGGTCCACCACCCGCTTCTGTCTGTGTCCCCGCCCCTCTCTGCCGCATGGCCAAAGACTGACTCTCTCCTCGTTTATGTGTTTTCACGTGTCCAGGGCTACGCTTCTCTGCCCATCTGCATGGCCAAAACTCACCTGTCTTTGTCCCACATGCCTGAAAAGAAGGGGGCTCCCACTGGATTTATCCTGCCAATCAGAGATGTCCGTGCCAGCATCGGCGCCGGCTTCATTTACCCACTTGTGGGAACGGTACGTCATTTTTATGGAAAAGAGGAACAACGAGTCGTCTTATTTCACTTTTGTCTTTTACTGCTCAAATCTCAGCAGAGACAGCAAAGGTTTCAGTTCAATTCAGCACTGAAAAATACCCTGGGATTTTATTTTTTCCCCAGTTATTTGCCCCGGAGGTTCGTTTCCTGGCAGCGGCTCAGCTGCTTGGGGCCGTGGCGAGCTGCTGGGGTGCCTCCGGTCACCGTGGGCTGGGCAGGAAAGCAGCAGCTTCCTGAGCTCTCTGTCTCCTGCTGTTTGCAGCAGACTGCCCTGTGGCCTGGGCTCTTTTTGGGGGGGCGGTTGTGGTATTTTGAAGTGGAGGTGTCAAACACGGTGCGTGCTGTGAAGGCATGGCGGAATGTCCGTCCAGTCGCGCACCTTTGATCTGCTGCAGCCCGTGGTGCCACTGGCATGTTGACACCCCCTGAACTGTGGCTGTCCACCCAAAGGATGCCTCTAAGTTGTTCTTTGAACTCTTTGGCGCGGCGTCCGTCCGTCAGCGTGATCGATAGAGAGAGTTTTCCGGGTTCTGCCGAGTCCCAGGCCGGCTGCTAACATCCTCTGTTCGAGGGCATCAAAAGGTCTTAGCAGGCCCCAGAATCAGGAAGGGCCTGATGTCATACCTCAGATATGTGAGGGAGGGGTCGCCGAGAACAATAGATGGCTATAGATCCTGTATCCAATAGCAACCAACCCCGCTGCTTCATTCAACCCCAGAACCCGACAAATTTCAACAGCCTACTCCTTGGTTGTGTTTTAATTTTGTTTATGGAGTTGTTGATGATGTTGTTTGATTTTTTTTCCCAGATTACATTAAAAAATAATAATTTACACTCCGTGCCCCTCCGTAAATATCGACATTTTTAACATCACCACCAGGTCACAGAGACACGAACCAAGTTGTTCACAGTTACACTCGTCTTTTTATCATTTCATTTCTCCTGATTTTTTACACTCACTGTAAAAATTCAGGTTGATCAAACAAACATTCAGCCAGGCGTGACGAATATCCATCCAGGTATTCATTCAGTGGTACTCTACCGTTATCGTTAATGGTTAATGGTCCTCACGTGAAGCCAACACTTATTTCAAGCTGAACTTCCTAATCTTCTAATCCTCGTCCATTTTAACCGCCGTCCCTCCCTGACGCTCCTCTGCAGAGTCAGCGGGGGGTGCAGATCTGCTTCGATTGTCTCCTTCAGGGCTTTCCCCAACAAAGCCACATTGTGCTGGAGCATAATGGAGAGACTGATTTGACTGTGCGGTTTCCAACTTTAGCTGCTGTTTTTGTGAGTGCCAGCTTGTTCTCGGGCTGGAGTGGAGGACCAGCACAACGGGGCCTCTGTGTTGTGGCCCTGTTCACTTGAGCGTCCTTTGATAATTAAACATGCAGCCTAATACCTTAAAACTAAGTCAAGTAAAGAAATGTGTTTGTTTGTTGGGCAGACTATAGAAGCAGAGATTTATTGTTTGCCTTGCTCATTATTGGAACCACAAGAACACAGTTGTATGGTGGGTTTTTTTGTGATTTATGGAATTACATCGGAATTAACCGTGCTTATGTTTACCATTTAAAATGCCTTTAAAGTCATGTAATTAAATTATAGTAAGGCTTCTTTAGTTAGTATGGTATGATACAGGAAAAAGGGAATAAAAACTAAATGTAATGGGCAGCTTAATTCAGGATATGGGATCCACCCTTTCACAGTGGTTAGAAACAGATGAGATTATCTGATTATCTTACTAAAACATGGGAGGAGGTCGAGCGTAGCTTAGTTTTTGACTGTGTTCTCCACAATATTGGTTTCTTGATGACAGCAGACCAAACAAAGAGTGCGTGGTCCTGCAGGGCCTCTGCTGCTTAGATCTCCGTACCCAGAGACTGGACGTGTATGCTGAACGTCTATAGTTTTAATGTCAAACTTCCAACAAGGCCCAGAGTTATGCTTTTCATTGAATGCATATTTGTGGGCAGCAGTGATGACTAATGCCGCTGACGGGCTGTCTTTTACTGTCAGTCATAATCCTGCCGTGTTTACTCCCAGAGCCACATTTCCTCATCCAGGAAATGGACCAATCGCTTCCCTCCGTCTCATTTCCACTAATGGGCCCATAAAACGGGCCCTGGGTCGGGGCAGGAGGCATGTAAAGAATGTCGCAGGCTGTCTAATTGGCGTGATCATTTACGTTGTAGCTCAGATTAGACAACCTGATGAGTTTTGGGAAAGGAAGCCATTTTATTTAGGGTTTTTTTACTGTACAAGTGAAACAGGTTTGGTTTTTTATTTTCTTTTTTTTTTTAAACATGGAAACATTTCACTGTTTGAAGCTTTTCTGTACAGACTTTAGTAAGGAACCAGTGTTTTTACTTTTTTTTTGTATTTATTTCCCTGTACTACTGTCTGAATTAGCTTTGATAATGAGGAGAACAAAGAAGCTTTTTTCTCATTTCATCTGCAACAAGCCAAAACTGCCACTCGGGCTTTTTTAACACACTTGCTTTTGGGGTGTTTCTCTCAGATGAGCACCATGCCCGGTCTGCCCACCCGACCCTGTTTCTACGACATCGACCTGGATCCAGCCACCGAGGAGATCAGCGGACTCTTCTGAGCGGGCTCCAGTCCTCCGTTTGCAGCTGTTCTCAGGATCGCTCACTTCCCTCTGCACAAAAACCACAGACACACTTCATTTCACCTGCTTCCGTCAGCCGAAGCCTCTAAAGTTCTGATGAAGACTCTGGACGCGTCTGCCAGATTTGACCCGTATGGATGAGTCAGCATTTCACTTATAGGTTTTAATTGATTTTAAATTTGTTAGTTGTTGTGTTCAACCCTTTTTAAAATCTCTCTGGTGGACCTCCAGGGATTTAAAAGCCAGTCCTGGCTGGAGGCTGGCTGATATTCATGCAGTTTGTGGTGTTTAAACTGCACCTGTGCGCACAGAAAAGCTCCACTGTGGCGGCGTTAATGCGACACCGGGCGTCCCAACCTGCTGAATGTTTAGCTGCTGAAAACCTCTGAAACCAGGCGCTCCTTCTTCTTAATAAGCTACGTTTTAATTGTTCCTTTAAATACATGTTTGACAACCTACCAGCCCTGCAGAGCCTCCATCAACGGGTGGTTGTGGATGGATGTTACGTTGTTTACCGCGTCTTGACGCTGCGCTTGTTGGGTGTTGAACTAACTGAAAAGATCAAATTGTTCAGCCAAAGATCCCAATTTTGTGCCTTATTGAATTAAACACGAATGATGTCAAAAGGGAGTGTTTTTGTTTCAGCGGCTGCTTGGAGACGCGGGCCTTTCCGTCTTCTTTCTCTTCTTAGTCACCTTTTTTCCAGCTCCCGTCCCGCCGGGGTGGCTCCGGGCTTGATGGGTGCCTAGAAGCCAACATCTGGGGGCCCCAGCGCCACGGCAACATCTGTTATTATGAGCTGAGCCAGCAGGAATGCGTGTGCATGTGTGTTCCTGTGATTTTTTTGGTATTCCACACCTGCTCGGTCTGTTTTTCTGTGTCTGCCGGGCAGAATCAGCCACTGGACAGACCTGGCGGCTGCTGGAGGGCTCTCATTAATACGGTAGCGTGTGTGCATTTATGAGGCTGGCCCCTCTCGTTGTGGGCCGGTGACAGATTTCACGACGTGTTGATGCGGTTGGGGGCCACGTCAGCTTGGGACTGCTGGAAAATCCCTGTTTTGTTTGGTTTTGAATTGAATTTGTATTTTCTGCAGGGTTTTAGCATCTATTTTTCAGATTCCTCCTGACTTCAGTACCAAGGACAGGTCCTTCTCAGTGCCCGGTGGAGTTCCATGTCAGGTTTTCAATCCTTTTCATTTATTTCAGCTTTTGTTGTCTGGGGACATCTGTTTCACATCCCATCACAAGCTCCCTCCTTTATTTAACGTGGATGCGCCGACCACCACACCCAAGCCACCCTACCGGTACCCACAGCAGACGTCGTCCCTTAGGGGGTCGCATTTTTCTGCCCTCTGTCTCCGTCTGAAAAACATATTTCCCATCGTTTCACTGTTTAAAAAAAGATCATCAGCCGTGGGAACGTCTCCAAAGTATTCATGCTATAATCTCAGTATTTCCCCCAATTATCAACCTCTTTTCTTCATCAAAGTAATCTGTCTTGTGTAAAGTGTTGCACAGTGTGTTTTGTCTGGAGGAAAATGCCTCATCTGGGCTTTCTTATTTTATTTTATTTTTCTTGGGGGGGAAAAAACACATTTAAATCTCCATTAAGCAAATGTTGGTTGAAGAACCAAAGTCTGAGAAGCTTGACTCAGACAGATCAGACAAGAAAATTAAACCGCAGTCTTACAATTAAAAAACAGAATTATACTTGTGTATTCACCAAACTCTTTCATGAAACGAGTCTAATTTTCTGTGCAAATTGTCTCCATCAGCACAGCCTGTGATGCAGAGAGCCGGGGACCATGTGATGACCGAGGGGAGGTGGTCCACCCTGTCCCAAAAAGAGTTGGATGCTCCCCGCTCCTCATCACTCGGATCAGGCCACCCGGGGCGGACTGCGCGCTTCAGCTTCTCATCTGGACGCTCTGGATACTGAACATCTCCAGCAGAAAACACCATCCCGGGAAGGCTGTGTTGTCTGTATTACGGCAGAAAAAGTTGCCTTGCGTGATTGTTCGCCATGGGAGCAGCGGAGAGTTCAGCGCAGCGGGACGCAGCGAGCCCGGAGGATGCGGCGGCTTCAGCGGCGGCGGACGCGGCAGCCTCCGCCGGGGTCCAGGAGGGAGGCGGCGTCCTGGGGAGCAAGGTACGCCAAGACCTCGGTCCCCTTTCAAAGCGCTGCACATCTGGTGACAAATAGGGTTGTTTTTGCCCCGCACCTTGGTGTTTTCCCCCAGCAGCTCTGGGGAACGCATCACTCTCCGTGCGCCTACCCGCAGTTTTTGCTGAGTAACGACCAACTGTCTGCAGTCCTGCAGCAATAAAAGCAGCTGCAGCTGCAGCGGTTTGCGTGCAGACTTGCATGCAGACATGTCCCAGCTGCGCGTCTGTCCGTGGGCGCCATTAGCGCACAAACTGAAGGGCAGACTTTCAAAGGCAAAGACGCAGGAGAGTAAACCTGCCAAGGTCCTGCGTCGTGTGTGTTCGTGAAAGCGTTTGTATTTGAGCAATTCTCATATTGAATGTAATATAATTAGTATGTCAAATGTGAGAGAGAAAAAAACAGATTATTAGGGATGAAATAGGGTCATTTTATTTTGATCTAGACCAAATTTTTAGAAGAAAAAAAAAAGACATTGTAACTGCAGAAAATTAAAACGTTAAAATAGAATTACAATAATCTTTCTCAAGAATAAAATAGTTAATATATTAAATTTCTTGCATCACATTAGTGCAACGTGTGAAAGAAATGTGATTGTTTAGGTGTGTGGAGCTTTAACTCAGTTCAGGTTTTTTTTAATCTCAGACTCTTAATCCCTTTTCTATGAAATGGCCTCAAGTAAAAAGCTCATGACTCACACCATTAATGAATAATAGATGATGTCAGGCAGGTATAAAACCATCTGGGACTGAAGTAAAAGGCTGCTGTGAGCTGCTCATTTTTCTCTGCCTCTCAGTATTTAAATAATCAAGACTCAGCCTTGCACAGAAGACTTGCGATGGATCATGTGGAAGCATCTATTAATAACTGAGTTTAATCTTCTCTAATAGCAGTGAAAATTACAATGATCATAAACTTGTCATGATGTTAGAGTCTGCAAATCATCCAGCCACCAGCACTTAGATGGCACAGTGAATATTGTTAGCTTTGTTATTACCAGTTCTGGTCATTTTAGATTGTTTGGCAAATATATAAGGGACATTTTTAGGTAGTGATTCCACATTTCCTGCTGTTTCATTTGGACCTTCAGAAAAAAAAAAGGGCCCAAACTGTCCTGCGTACTGAGTTTGAGACTACGTTTCTCTTTAGCTGCACCACGTGTGTCGAATGTGCAGCTGTAAATACATGTACATTCAATAAATATCAAAGCGTTCACTAAACACGCAGTTAATGAGGGGACAATAATAAACATACCACCACCACCTGGGCAAAAGACCC
Source organism: Tetraodon nigroviridis (assembly GCA_000180735.1). NCBI lineage: Eukaryota > Metazoa > Chordata > Actinopteri > Tetraodontiformes > Tetraodontidae > Tetraodon > Tetraodon nigroviridis. The sequence goes on from CAAE01014723.1 coordinate 1,123,767, forward strand.
CCTTCACATGACCTCTCCTTTCATCGGGACAGCTGGAGCAGGTGACTCCAATGATCCGAGATGGATGTTGCGTAAGACAACGTGCTAATGAATGCAGGAAGGTTGCTGCATAATAAGCTGCAGCTGATCAGATGCTGCTGTGGTTCTGATTATCTTGTTTGTTTGGGCGGGTGGACAGAGGATCCATTCAGGATGAACCAGCACAAGCCGGGTCGGGTCCCCCAGTGGGATCAAACAAGGGTATGAACACAGAGATAGAGGTGAAAGAAAAAATGGCACGAGAAAGTCAGAGGGGGACCCGCCAAGACGGCAGGAAAGCTCCATAGAGGAGAATGTGGACGCTCTGCAGGGAAAGGACTAACATGAGGAAACCAATGCACACCAGGGTCCTCTCAGGCAGATCAAAACTCTGTCTTCTCCTTTTAATTGCCTGACAGCAGCCTGGTGACTTGTCTCAAACAGGGATTCATATGAGTTCTATTTTCTTGTCCTTGATGGAAAATAGCAGGAAGTATTTTCCGGCTAATGAAGCTGTCCTAGAGCAGACTCTCAGATGTACCGGCCAGTTCCATTATTGTCCAAACAGAGCCTCTCTCCAGTCCCACAAATGACTCTTAGTCACTAACGAGCTCTGCGGTGTCGCCTCACAAGGTCACATTAGTGTATTCCAAAAGGTTTTCCTTCTAATTTGCGTTTTTGCTCATTATTTGCAAAAAATTTTAAAAAAGAACACAATGTGTTCTTCAATATACTTCATGTGGAATCACATGAATTAAATTAATTAATAAATTAGCAACAAAAAAAACAAAAAAAACCCCCAGCAAAAATCAGAAAGATCCTGAAAAAAGAACCCGTTGAGGGTGTTTTTGTGTTTGTTGTCTGTGTGGATCTAACACGCTCGTTAGACAACACAGGAGATGTTTGTCAGCGTGGGACGCTCACACGGAGGCTACACTTAAAGACGTGCACAAACGGGAAATGGCCTTTATTAAATAAAGGGGGGGCGCAGGCGGCCATCGCTTTCCCCTGCCCTGACTGATGGAGGTGTGGGCAGCTGTTCCTGCAGACCCTTATCAATGACGCTGTTATTGATGAGCTCTCCCCCCTCTCCTCTCCTCCCCCACGGCCAACAGAGGCTGATTCAGCTACTTTCCCCGACTAATCCTTCTTTTTGGAGGAGACTCCAGCACAGCTGCCTCCTTCTGATGCTGCTTCACCGGTGTGGAGCTGATGGCGTGAAGCTGAGGAGATGGGAGGGATGGATGCTCACCTCCCCCTGCCCATCAGTTACTGTCACGTTTTTGTTTATTCCTTCAATGTCAGAGGAGATTAAGTTTATTTATCACAGGTTTTATCACAGAACAGCCTTTCCCTGTTTGGGTCTGGCCCAGTTCTGCCATGCTCAAAATAAACCCTCTCAAGCTTCTTCTCTCCTGGCCAGTTTTGTTTTTTTTTTAAATCTGTCTTTGCATCTGCACGCTCCACCGCTGCAGCAGCAGCGGTGGATTCCAACCATTTCAGTCTCCAGGTTTCTGGTGTCATTTCTCCTCATCTTATTGATTTCTGCTTCCTACAACTGTTCAGATCCTAAAAAAAAGAACTCTTCCTTTGCTCTCTGTCCTCATCCCACTTGTATTTGCAGTGCGTCAGGAGGTATTTTTAAGTTCTGACGAAGGTGCGCTCTCCTCTTCATCTCTTCTCACTCCCGGTCTGCCTCCTCTTTGTCCTGCTTCTTCTTCTACATCCATTTTTCATCAGCTGTGGTCCTGACGCAGCATTCGCTGCTTCAGAGAGCATACATCTTGTGCTTGTGTGCGCGTGCAAGCGTCCGTGCGGAGGAGAGAGAGAGCATTTGAAGGACAAACGGTGACGCACATGGTTTGAGCAGCTGCCATCTTGCTGAATCTCCAGTATCATGTGGTTTCACCACATTCCAGCTATCTGCGTGATCGAGCATGTGACTCCTACATCACCAGTAACCAGTAACTTACTGAGCACCAGTAGGAAGCTAATTAGTACGTAGGAACATTGACTGCGTCATCTTTAGCCTGCCTCAAATGTCCAAGCGAAGCCGTCCATGAGTTGCCAACTTTTAGATGCAGATATAATCTTCCTTTAATGCTAAATACTTGCAGAGCTAAATCTGAAGATCTCATTCTGCCCAGAGCAGACAAAAAGACCAGACTTGTTGTCTCCAGTGAGAACGTTTGTCTTTTTTAGCTTTTGCTACGACGGAGCCTGGCCTGCATAACTCACCAACATGAAGGAAAACGTGAAAAATGTGTTCTCATCATTTAAAACCCTAATCTCTCAGCATCGGCCAGACAGATTATACTTCACAGGCTTCCCGTCACCCTTAAAAACTTATCGGGATCATTTTGCTGTGATGAACATCGACTGCTTTTCTGTGCACGAAAGCTAACAAAGAGAAAGTTTCCACTAACTGAGTGTGAGAGTCCCGAACATGTTCACCCTGCAGAAGGTGACTTTTTCAGTTTCCGTGGTTGAGCAGCTCCTCAGGATGCTACGGGAGCAACGCTCCCGATCGGGTTTATTCCAGTCCCATTTCAAATGAGATTACCGGTTTATTAATCCACTCAAGCTGTGCTCTGTTCCCGTTAATTGTTTGTGCATACCAGCTACGTAAACGCCAACGGAGCAAGACGGGCTGAACGGCACGATTCCATTTGAAAGTCTTGCGGCCTGTGTAAACGAGCAGTCTGGATACCAGCGGGAAAAGGCTCTAACAGGAACATGTGCTGGGAGAGGCTGCAGGGACAGAGGGAATCTTGTGTCTGCCGGTGCTGCTTTTTTAAGCAGGTAAATGGCAGTAATTAGATGAGGGAAGCAGCTCAGGGACTCCATTGTGTGTTGGGGAGAAAATGGATTTATTTTTCACATGCTGTTGGTAACTGCATTAAAAATCTGGGAACCAGGATTTAAAAAGGTCTCCCAGCTCCTCGTTTCATCATTTAAGGGGGTCCTTAAATGAGTTTATGGACCTCATAATAACCGCATTGAAAAACTGGGGAATCTTTTTCAACTTAGACTAATAGGAACATGTACAAATTGCCATTATTTTAGGAAAAAACCCGGAAGATTTAAAGTGTAAAGTTGTGTGTATGTAGTGAAGTGAAACGTGTAACCTGAATGTTGTTTCAGTGACCAAAACCGAGATCAAGCGAGACAATAATCTGAGAGTAATTAGTGGCCTAAAGCCAAAGTAAACCGTCTGGTTCAAATGTGTCGGTAATTAGAAGCATATTTCGGGGGTCTGGACACATTCCAGACACCTTCCCTCACTAAGACATGTTCTTTTCTCACGTGCGACTCTGGAGCTCAGATGCTTATCGAGCTCGATGCGTAAAGCTTCAGGATGTAGGGGTCAGCAGCCGGCCTGAGTTTGTTCTTTCTAGCCACTTTCAGAGGCAGCCTGTGGGGTCGCTCAGCGGCCAGCGTGGCTCCGTTCTGAAGGTGTCCTGGGGGGTCCTCACGGCAGCCAGGCTGCTGCTGCCGCTGTCGTTGTTGTTGTTGCTGGGGGTCCATTTGCCGGCCGTTTGGGACAGGCGTACAGAGGATGGGTGAGGGTGATGGAAAACACACAGATCGTGGGAGGTATGCAGAGACTGTGGGTTGAAGCGTTAACTCAGTTGGACGAGGTTGCCAGTGAACAGGTGAGCGGAGCGGTCGCTTCTCTGTGTGAGGATCTTCCTTGGGTTCCAAGTATTTAGAGAAACATTAATAGCTTGGGTCTTCATCACTTGTCCAAAACATGAAATACCTCCTCTACTCCTGTGAGCTGTTGCAAAGATATAATTAAGGAGACTCTGCTAAAAGAAATGTGAAGATAATTTATAATAATGTTCTGGATTGTTGATGCTAGGCTTCGGTGTGGGTTCCTGTGACTGATATTGGGTTAAACATCTGAGCTTGTTTGTCTTCTGGCGTCCTCAAACCTGGGCCTCATCTGAGCCTGGATGGATGACCTAACATTCACATATTTTCCTTAGCACAGGCTTTTTACATGATGTTGCATCAGCATCTCCACTCCTGAACTTTTAAAGCATATTTCGTCCTGCGGTGAGGCTGAGGCACATTGAATAGATCCCTTAAATCCGCTGCACAGCACTGTGACTGTGGGAGGTTCTCCATCTACAGCTTTGGACTCCGCTTGCACAGGCTGTCAGATTTATCGTGACGGGTGCTTCTTGTCCTCAAAAGGCTGTAATTAAAGTCAAACCTGCCGCCAATGTTGGTTTGAGCTGGACTAAAAGAGGGAATGACGCTCGCTTTAAACCTGTCGTCAGGACCCACACACGCGCGTCACACACACAGAAGGGTAGGTCGGCACAGGAGAAGCACCTGAGCAGAGGGCTGTGGGAAGCGTGAGAGTGCTCGTTGGGGGTCTTGTCAGACTTTAATCTTTGGTATGTTGTGAATGTTGGGGTCAGGGGTCATACGTGGAGGGCTGCCAGGGTTGACCAGACATGAAGGGAGGGAGGGAGACATGATGGGTAAACTGGCTTCTGAAGCCTCCCACCAGTCGAATATTAACCAGAACATGTCTCCTGCAGCTCACTCCGTACCCAGCCATCAACGTGTCCCAAGACATCTTAAGATTGTCTTAGGACACATATTTTGAGATGTCTCGAGACACCTTGATGGCTGGATATGTAGAACCTCCTGTGAATGGTTGATAGAGGAGGTTCCACCCTTCAGGGTGGTGGTCACTGTTGCACAATATGAGTTCTAATCGATGTTGACAAGCAAGAGAGATTTTCCTCTCCTCTCGTGTTAGGACTGTCTTTCTTGAACCACACCCTGCACCATATTTGCTTAGCTCAGCATTGAAATGCAGGGCTTATTTTACTCTTTAGGAAGGTAACTAAAAGACCTTTTTTTGAGCATTCTTGGCAAATTTAAATAAACAACTGTGAAAAATCCAAGAGCCTCTTCTCTCTATCTTTCTGTCACTCCGGCACCCTCTGATTTTATCCTTTACAGTCACAAGATATCATCGTCCTTTTGTACGCTGCGTCCACACCTCAGGGGTCAAGGGTCGTGAGGTTAACTGCCGCTGACAAACTAAGATTGTTTCTGGAATAGCTTACGTGTGCACGTGGGCTCTCTGGGAGTAACCCTGACCTAAGAACTGCAGCTGCCCTTCGTTGATGCAGCCAAAATGGTTTTTTATATATATATATTTTTCCTTTATTTAAATCTGTTACATTGTGAGTAAATAAAGGCCATTTTAAGGCCTGCTCTGCAACATATGTGATCTGGTCTCATCCGTTTTTTCTCCCACTGATTCCCAGTGACTGTGGGTTTGGATTTAAAGGGCTTAAATCAGCTGTGTTCATCTTATGGTGATTTAGGAGACGGAGAGACGGCATCTCCGTCCTGGAGCCTCTGGCCATGGAGATGCGTTGGCGAGGTGAGGGAGAGCTGCAGACAAGATGAGATTCGGCTGATAAAAGTGAAATTAAGTTTGAAGGGGGAGAGGAAAACTGGATAAAAGTGAAATTCCTCTGTTGATGTCTCAGAGATTCATTATTCAAAAAAAAAAGAACATTTCAGTTGTTTCCTATATTGGCATAAATGTGTCTTTAGGTCTTTGTGGCGGACCACGTCAGCCAGGCAGCCTTTCCGACCGTTCACAGTTGCCAGTGAAACTTCACCATACTCCATCTGGAACGTGAGAGGAATCCGGAGCAGCTTGCCAGCGATCAGTTTACGGGTTGGGGTCAGCTCCAGTTTATATCAGCGGTAAACTGAAGTGACACTTCTCTCGCTGAGATACGAGTCAGCGCAATCGGACTCCCCAGCTGTATATGTGGTTTATACACAGATAGAAGTTGTCTGCTGCTCCTCCACATCCTGAAGAGCAGTTGTTTTACCGACACAAAGCAGTTGTGTAACCCTTTTCATGGTTCGCTCCTGGATGCGGTTGCCTGGGAGCTGCTGGTAGTTTGGGTGTTTTTACAGGAGCTAGAGTGAACCTGGGGACATGTGTGGTGAAAGGGTGGAAAACTTCAGAGGAACGGGCTAAATTAAGGCCAGAGTCAGGTGTTTTTGGTTTGGGGGAGGTTTCTCTGAAGAGGGCAGGGAATTCCGGGCATGCCAGGGAAGGCAGGTCATTCCTGGTCCGGAGGTCATCAGATGGTTTGAACCTCAGGTCTGAATGGTTGTAATTACAGCAGCCTTCTGCCTTCTGACAAATGTGCCTGTTATCTCAGACACGAGGGCTCGTTTTAAAACAAACGTCAAGCTCTCTTCAGTATTTTCCCTCCTTGTGTCAGTGGGAGGAGGAGATTATCTCATCTCTGGATGGTGTTGCTGAATTAGGCTGGCTCCAGAATTCTGACAACCAGCTATGAATGAGCTCATTTTTGTTTTCTCACGAGTGTGGCATGAGAACCGGCGCAGCGGAGTGAAATCCAAATGAGATTGTGGGTCGTCTTTGGCCTTCCCCTTCCCTCCACCCTGCTTCCCCTCCACCCGATCGTTCTCATCAGTGAGCGAGTTCCTCCAAACCTCACTGGTCTCCTCTGTGGTGTCATTTTTCAGGGCTTTTCTGGAGGAGTTGTGGCTGGTGGGAACGCAGCCCGCCGTGTCCATTAGTTAGATTAGCAGCTCTGTGGGGAGGCTCTGGTTGCCTCCCCCCTAGTCTGGACAGACAATGCTTGGGCCTACCTGCCATTGTCTGGGTGTCAGTGGGTGCTGATGGCAGCTACAGACCCTGTCAGGACTCTGATGCTCTGATAAACATCATCAGACAGATGTGTGCTGCTGTGGATTAGATCATCAGCCTGTGTGTAATACTTTTGTTGTGCCATCAGTGTCTTTCTCCTTCAGACTTTTGACCTTTGTGACCCATTGTGAATATTCTGCTGCTCAAACTATACAAGGGTGTGTATCGACAGACATACCAGGTGAGGACGTAACTGTCCTGGCAGGTTCATTTACTGATGGCAGGCTCAAATCTGAAGTCATTTTAACTCCCAATGTTTGAATTTAACTCACCGTTACCACCGTCTCTGGTCTAAAGCATTCTTCTGTGCATGAAAACACGTCACAAATTCAAATATCAGCTTCTCTCAACTCAGAATCTCTCTTTTCTCTGTTTTTTCTTTATTCAAGGCTATGCAGAAAAATGGACAGATCTCCAGCATGAGCAGCTTGAATGGACACTCAGACGACAACACACTGGCAGAAGGTGTGTGTATGTGTATGTGTGTGTCCACCCGGTGTTGTATGTTTGTGCTGCAGTGAAGAAGTAATCACAGTGTGTGTGTTTGTTTGCATCTGGGATTTTATGTTGTTGCTTCAGCAGCAGCCAAAGGTAAGTCTGTGTGTGGGGTCTCTTTTCACTGTGCATGTGTGTGTCTGTGTGTGTGTGTGTGCCTGCAGATGTCTCTAAGAGTTTCTCATTTTCTTTATCTTAAGATGGTAAATCACTGTTAAGATTTGACCTATATTAAATTTCTGTGCAACAATACATTTGCACGATTAGGTCCCTCCTATAGTTTGAATTTCAGCTTAACAGTAAACACAACCTTATTTTTATCACTTCCTCAAGTTCCTCAAAACTTTTGAAGTATAAAGTCGAAGTATTCAACATAGTAAGTCTTTACTCTTGCAGGAGATGCTCGTGTGACTCTTATAAATCCACAATCTGGAAACATCTTTAACTAAAACTAAATGGGCAGAATGGGGAGAGCAGCCCGCTGTCCTGGTCCAGCAGCACCAAACCATGTTTATTTATTTATTTATTGTCTTCACCTTTTTTCTCCCCTCAGTGTGTCCTTCAATCTGGGAGGGCTGCAGGGTCCCAGACATCCTTCCTAAATATTTAGCAGGCCATGACCTGGACCCTGCACCAGGCACTACAAGTACAAGGTGTAACCTCATACTGCATAAACAGAGATATGTCACACACCGCTCAAATAACCAGTTTAATAAGCTACCCACCGAGGCATGTGGTCCCGTTCCTAATCCTCATCTGCATCCATGCATTAGCTGCATCTGCTGGTTTTAAGGGTGTGAGCGATGGGTGCAGTGGGAGCCCAAGCGCTGACATCACAGCTGATGGAATTCACCGGCTTGAGCCGCGATGGTCCCTTCCAGATGGTCCACAGGCGCTGCAGATGAAGCTCGCTGGATGGAATGAAAAGGGTAGATAGCTGACCTGCATATCTGCTCCCTAGCTGTCACTAAATCTGTGACTAAAACAAGTTGTGTCCTTGCAGATCGCAGCACAACTGGACATATTGTCTGTGTGTAATCCCTAAAATCACATTTTGGGTTTTAGCACAAGAACGTAGTTAACGAAGCGATCTAAATGTCTTTTTTAGCGATATTTTGAGTGAAATGCTGTAGTAGTCTGACAAAAGTAGGACATGTTTTTCCAGTTCTGAGTGTGTTGTCAGAATGATTCAATGCCTTCGTGCTCCAGTTTTCATTTTGTGGCTTTTCCAGGTGTTAATTTCAACAAGGTTTATGGGTTGCAGGCCTGCCTTTGTGTACAGATATGATTTGACTTCAGGATGGAATTACTCCGACTGTTCTCGGGGGAAACGCAGAACTGCACTGCCAAAACCGACATCATGCCTGTGCACAGAGCCTCTCCCTTCTCTACCGATCGTTGAATGAGTATGTTTATTATCTCGCAATGGGGAAATGTCAGTGTGCCAGCAGCAACATACAGAGAAGAAAAAACAAGAAAAAGAAATGAGAAGAAATTAATAATATAAAAAAACTGATAAAAAATGTAAAAAACAATAACAATGATGAGTTAACAACTAGCCCTATTTACAGGCTGGTGCTGTACTGGGTTTGTTGCGCTGACTGTGTGATAGTGAGGAAGCAGCGTTAAACGGTGACTCAGTCTAGTGCTGAAGGAGCTGCCTGGGGCCTCCAGAGTGGGGTGCCCTCCCACCCATCCTCCCACCTATCCAGGGTGGGAGCAGTTGCTCCAGATGGACGTCAGCCTGGCCAACATCCTTCTGTCCGCCACCTCCTCGATGGAGTCCAGGCTGCAGCCCAGGACAGAGCCAGCTCTCTGAACCAGATTGTCAGTCTCTTCCTGTCCCTGTTGGTCCCCCACCCCCCAACACAGTGTCATAGAAGGTCCTGAGAAGAGCTCTGCTCACACCCGGGGACCTCAGTCTCTTTAGGTGCAGGCGACTCTGGGCGTCGGTGTTGTGAGGCCAGTCCAGTTTCTGGTTGAGGTGAACTCCCAGGCCTTTGTGCCTGAACCCTGGATGTCCGCCGGTGAGTGGGGTGTGGCTGTCCTGCAGAAGTCCACCACCACCTCTTTTGTTTTACTGGCGTTAAGGAGGAGGCAGTTCTCCTCCCACCATTCCACAAAAGACTCCTCTGTACTCATGTTTGCTCCTTCTGACGACGATGCCAGCAAGGCTTAGTATCATGCATATTGCCCCTTTTTGGATCCTCGCCTTTCAGTTTCTACTAAGTTTTTTCTATTTCTCTCTTGTTTGCACCCATGCTACTGGGAAGGAATTTTTTAGTCTTGTGGGGGACAAAATAAGCTGCAAAAATGGTTAAATGATTGCTTTATATGTGCTTCTACAGCACATACAGTAGAATCCACGCAAACTAGACCTGCAGTTTTGGGAACACGTTGAGGATGGTGTGGCTCCCACCCAGAAGCCCTCAGGACTATCCCGTCTCTGCTGGAGTTCCTCTCATCTCTTCCGTCATCAGGGAACCTAATCTTGATCCTTAACCCTTGACCTCCCCCAGGCACTTGAATGAATGAGAAAATGGACCAGGAATGTGACACATCCCTCCACCCCCCTTTTACACGACATACCTATCACAATGCAAATAATATTCCATTTTATCAAGGAAAGGTCAAATTAAGTCATTGTAAATGTTCTTTTGACCCTCTCTTTGTCAAACTTGTTAAAATTTTATAATGACTTAAATTCAACTATTTGTTGTGATGGCCTTATTTTGGGTTATAAATTCAGCATATTGACCTCAGCCAACATGAATGATAAACAGATTAATGCCTACACAATGAGCTCAGGATGATGAGCGTTTCTCTACATTCTTTTACAGAACTTGAATCAAATTGAAAGGACCAAAGCTCATCCATGGCGGTCTGTTTTAACTGGTTTGTGTAATCAGAAGTTTATCACAGGCTTCTTTGTGTTACCACTTCTGAATTTCACTAATTCGCTACGGGCAGTTAGGTGATTCATAACAGCAACTGGAATGCCAAATTGCTGGTGCAGATATTTCTGGAATGCAAACAGAGCAAATGGCAAAGGTCTAAACATGCCTCGGTGGTAGAAATGATACACTCCACCACGCTTAAGAGCATTTTTGTTGTGTCTGCCTGGAAGACTGACAGAAACACTGCTGTTCCCAAAGCAGCAGAGGATGATATTGATTTTACGAAGGACGAGTTGTTCAGGGGCGCTACAAGCTATGAACATGATCCTGCAGTGATAGATATTTACCGGCAGGCACACACTTATTGTGTAACGTCCCAACTTTTGCCTCAGCAACTGATCAGTGATGTGACAGAGTACGTCATGATGTGTAATTTGAGGAAATGGGTTAGAGGAAAAGGAAACAGTGATGTCAAGAAAGCGGTGTTTCCTGCCCAGAGTCCTTATCCGCCTCTTCCGGCCCACACGCAAACAGGATTAGAGCTCGCATGGGGGCTTGTGAAGATTGAAGCGACAGACGGTAAAGTGAGAGAAAGGGAGACGGATTAATGAAGGCTGGAGCGCCCGCGTGTGAAGTCACCAAAATATAGAAGCCCCACACGGGCGTCTGCGGTGTGGGGCGGTTTCACACCGTCACATCGCTTCCCCTTCCTCCAATTATTTTGACATCATCATCCCCTGTTCTTGGAAGAGATTGAGGAGTTTTTGTGTCCCCTGACCGATGATGTCACCCACTTCTTTACAGGGAACAAAAATGCCCCTCCACCCAGAGCCCCAACCCCCATCCCCAGGCCCAGGCCATTCAAGACCCCTCCTCATGCATTCCTGAACATAGCCATGTTTTTTGATTTAGCCAGATATGTGTGGAGTCAGCCTTTTCAGAATTTTAAACCCAATTAGTGCTGAAGCGGCTGGGTTTACTCCATTTCAACATTAACATTTTAAAAACCACATGGCTGACTGTTCCTGTGAATACTGTTTTAGCATTTCACTCGCTGGCTCCATTTTATTTTGCAGACAGTGCTCTATATCACCAGCTTCAGCTCCAAATTAAAGCCATGTGATTCTTCTATGAAGGGTGCGACATTCCCATCCAACGGACCTGTTCCAGATGTTCCACAAAATTTAAGACACATTTTCCTAAAGTTCAACCTGATATTGCTGAAAACTTTGGGAAACCCTCCACTCAAAACTTAAAAGCCAGTGGGATTATTGACGTAATAGATGGCAGAAACTCAATTGAAGATCCATTAATAATTCATGTTTGTGGCAAAGAAAGTAAGAGCTTAAAAACTGCACCAACACCGAAAACTAAAATTACTGTTGAACATGATCTGTTTGAGGTCTTTATGTGTTATTTAGGAACAGCCAATCGACTGGTGTATTTTTTACAGGCCGTAAGCTGTGCTGCACGCATCGCTATCACACGCACGGCAGCTGGGAGCCATGGCTACATGCAAATCTCTCAGGATGTGTGAACGTTTAGGAATGCAACCGCTTTGTATGAGGCACGCTAAGGAAGTCGAGAGAGTCAGAGGGACGATGTGGGCTGAGTCAACAGCAGAGCTCTGGTCATATTTTAAAATTCCTTTAAGTCTGACTCACAGTCCATTCAGCATCAGCGTTTATCATGTGTGTGAGACAGCGACAGGCCTGCTAGATGAATCAGACCCATAGTAGAATGGCTTGATGGCATCTCACAATGGCAATTTTATTAAAATTACTAGAACCAACTAAAGAGGTGAGATAAAATTACTTAACTTGAAGTTGCTTCATTTAGACATTAGAAAGTGTTAACGAGACAGCCACTTATCTTTAGTATCGATGTGTAAAATCGTGCACTTGTTTGGCTGGGGAAGCCTTTCAGACGGTACTTGATTATCGTTGTTGTCACCACTTTGGGAGACTTCTCAGTGGAATTCACACATTCCTCTGGGGCAATGCTGAAGTGTGACAGATCTGATTATGTTGCTATTTACCTGAGGATTTATCTGCATTCCTTTCAGCCCCCTCAAACAAAAGATGAATTAAATAGATCTGCAGTGGAATTGGGAAGGGTCATGCAGTTTTGGTCCAGACCCTGCAAATGAATTAGGATATGTTTGGGGGACAATAGTTTCATTGTTTTGCCATTGTTTCGACTAGTTAGGTCTAGAGATAAAATCAGAAAGTATTTTAGAATTATTTTAGAGTATTATTTTCAGTACACAGAGGTGGACTTTTATTACACAGAGAACTACATCTACAACATCAAACTAGGGGAAAATATAGTGATTTTTTTTTTTTGGTGCCGCTCAGGGAAGATCACATGTAGTGCTGGATGTAAAGGGTGGGTGTTAAGAGGGATGGGGGGGAGGGTGCTCATTCAGAGCAGCTGAAGAAGAACAGAGGGACGGACCAGCGACACTGTAGCGTGAGCACAATATAAACACCCCCACCACCGCCCTACAAGACCAAGACCAGAGCTCGGACTCGTGCCCCTCGTGCAAGACTGAGAGAAAAGAGCCGCTTGTTGCTAAGCTGTCGTCCTGAAGGTTGCTCCGGAGAAATCCCCTCACCCTCGGCGGGGGCATAAGCTAGGAACAGAGCAGCTAGGAACAAATAGAAAACAGCAGTCGGAGGAGGAGGCGGAGGGGGGGCGAGGAAGACTAGAGAGGGAGAGACAGAGGGACAGACTCAGGAGCTAAAACAGGCCACTGGAAAGTCCATGAGTGAAATCAGTGAGCAATAGTATTTATAAGGCATCCTAAAGATTTTTATTAGATTTTTTTTTTTACTGTTGAGTTTTTTGGACGATCTTTACCAATGCTTGGAACAATAACTCTAACAGGTAAGACAACAGCTGTTTATGGTTTATTGAGTTTAGCAATTAGGAATTATGTTTAGGTTTTAGTGAATTTTAAGTATAATACTGTGAGTTCAAATACTTAATTCATAAAGAATCTTAACCTAGAATCCTAGTTTTTCCCAGAATGTATAGGTGTAACCACTGGCATTGTTGTCCCGAGGGCGTGGTTGATGATCCCTATGGTTTCTACATTTGATTTTCTTCACTTGGAGACAGTTTTGCTTTGCTTACTGCAGAACACGGTCACCTTAAAACATGTATGCATAAATCATGCACTTGTTTTTTGCTGTTTATGTTCTGATTAATCATGGACCCGTGCACCAGTGTGGTGTTCCACCAGTGCGCTGTAGTGTAAAACCCTCTCCCTCTCTGGGAAAATAACATCACAGCAACAGCTGGCTGCAGAGTATAAAGAAAGGCTCACAGAGACGTTTCAGAGCCTGGTTTCAGCCACTGTTATGAGCAGAAACAGTTCCTTGTGTCTCGTCGTGTGATTTGTTTTATTAAATCAGAGCGTGATCTTAATTCCCAGTCGGGTGATTTGGCTACAGACAACATGGAGGGAGGAGTGGCTGCATCGATTTAACCACATTTCAGATGGAATATGAGAACCAGACAAACTTTACTCTCTTTATTTTTGCCCTACAATAGCAGAAGGGGGAACCTGTTAGTTGGGGGAAGGCGTGGAGAGACTCCCCTGTAACCGACTTCTTTTGTTTAAAGGTTGTGTGCACCAGACAATTCTT
>CAAE01014723.1:1138837-1173244 GCA_000180735.1 Tetraodon nigroviridis
TATCTGTCCCATCCTCACCCCCTATATCGTCACCCTTCACGCTCACATTCTTTCTGGTACAGTTGTTATTCAAATCGCCCATCCTCCTCTTTCACACATTACCACCCTGGCCTAAAGCGAAATCAATTGTGGAAGGCTCACGACGTTAAAGAACAGTGTCCTTGTAAAAAAAAAAAAGAGTTTGGCTGGAGAGCAGAGATCAAAAGGAATGGTGAGATGCCAGCAGTCTGTAAAATCAACATGACTCCTGCTTTATGTTGATGTAGACACACACAGCCCGTGTTACTAGCAGTCAAGTCCCATCTACTAGCACATTTTTTTAAGCCGCTGGAAATTCATTACGTGCAGCTTACAGTTAGTATAGTTATCAGTACCTGTACCAGTAACTGTTGTAATGTTGGCATATTAAATTAATGCCAATGCTAAACTAATTACAAAAGAACAAATTGTTGTAACTTCCTAATAAGTTTTTTTGGTGCCACAAGCAGTTGATAGTGGAGAAGTTGCCTCACTCCCACCACCCTTTACTTTTAAAGACTGGGGAGAGCTGGAAGGCTATTGTGTTTGCATGTGTGTGAGAAGGGGTGTGGTTCCCCATCCATTCTACAGTGGAGGAATTTGGGTCAAGGGGATTGAGACTTATTTTAAGGAGGGGTTAGTCGAAAAAGCCTTCATTGTTTGGTTTGAGCCCTGCATGAGCTTAGTACAAAATGACATTTACCTAAAAGCAATTGAATTGAAATAAAATACACACACACACACAGTCACGCTTGGTTCATAGACACAGGCCTTAGAATAACCTCAGTCATGGGGACGTTGTTAGTACTTTGAGTGAATTCTGAGTATTACCACTGAGGAATATCTGCTTGTCTTTTCCAGTTGGTCAGCCAGATGGAGGGTCTGTGTCACAGAAAGAGGAGGCTTCTGAAACTGTGGACACCATCCAGAACGAAGTAGTCTCCTCAAGTGAACGAAGACAAGGACGAGAAAGCAGCCGCTGATGCCAATGACATCTCTGTTGTTGAGGAGAAAGCAGCAGAAGAGAAACCTGCAGATGCCAGTGAAGTGGGATTCAAGAAGATCTTTCGCTTTGTTGGTTTTAAGTTTACACTTAAGAAGGATAAAGTTGAGGAGAAAGATCCAGTGGAGCTTTTGACAGTCAAAGATAAGGAAGAAGAGGATAGCAAAACAGAAGAGCCAACAAAGGAAGCAGAGGAAGCCAATGTGGAAGAGAGCACCCCTGAAGCAAAGGAAGTAAAGGCAGAAGAATCCAATGCTGAAGCCACAGTGGACGGTAAAGAAGATGAAACTACTGAAAGGGCAAATGAAGCAGCAGACAAGGAGAATGGTCCAGAGAAGGAACCAGATGCTGCAACGGGAAGCCCAGAGACTGCCCTGTCACCATTCAGAAAGCTCTTCAATACAGGACTCTTCTCTAACCTAAAAAAGAAAGCTAGCATCAAGAAGACAAAAGAAGAAGTGGAAAAGGGGGTATCTCCCGAGGAGGAGACAAAGAAGAAGGATGATAGTTCTGCTGATACAAAAGCTGAAGGCTTAAAGGATGAAACTGAACAAGAATGCCAAGAGCCAGAAACACAAACCTCAGTTCCTGAAAAAGAGGAGCCCAAAGAGGAATCCAAAACAGGCCCTTCTGAGGAACCACAGGCCACACAAGAGGACACCATTCAGCCTGCTGCAGAAGAAAAACCTGGAACCGCAGAGATCATTTCTGAGACTGAACTACTATCCTCACAAGAGAAGACGAAGGCCCAAGGAAGCCCCCTGAAGAAGCTATTTACTGGTGCTGGCTTGAAAAAACTCTCCACTAAGAAACAAAGGACCAAGAAGGACACAGAGACCAAAGGTGAGTCTGGGGAGGATGCAGCAGAACAACTTCAGTCGTCCACTGAGTCTGCAGAAGCCCCAAAAACCGATAGTGGGCCCACATCTCCCGAAGAATCAGGGGAGCATGCAGACATGCAACAGCTTGAGTCAACCCAAGAGAGTCACAGTGAAGTTGCTGATGGAGAGAAGAAAAAGGAGGGTATCATTGCCTGGTCGTCATTCAAGAAACTTGTAACCCCCAAAAGGCATGTGAAAAGGTCATCTGAGAGTGACGAGGAAGCAGCAGAGGAAAAACCAGCAAAGACAACCACCCTGACCTCATCTCAGAGTGCAGCATCAGACAAGAGTACGGAAGAGGAAACCAAGGAGGATCAGCCAAACGAGGAGACAGAAAATGCAAATAAACTTCAAAGCACCGAGGAGCCCAAAAAGAAAATGGACACCTCTGTGTCCTGGGATGCCCTAATGTGCATGGGTGGACCGAAAAAGAGGACCAGGAAGACATCTGATTCTGATGATGAGGAAACCAAGATTGAAGAGCAATTGCAGCCAGCAGCAGAAGGTGAGCAAATGGCTGAGGCAGCAATTGTCACGTCCCAAAGTTCTGAACCTGATGAGAAGTTTGGATCCTCGGGGGAGCACTCCAGCAAGGAGTCAGCTTGGGACACCCTAAAACGTGTAGTTATGCCTAAGCCTAAGGCAAAAGCTGAGGAGAAGCCTGGGGAACCTTCAGAACAAGTCCAGTCAGACACTGAAGCCCCTAAAGACGAGTCGTCCTTCTCTTTCAAGAAGTTTTTACCGGGACGAAGAAAGAAGAAGGCAGATAAGCAAGCTTCAGACCAGGGCTCAAGCGAGGATGACTCTGATACTCCAGCGGTGGTTCCTCTGTCAGAGTATAATGAGCCAGTTGAAACAAAAGAAGCAGCAGCAGAATCAGAAGAAGCTCAGGCCAATGTGTCAGGTGATGATAGATCCCCTTCGTGGATTCCAGCTGCTGTAGATGATACTAATCAGCACGTTGAGCTCAGTGACATCGCAGAAGAGGCAGAGACTGCAGCCACATCGAAGTCTGCTGACACTGACATCGCAGAAGATGAAACCGAGGATGAGCCCATCGAACCACCTAAACCTTCTCAGGATACAGGGCGCAGACTTTCCAGAGCTGAGGTGAAGCCTGTCGCTTCAGCTCCATCTGAAGAAACGACTCCCGTTCCTCAGGGTCCCAAACCAGACAAGGCAGAAGAGGTCAGGGAGGGCATTGATGTGCTGGTCAGTGAAATACCAACCCAAATGTCTGTAGCTGTTTACGACGTACCAATACAGCTAGCATGTGAAAAAACAGAATTTGAACCACCCACTGAGAAAGCAGAATCTAAAACAAATACTCTTTTTGAGCCACATGCTAGGGAAGAGGCCATGGCGATCTGTACAGGATTGGGAACCAAAGAAATCGCCAAGGTAACCCTGGAAAAACCTGCTATTCCCGTTATAGAAAGTCTGGCTGTGACTGGTAATGGGCTAAGCATGGAGGTAGCAATGGAAGACAAACCACACCAACCAACAGATGCTAGTGTTACGGAGAATCCATTACTGCGAGCTCAGCTGCACCAAGTAGAAACCACCAGCCTTGAGCCTGCTGTTGAAGTATCCACAGATGAGGTTTCAGTCATTCAAACAGCCAGTGAGCACTATGAACCTGAAGTTGAAAACATCAGAGTAGTTACCACTGTTGTAGAGGCTGAAATCCTTCAACCCATCACCACCAGCGAGAACTCCCCAAAAACCGTCCCGGTCAACTCCATCACACCGATGACCGAGGAACTCGTTTGCTCTGGAATCATAGAAGTCACAGAGCACACTATTGAAATGAAGGAGATGGAGGTACAGATAGAACATCAGAGTGCCACTCAAGAATACGCCCCCTTGAATGAAGTCGCCGAGGCTGTCTGCAAAACCACTTATGTCTCTGTGACCGAGGAGAGTGAAGTAGCCATTCCTGTGAATGTTCCTACTGAGGAGGTTCCTATGATCACCAACACCAGGGTCCTTGTCGGTCCCCTACCAGATACTGGAGTTGACCAAGTAGAACCGTCAGACGTTGAGGTGGTTCCAAGTGAAGCAATCCAGGTGGAGGAAACTAACAAATATGGTTCAGCTGCAGAGACCGAGGAGCCTGATGTCACCATTGACAATTGTCAAGAACACGTGGAACAACCGGAGGCAGAAGTCCAACAGGCAAATGACATTGAAGCTCGGAGCATGGTGATCACCCAGGCTGTCATTCAAGATGCTGTGGAGAAAGTATCAAAAGATGTTGAGGAGCCCAAGAAGCCTTCTACCCCAACACCAGTTCAAGCTGAAACTAGTACAGAGAAAGAGGTTGAAGCCACTGAAACCGCCATGATCACTGAAGTCCCAAAGGTTTTGTCATGTGAAAAGCCACCCAAGCCATTGTGTGTTGCCTTGGAGATTATTGACTCAATCCCAGTAGAGGTTGCAAACAGTCTTGAGCCTTCTGAAGAGGAAGAAAAGCCCCAAAATGATGTGAAGCAGGCTGAGGAGGAACAAGTGAGTGATGAAACTGCCATTCTCAAAGTGAAGGAGATAGAGAGGCAGTCCGATGAAGACCAGGAGAAGATAGCGGAGAAAGAAAGCAAAGAAGAATCAGAAGTTCAAGAACCAGAAATAGAAGGAGCAGTGGAAGAAGTGGGGGAAGTCTGTGAGACAGAGAAACCAAAATCTGAGGCCCCATTAGAGGAAAAATCCCCGAAAGTGATCGAGATCCACATGCCCGTTCAAGTGGTCCTACAGACAGCCCAGGTGGTGGAGGATCCGTCAGTGGAGGAAGAGGCTGCCGAGGAGTTTGACAGCAACGGTCCTGTGGTCAGAGACACCAGCCTAGACACTCAGAGCACTGCAAGGCCAAGCAGTCTGGCAAATGTGGAGGAGGAGCCTCAGGAAATACCTTCTGAGGAGTCTGACCCCTGCCCAGTCACACCGGCGGCAGCCAGCCAACGGGAAGAGGAGACAAAGTCATCTGTAAAATGTGCACAGGTGATGGCGCAGGTCATCGAGGTGATCGAGGAGGCAGTTAAGGAGATTGAGCCTGCCATGGAAGACAACTCAGCAGCATCGTGAACAGGTGAGATGGTGAAATAATGACTATTCATGAGCTATGAGACGAGCTATGAGACTTTATGTGACTTAAAGTTATCATTTGCACGTGAGGCAACAGAAGAAAGAAACACCACTGTTGACCTATTAAACATTATTCTTATGTGGCCCACCTGGTGCAGCAGGGTTTTTTGGTTTTTTAACCGTGCTAACTTGCTAATAGTGCTGTAGGATGAATATTAGAGCTTTAAAAAAGAGACTGTGTACAGGGAACTGTGTGTTGATGATTAAATTGTAGGTGAACGACCCTAACTGTAACTTTTGTCGTGGTTCTAACCCACAGCTGAAGATACAACACCGGTCGGCTCCTCGTCTGGACCAGAAACTGAGCGTGATGGAGAGAAGATGAGTGAGAGGAAATGAGGCAGTTTTCAGGCACCACTCGTCCCGCCCACAAAGACTGAGCGAACTGCCGTGACGCTGTTTCCACCTCCTCTTGAACCTACAAACCAATGCAACGTGAACACCCCACTAACACACACATGCCCCCCTCACTCACTCTCACAAACACACACCACAGCATGCCAGTGTCCCACCTGGTGTGTAAGTAGTGTGATGTGTCCTCAAGTCTGCATATAGTCGTGTGCCTATTTGTGAACATGCAGTGAGAGCAGGATGGTTACAGAAAGTGAACAAATGGAGGATTTTTAGCTTGTATATTGTATTTATATCTTGATTATTATTTCACCCCCAAAATCCGCTTCATGAACAAAAAATGTTGCAAATTTTTTACATTTTCAATACTAACTTGTGACATATCTTTTATTTTTGTGAACAATATTTTGGAATTAGATTGTCTTAACATAAACTGTTGCACACAATTAGATGGTGTTTTACAGCTTTAACTGTTACATTTAGACTTTTACAAAAACCATGGTACAAATGTGCTTTCTTTGTCAAACTAAGACTTTGGCTTGGCAACTTCTGTCTGAAAACACACACTTTTTATTATTATTTTTAATTATCGTCATTATTATTAATATTAACGTCTTCTCTTTGTGAGAAAACAGTGAAATGTCTCCCTCTTTTTTGCTATTGAAGGTAGCGCACCCGGCCATTTGTACCTCTAATTAAACAGTTCAGTGGGGATTTTAATGAAAAAGAATATTTAACTAAATATTTTTCCACATTTTTTAAAATTTGGAATATCTAAGTTGAGGGGTCGCTGGCTTGTGGGTTGCAGATTTACGGAGGCACCGACGCTGACGGGATTGTGAAGAACTATTTTTATTCCTGTAAAAGCCAAATCAAACTAAAACAAATCAGGGATTCATTGTCTTGCTCCCCACACAAGTAATTATTAATCTAAATTCTGAAGGCATTTTTCTACATCAAATTTCCATATTCAAATTTAAGATGAATGTGTTTGGTTTGAAAAACTAATGAGATGGGATCCAGGGATCCAGTTTTACCACCAAAGCAAACACACCAACTTTCCTACCAAATCTGTCTATCTTGCACTGTTATTAATGAGTGCGTTTAAATCATTGATATTAGCTCATACCAGCAGTGTTTCTCTTTCTGACCATTTTAGAGGACGCCCGGGACACGCCGCCTCTTGTCAGGTCACCAACCTCAGCATCCTTCATCTCCAGAGTGTTGCACTCACACTCACTTTATATTGAACACACTTTTGCATTGAAATAAAACATTTAGATGAAGTCTTTTACGCAATGATGCTCTCCTGGCTTTTTGTAACACGGTCACTGTGAATCTCATAACATTTGTACAGAATGTTTACCTACTGTATGAACCTAAAATCATATTGTTGCGATATTAACTCATAACCTGAAGGTATAAGAATAACATTTATGAAGCCTGGTTTTAGCTTTTATATTTCCCAAGCTGTTGATAGCAAAAACTCAAGAAACTTGTATATTTCATTCAATAAAGTAATAGAAAGAAAGAGGTGTGCATGTCATTGAAGAATTTAGGGGGAAATTTAAAAAAAATTGGTATCGTTGTATAGTAAAATGAAAATAGACGTCAGGGTGATTTAAATGATTTGGCCTTACAAAAGTCTGCAAATTGGCCAAAAACCATGAAATTAAGCACAAGACTCACAATTATAAAAGCATGATTTACTTTTTATTCTTCTTCAAAAATGCTCTTTGTACAGAAAATTACTCGTTCCATCATTCCTGAGAACTTGATCACAGCAGATGTCAGATGAGAACTGGGAGCAACACACTGGGAGGGAAACGACCAATTATTGCTTCATAAACCTGAAAAAATAGAAAACTTCAACTTCCCATCTTCCTGAGATACAACCATCAGATTAAAGAGAGGTGGCAGGAGGGCGACTGCAGAGGGAACCTTTTTTGAATGAATGCGTGCAACATTCTGTGAACTAAACTCTTCAAGCATCACATCAGTAGTAAATCAAAGCTAATTCCTTCAACGTGGGTGATGATGCTGATGTTGAGCATTCACAGGTATAAAAGTTGCAAATCTTTGTTATTTTATATAAACCACAATGTGTTTGACCAGAGATTTTGTGAATTTGGCGACCACAAAGTCTGAAATAGATTTGAGGAGCGTCGCTGCCACCTGCTGGAGTTTTGGCTCCATCACAGAGAGACGAAGGCCAAACCGCGTCATCCCCAATGTTCCCACCATCTCCCAAGTTTGGCAAAATACAACCATAAAACTTTTATTGCTACAGGTTTAAAAAAAACAAAACAAAAAAACAAAACATTGTGATGGGTGTTCAGAATTTTCACAATATTTTCTAAACAGCGGAGGGAATTACAGTGTATTGAACACAACATTTTAAATCTGTACTAAATAAATTGTGTCCAGTAAAAAAAAGAAAGAAGCTGTGACTGTTGCCTTCTGTCGCAGGATAAATAAAAACGAATTAGTCGTTTGGCTAAATAATGGACAAAGCCTATAAAAATGTTCAATTTAATGAATATATGTAAATGAACAAACGTCTGATTCAAAGGTTGTTTCCAGTCGTCAGTAGTACACAGAATGACTCTGTCTTATAATAAATAGAACTGTATATAGTTCACAGCCACCTGCACGTATCCAGTCATTTATAGCTATTTTTAAGAGTATCTCATTAAAGCTCACTGGTGTAATGAGACTTCTCATTACCTCCATCGCCACGGCTGCTAGTTACATCTACTTTCCTGCTCTGGACAAAATAAAAACAAAACAAACGTTATCTTAACATAAAACATGTTTCCCTTTGTACAAACATAACAACAAAAAAAGGAAATGCAAATAAATCCCAAACTATTTTCTGAAAATCTAAAGTGTTCCCTAAAGCAGATAAATCATACATTGTCCTACCTTTGGGAAGTCTATAAAACAGGGAAACAATCTCAGCAGATCCATTTGCTACAACTGCCAATTGGATGATCTGGCACAAGTCAACCTTGACTCCCGTCTGAACTCTAGTCATGAGGAGCACTTGTGGACAAGGTGAAGATGAGAAGAAGCAAAGAACTAAGTGGCTGTTGAGAAGACTGTAAATATCTGTGGATGGTTCTTGTACCCGAGGGCTCCTTAACGCAATAATGGAAGACAGATTCACTGATGAGGAACAGGAGATCTCTGATCTGGAGAATCGAATGCCATTTGATCTGAGACTACACCCTAAATCTGATGTGCAGCCTGGCATTTGGGACAAATGCCCCTCCTCGTGCAGCTGCAGGAAGACGCCTGCATCTGATCGGCTCCGCCGCCCCTTCGAATCCACGCTCCGCTCCTCTCACGCGCTGCTATCCGGAAGTCTCTCGGCTTCCTGTTCCTTTTGCGCTCGGCTCTGCTTTTTACCACAACGGCGCCCTGTTGTAACAAAACGACGAGTTCGAGCCGCTTCTCACCCTAAACTTAGCCTTGAATGAAATATTATTCGCTCCCGGTGATGAAATCTACTGTGTTAAAAAAATACTGTACCAAAGTCAAATATTTCCAAAACATAGTTAGGAGGTTGCTTCGAACACACATACCCTGACTAACTTTATCCTTAGCTTACCTATGAACCATAATTTAAAAATACATTTTCAAAAAGGACAAATGTGTGGTTTTGAACTATTCCACCAGGATTTCCTCAGTCTTTATTGGTTCCAGTGGCGTGCCGGAGTTGGACAGGTCGGAGCCCTCGTCTCGAGCAAACTCCTCGCGCTGCAGCAGCATGGCTGTCCCCGTGCTGGCCTGCAGCCCCACTAAGCCTCCCTGGGTGAAGCACAAGTGTTTGATCACCTCGTTGGGGCTGGAAAAGGTTGTGGCGCAAATGTTGCACTTGTAAGGCTTGGTGGAGCCCAGGAACATGGCCTCTATCTGGTTGCTGTCGTCGCTGGTGGCGCACAGTTCCATGCTCTGCCGGTCCACCATGGTGTAGGTGTCGGCCCCCTGGTTCAGGCACACGTGGCGAGCCGCCTGATTGGCCCGGCAGAAACTCTTGCCGCAGGAGCTACATTTGAAGGGCTTGCCCGTGTGGATGTACATGTGCTCCCGCCAGTGGCTCTTCTGGATGAACTTGCGGCCGCAGGTGGAGCACTCGTACTTCCGGCGCTTCACTTCCCGGTCCAGGTCGGCGCTTTCCAGATTGTCAATATCGGCAATATCCGAAGGAGGGGGTGTGTCGGCCAGGGAATTTAACCCTCCCACCCCCCAGTTGGACGTGGACACCTCTGCTTGGGGAGAGTCCGAGTTGGTGCCTGAAAGCGGCGTCTGCTCGCTGTCGCTGATGATCTCCACAGCTGTGCTGGAGGTGGAGGCACTCGACCCTTCTTTGCTTCCCTTGGGGACCCCGTCGGCCTCGGGAATGTTACTCTCTCCGCTCAACATGGGGGAGAATGACGCGCCGGACTCCGCTGATGCCCGCTGCAGGGCCTGGGTGTGTTGGAGGAGATGCTCCCTCAGCAGGCTCCTCTGGGTGAACCGGCTACTGCACAGGTGACAGGAGTAATGCTTCCGAAAGGAGGAATTCCTTTTCATGATACTGGGCTTCACGTGGAGGATGGCGTTAGCGGACGAGCCTCCTGCGCTCAGCAAGTCCATCCTAACCTCCTCGGCTGCATGCTTGGTGCTGGTTGTGGCCTCCATATCCGGCAGCGTAGAATTCAGCTTGGCCGGTAAGGAATTTTCCAAAGAACCTGTTGCGTTTAGCTTAGCTGCCGAATTTCCTTCCGATGCCATCTGCTCCAGGTCGATGGGCGAGGAGAGCGGCTGCTGATCGGGCAAGTCAGCCGACAGCGCTATCTGCTGGTCAGAGATCTGGATGCCATAGAGGGAGCCGGCGAGACTGGCGCTGGGCTCAGAGTGGGAGTATGCAGACTGGCTGGCCTCCTGCAGGAGTGGATAGGCATGTAGGAACCTGACCCCCTGTTCCAGCCTTGCTGGGTCTATCAGCTGGGGCGCCAGCTTCCCCGTGTACATCAGGTTGAGGAGGTAGCTGAAGATATCTGGCTGTATGTCAGCAGCTTTGAGGCGCACACAGTCACTAAAACACAAGGACAGAAGCTTTTTATTAGTAATGGTTGAACAACAGCCGATTTTTGGCAGCCTTAAACATTAAGGGTTACCAAATCGGCACTGCTTTGTTTACTATATGGTCTATAAATGCTTCCTGTACCTGTCCTGGTGAATGAAGAGCATTCTGAAATAGTTGGAGAATGCTGCGAGGACAGCTTTGTGAGCTTTGAAGAAGACATCTCCTATAGCGACGGTGCAGTCACACAGGAAGCCAAACTCCCTCTGAGCGTTAAGCTGCTGCAGCAGGATAAGACCATGGTTGGCCAACTCCATTCTTTAACCTACACAAAGGCGCACACACACCACACACACACACACACACACAGACTGCAATCAGTTTCCTGTCTGGAAGGAGACTCACATTTAATGTGACCACAAAGGGTGACAGCGGTACTGAGAACAAGTACAGTCAGTTAGTGAGAAAAGAAAAGCAAAATTAGGTCAGACACCAATATCAGTATCGTACGCTGATTGGGAAGCAATATCTTCTCAATAAAGTCTGAGGAGCAGGCAATTTGAAAGTATAATTTTTAAAGTGTTTAGCAATATTTAAACAGCTGTAAAAAAAAAAAAAAAAAAAAAAAACAACCTGCGTCAAATATCTTAAAAGTACAAATACCACATTTCAGCACTAATTAAAATTGCAAAGATTATGAAAATCATGTCCAAATCAGGTTTGATCTCAGGGGACATGTTGGAGCGTTGTCCCTTCTCCTGACCAGAGCGATGGATGTTGTTAGCCTTAAAGGTCTGGCCTTCGGGCCGTCACATGACCAGGGTTACGGTTGTCGACACACATTCCTAAACTGGTTCTACCTCTCCCAGCGGGGAAGAGAAACAGCCTGTGGGCAGGGTGAATCCGCTTTCTACAACACTTTTTCCAAAAAATGCAGGCTAAAAATGTACCAAGATGGAAGCACTTTGGTCAGCTCACCCAAATTCACCCTGCGCTGAAAAACACACACTTTCAGTAAGGGAACAAGAAAATGACCCACACATGTATTTTATCAGAGAGGTCAGAGGGCAATGATGCTAATAAGGCAGCAAAATGTTGGGAAGTACAGAAATAGCAGACAGAGAATTGCCTAAATTTAGTCTCATTTCACTAGTAAAGCTTCTACTATTGCGACCATTCAGTTAAACTAACAAAAGCTAAAACCCAACAAAAACAGCAATAAAAACAATGAGTTTTCATTTCTTTTAGTAAAAAGGAATCTTTTAGGAGTCTCTGTGCATTCATAAATGCAGACTAAATTAATGTATGACATTAGGTATAGGTAAATAATACGCAGTTAAGATGCAAGCTGTGACATTACTTCAACAAATACTTATGAGTACAAAACCATGGAATCTTTATTATAGCAAATTGGATCGTTTCATATCTGAAGAATATCTCAATGTGGGATTCGTCACACAGACTCAGGGCGAAGTATCATAGAAAAGTTTACCAGTAATATTTACTATTGAAGGGGATGTTTATTTATCTTAAAATAATATTATTTCGAAAACATCCCGTTTTATACATTTTGCGGCTGCGCTGACCCCTTTACGACCGTAGTAAATCGTGTTTACGTTTCACCGCGGCTGTAGACACATGAGACAGAGGACACGCAAACACTGTCCCAAAAACATTCCCATAGTCAGTTTATTCACAATATGACACCTTGATCAAGCCATACCCTTCACCTCTACCCACAACCGTTCTGACAATTTTATCGCGGTAGAATTAACGGTAACCGAATAGTTATCTAGATTTTACAGAGGGAACCTAAAGGCAGCATGTGCCTGCAGCCGCTACGCTTTAGCTTGTGAGGCTGAAGCGACACGCAAAAAGGTATATTTTCACAAAACTGGAAAAGCTCCGACTAAATGTGATCATAAATTGAATTCTGTGGCGGTAGCAGCGCGCTGAGGGTACACGGACACGAACTTACAACAAAGCGCCGCCCCCGATGAGCTGCGGAGACACGTGGAACAGCCACTTCCGGAGCGAGATTTCTCTTATTCTCAAAATACACGTTTAGGTCCACCCGCGCACGGAGCCGACGGCACACTCGAAAATGCCCACGGAGATCAACAGCCACGACGCAGCCGGTCGCCAGGGCCGCCAAAGAGGGGGGAGGGAGGCGGGTGAAGCGAGCGCGCAGGGCCGGACCCAGTCCCCGGACCTAGTCCCCGGACCCAGTCCCCGGCTCAGCCCCCGGCTCGGCCGTCGCTCCCCGTTGCCATTTGCTACGCGCAAGAAAACGGACACGCACGCGGGCGCGCGCAGCCCGCACACGTCTGAGCGGAAAGAGACGCAAAGGGGGATGGGGCCGGTCACCAACGCGTCTCTTTTCAACTTCCCCGTGACAATCGCAGATAAGCCAAGCGCGCACAAGTGGCCCAAATAGCGCACAGGCGCCACCGGCGCGTAAAGGAGCGCGCGGCGCACGGCCAGCCTACCTGCGTTTCGCCGAAATCGGTGGAGTTTTCGCCGCGTGGCCGTTGTTTGTTTGTTACCGGGGGCCCGTCCGTCCTCTCTGGGCTGCAGCTCGATCTGCTCCTCGCAGACGCAGCATTCGTTGGCGGCGGAGAGGGTCGTCCGTCGCTGCTTTCCGGTTAGGGGTTTTACGTTACAATCACATGACTGCGGGTAGAAAACAGCCCAAAACAGCCGTTGCGCGATCTGTTGAGCGTGGGGGCGGTGGAGTTAACGTTAGTTTCCCGCGGCGTGTAACCGACCGCAGGGCTGTGAACATAAAACCGAAGCGTGACAGAGGACGACGTTAAAGGCTTCACGTTCGCGCTTCAGTAACTAAATATTAAGTCTTGGCCAACAGCCGCGTATTTGCATCTGCCGCTTAGGTGACACTGGTTTTTCAACAAGTTGAAAAAAAGAGCTTTTAGACTTTTAAAAAACAAATTCGAAAAGAAAGTTGTAGCTTCCAGTAAGTTTATTATTATTATTATTTTTTTTTTATTTCTTTGGTTACTATTAGTGATGATTACTCCTAACATACACAAATACAAATATAATGCACTTGTAAAATGAAAGCACTCATAAATGATCCACTATATTCAGGGAGTCTGAATCGTATTTTTACATTTTAGTATCTGTCTTGTAAAATCAAAGTAATTAAAGTAAATATCTAATGCAGATGTATTTACTTTTGGAACATTTTAACAACATGCAACCGTTTAATCAGTAAAAGATGCACATATCAGAGCACTTGTCTCCATGGGTGCAAGATATATATCAAATGCTTGTAATTGGCTTTAAGTCTTCAATTGTTGCTACTATTAAATCATTTTAACAAGAGTTTCTCCAATTTGATTCTAAGATCTACCTGAGTCCCTGTGGTGCGTCCTTTATTACTAGATTCATGTCAATAGTTGGTCATCAGCTGTGGGCATCCTTGAGTTGACAGAGGTTGTTCCAGTGTTAACAGCTTGTTTCCCCTCCCTCATTTCTAACCTGTCATGACAGGGTTGTCCTTCAGCCTCAGGACAGGGAGTCCACAGCAGAAGCACACTAATAGGCACGCCGGGGTTCCTGGTTCTGGAGAGACTTAGGTGGAGAGTCTATCTGTAAAGAGAGGTGGAAGAACGGCCATTGCCCCTAGACCATGAAGTCCTGGTCTGCACAGCAAATGACGCATTTAATGCCTTTTTTGCAACCTTACTGCTGCCGCTACCACTATTAAAGATAATACCAATATTAATACTTATAGTTTACATTTATAGGCTTTCATGTAACCCAAAGACATTTAAAAGAAGAGGTTTATTTAAAAAAAAAAACATTTCTGCTTTAGTTTTACCTAATAAAGACTGTTTTCCTAAATACAGAGAATGTGTAGACTGTCACATGACTTCTATTAAGTAAGTAATCTTCCCTGAACCGATGTTTGCTCAAAACCAGCAGCCCAGTCTGCGTGAAATTGTTTAAAACGTAAAAATAAAATGAGTGTATGGCGCGTTGCGTGGTAGTCACTTTTAATAAACATGGATTAACATCATGAATGAAGCTGCGTGAGATGCACGCTGGTGCCGAGCCGAGGCACCTGTTTAAACAGGGCCCTAACGGTTCTGCCGGCCCCCCCCGCTCTCCTCCGGCCACTGCCTGGTTTTTGAAACCCGAGTGGTGAGTCACTCCTCTCTCGGTTAGGAAAGGGAAGAAAAAAAAAGATCCGGCCTGCACAAGGCGGGGCCCGTCTGGGGGATGGGAGGCCGGCGGCGATGATGAACACCGGAGGTGGACGCAGCTGGACGCCCACTTCAATGAACCCCACATCCTGGCGGGGCCCCACCGTGTCCCCACTCACGCTGATCCCAGGGAAAGAGGAAAAACACTCCGATGTTTGCTAATATGCCATTTACCTCGTACAAAGTGACGACTGCAGCCAATTAATTAGTCAGATAATGCAGTATTACAAAATACATACAAGTTTTTCTCGGTACTGCTTCACCACTGTTTAGTTTTACTTCATTATTCAGGACCCTTGACATTAGGCATTCATTATATTCGCTTAGATAAGAAAGAGAATGTAACTAAGAGGTATACCTACATTTAACAATAAAAAAAAAAATAACCTGGCGCTGTAATAAAATACCTTGTTTGTGGAAACGTGAACCTTTCTATAATGGTCCTATTTTACATGTTAGAGTGAATTTTTATTTTTATTATCAAATATGAATCTACTTAATGCTATATTTAATACTTATTTTATTCCCACAATACCCCCCCGGGGTTCAGAAATTAGGCTCTTTTTGAGCCAATGTAGCCATGACAACCGTTGCCCTAGCCAACAAAGGATGCAAGACATATAAGGCCAAGGAGTTTACACAAAGGGACAGTCATAGGCACGTCTGATAGCCCTGCTGAACAAATTCTCGAGGGCCCCAAGAGTAAAAGTGTTTATTAATACAAGATAAATTTAGCTTTATTCGAGGAGCGCTTACGCAACTTGAATTACTTTACTGTTTGAACGCAAGATGGCGCCATTGCACCCTGTAATCTGCACTTGTTTGCGTTTACAGCGACTTATGGTATCAGCGAGAGTGTTACTTCTAATGATCCAGTTTTATTTCGTTTTTAGTTTTAATAGTTTCGGTTTTAGTGTATTTACGCATTTTTGTCTTTTGTATGATAAAAAAGTGATTCTATTCCTTCCTATTCTGTTTTATTCTTTTCCGTTTTTCCTATTCCGTTTTAATCTATTCTATTCTATTCGGAGCGCCTTTTGCTCCTTGTCTACAAACTTGTATCGATAAAGTTCGATTTTGAACTGTCGCTCGCAACAACAATGGCGGCCGATCAGGAAGTGTGCGAAGTTCCCCCTTCACTATCTGCAAAAGTGGTTGGGTATGTTGACTGCTGACAAATAACGCACTCCTTCTTCAAGCGATGAAGTTGATTGTTTAATGGATAAAGTGTCAATCGTCATGTAAATAAAAATCAATCGTGATAATAAATCTGTTGTCTTGCTATGGTAGCTTTAGCGTGTTGCTAATGGAAGGGTTTAAGAAAACTAAACACTGGACGCATGTTCAAATACGTATATCTTTTAACTCAAGCCTCTAATTATTTTCCAATGCATCCGTCGACGTTCCCAAAAAACCTAATGTACCATCGTGATGGTACATTAGGTTTGTCGTGTTGTTATATTTAGAACTCGTCAGTGTTACTTGCTGGTTAGCTTAGTTTCCACTCGTAGCTTAACGTTTAAACGATCCTCCATAATCACGGCTTTGTCGTTTTTCCGCAGGTCTTTTGCTTATTTGACTGTAAAAGACAGAATGCCGACCATCCTTACCAAAGTTATAGATACACTACATCGCAACAAAGACAAGTTTTTCGAAGAATATGGAAAGGTAGGCTGATTATCTCATGCCACATAGAGTTTACTTTTTTTATATGGGGTGTTTATTTTAACAACAACACTCGTGCAATACTGAATTTGCTTTACTGAAAATCTTTTCTGAGAGCTTATTTATTTAGGTCAAAAAGGCAAATGGACGCTGGCTACTAAAGCATGGACTGCAGATGGAGAAAGTACTTGACTTTAGCTCACAACACCTGTGTTTATTATCATTTAGGAAGGTATCGAAGCAGAGAAACAAACGATAGCTCTGCTGTCAAAGCTGAGGAACGAGATGCAAACTGATAAGCCAGTGGTCCCACTGACGGACGGACTGTCGGACGCAGAGACCTGGAATCGGTACCTGCACGGACATCAGCAGTCGGAAGGGGACCAGGAGTCTGTCAGCTGGTTTAAGTCGCCATGGCTTTATGTGGAGTGTTACATGTACCGGCGAATCCAGGAGGCCCTGTGGCTCAAGTGAGAAACATAAATATGTGTGAGGGTTTTAAAAAAGTAATGAACTAAATATGACTTTCTTGGTTTTGAATACACATGGTACATACTGCCGTATAGTATCGTGCACATATTGGAGCTTCTGTTCAACACTAATTTTGTATCTGTAGTGCCTATTGCAGTGGATAAATAACAGTTGTGATATTTCCTGTGTTCTTGGGCTTTTTGTTTTATTTCCTCAGTCATAATGTTGTTTTTTCTCTTGTTTCAGTCCTCCCATCAGTGACTATGATGTCTTTAATGAGGGAAAGACTCTGAGCTTTTTAGAGTCTCAACGGGCTGTGATGACCTTGTGTACGTACTTGGAGGACATAAAAAAGAAAAGAGAGCAACTTTCTAAGAAGGAGCTCTTTGAATATTTTAGGAAGCTGCTGCAGGTGGGTACACAGGCTCAATACAAACCACTCTCAGCGTTGTTATTGTCGATTTGTGCTTGTAAAAGTGTAAAATGATGACCTGTTTAATTTTCAGGTGTCTGTTTGGGGAAACAAGTGTGATCTGTCCATCTCTGCTGGCAAAGACAACTCGCAGAAGACCGATGCAGTAGATTCTCTCTGTAGTCTGCAGCCCTTCATCTTGGTGGATGACTCTGAAGTGATTTGGTCGGCTCTTACCTCTGGAAAGAGCCAAGGACCCCCAGACAACTCCGCTGCACGCAGACTGGACATTGTTCTGGACAATGCTTCTTTCGAGTTAATCACAGACTTGGTGTTGGCAGATTTCCTGGTTTGCACTGGTATTATTCACGAGGTCCGGTTTCACGGTAAGTCCTTCCCGTGGTTTGTCTCGGATGTCACAGCTAATGATTTTCATTGGACCATTAGGCAGACAATGGCCACCAATCATCGGTGGATCTCCAAGTGTGGTGTGAAGTGGCAGAGTCACTTGAAAGCGGGCGTGTGGTCTTATCACGACCACCCTTTCTGGACATTGCCCCACGAGTTCTGTGAGATGGCAGCGGCTGCCCCTGACCTGTACGCAGCTCTGCAGGGGTCAGACCTGGTCCTATTTAAAGGCGATCTCAACTACAGGAAGCTGACGGGCGACAGGTACTGGGATCACGCCATCAGCTTTGGCACTGCCCTGCGAGGCTTTGGGCCGGCGCCGCTGTGTGCCCTGAGAACTCTGAAAGGCAACACCCAAGTGGGTCTGCAGCCGGGAGAAGGAGAGAAGCTGTCGTCTGAAGAACCCGACTGGATGAGCAGCAGCAAGTATGCAGTCATTCAGTTTTACAACCCAAAGTCGGAGCAGCAGACTCATGTGAATTAGGTATCCTGGAGGTTTTTTCTGCAATATTGTTTATAGGCATTTGTTGTATTTCATACAGAATATGCAGATAATATAATACAATGCGGCTTTGTCTCGTGCCATTAATATCTAATGAGGGAGGATAAATCATTGAATTAACCTCGGGATGTGCATTTAAACTGTTCATATGCAGAATATCAGTGATGCACAAACAATGAGCAGGTGGGCTTGTTTTGTTACAATGAACCACTGTATCTTCACAGATACAAGTAAAAGCCTCAGCATGCTGGCAAATCATTGGGGTATTAACGTGATTCCTCCTGCTGTTCTAATCAAAAAATAGATTTAATAAAGAAATGTGTTAATTTCCCTTTTGTTTGTTTCTTGTTGAATTTTACGTGTAGCCCCGACCAATAGAAGTTATGGATGACATTAACTGACAAAAAAGGACACTAGGGATAATTTCCATATTCGATGATGTAAATGATAATTTCGTGCCTGTTGACTTTTCGTATACTCCAGGTCATGCTGGACCATTCAGAAAGGTGTAGCATGCGCGAAACTTAGAGAACCAAGCTGGGAGAACCTGAAAGACATCATTTCTGCCGCTGACGAGCTTTGTGAACGTGGTAATAGAGAAAAAAAGATTTCGATACATATCTTCAACCATTAAGTGATTCAACTGATTCATTTTTTGCAATTTTTTGTGTTCTATTTATGTGACTCAGAAGGAAATGCATAAAAATCTATTTATCGTCATCAGGACTACTTGTTTGCCACTTGACCTGGCCGTGTCCCAAAAATCGGGTTGTTTTTCTCCAGAAAGATATTGCACAAAGCAGCGAAAAAAAAAGTCTCCACAGCAAATGCTCTAGTAATATTGACAGTTTCAATTTCATGCACAATTGACCAGTGCCTCTAGCCTAACGTGAAAAACATCAAATCAAAATGTATCTTTAATTTCAAAATGCAAATTCTGTTTATGTCAGTCGTCTGGAATGTTGTGTGTGTTCTCTGTAGTTCTGACACTGATCTGTCCACCTGGAACATGAATATTGACTCTCCCAAATATTTATTTGTACGAGTACGTCCCTCTGATCCCATCCCATGTCTTTCATTGCAACATCGCTCTTGCATTGAGCCGTTTATCTATACTGTTTATTTGTGACGTGTTACACTCCAGCGAAATTGTGAACGGAATATTTTTAAGGTATCAAAATTCATTAAACGGGGCATCGCTTGATAAATGACCTCTTCTGATTGTGTAATTGCTGGCTGCTGGAATGGGGTTTGACCTCATGCTCCGTTTGCTGTGTTAGGGTGACCTGGCACTTTAAACACACAGCTGATCGATTTTGCTGCATCTTTAATTTGTTTACCTCTCTCCCTCCCCCTTTTCTCTCAACCATCCCACTGTTCCCATTGTATCCAATGAGCCCAACCATGTCGTTTCCCTGACGGTGGAGGGGATAAGACTTAAACAGTCTCTGCCGCTGCCGTCAGGAGGATGATCCGCGCGTGAGAGGTGAGCCTGCTGCCTGGCAGATTCTTTTTACTCTTTGTATATTTTTGTCCTTGTGCCTTTTTTGAACTTGATTTAGTTATTTCAGGTGCGTTGATATGATCTGTTCAGCAAAGAGAACTGTATGCTGCTGCACCGCTTCACTGCTTAGGTTATTTTTTCCAGACAACAGCTGTAAAACCCAGTGCAGCAAAAGGTGAAGAGGCAAGTTATTTGGGAATCACTGTTTATCTCTCCACGCTCCTCTTTCTCTTTCCCACCAGGCTTTCCTTTCCTCCTACACATTAGTAAGGGACGTATTAAAGGAAGTGAGGGAGAGGCTGTGCTGACAAGAGAGAAAAAAAACAACCATTTGTCGAGCTTGGAAGGGTGCTTTTCTAAAAACCAGTTCTTTTCTTGTTTTTTTGGACTTTAGTGGGCAGAGACCAGAGGCATAGAGGGCAAAAGAGGGACAATTGGCGACCCTTCAAGCTGGCTGTCAGGCTTTAATGGAAAAAGCATAAGAGAGGCTAAAAGAGAGGGGGGTGCACTTGTCTCCACCCAACCCTTCTCCCCCCCCACCCCTTCACTGCAAATTGGATAGCAAGTCTAAATCATGTTGCATATCACTGCTGTTGCGCTGTGATGTTGCTCAGGCAGAGTCCGGTGCAGAGCAGGCAGACCCGAGGACCAGAAGTCAAAGCCAGGATTACCGCAGCCTTCACAGAGCTGGAGACCCTCTCCCCGCAGCACCCCTCGCCCCCACTGCGCGCCCTCCTCACTGATATGTACCCCGAAGAGAGCCGGGGTTCCAGAGGGGTAGCCAACGTGGACTACCTGGAGGGGCCGTACGACTACGCCGCCCCCACCGCTGCCACCACCCCGCTCTACACTCACTCCAGCTCCAGCTGCTACTCGGCTCCGCTGGACGCCCACGGACCACCCTCGGACGGCAGCCTGCATTCCCTGGGGAGCGGGCCGACCAGTCCTCTTGTGTTTGTGCCCTCCAGCCCCCGGCTCAGCCCCTTTTTGCACCCGCCCAGCCAGCACTATCTGGAAACCACTTTGACACCCGTCTACAGGTGAGACAAATGTAGTTTTTTATTTTTTTTATATCAGTGGAATGGAGGAAGAGTTTCTGTTGTGTGCTAAAAGACAGATCTTTGGACTTTGGGGAGAAATTGAGGAGAATATTTTTAGATTTCTTTGGCCACATTTGAAATCCTCAGTAAGACACAGCAGAGTGAATGTTTGTTTTTACAGTTTTTATTTGCTCCTTAGTAATTAAGTAATTTTGTTTGCCTGTAACATTGGCAGTCCCCGTGAGACACCTCCAAACAAAACACAATTATATAACATTAGTGCTCCATTTAATCTCGTGCTTTATACAAAACACCGCCACTATCTCTATAGAAAGGATCAAGGTTTGCCGTGGTTTCCAGTTTCAGAGATTAAGGACTTTGTCAAGGACCTCGAGAAAGGAACAATGCGTAAGAACACCAGAAGCACGGCAAGTGTTCTTTTCCTGGAAGAGGTGGAAAATTGTCTTCCCTTCCATGGAATTAGTTTCTACAAAAAGGTTCAGTTAATGATGTCCAGCGCGTTAATCTGAGCTTCCCAAACCACATCTGAGACATTGTATTATTTATTTCTCTTTTCTTTAATGTATGCTGCCGAGACGCTGCAATTTTCCTATTGTGGGATAATAAACAGAATTCATTGGTTCATTTATAGCAGCTGGAATGTTTCATCTTTGCAGTTGTGTTTTGTATGTTTGTGAATGTGTTAAATCTGAATTTTCTAAAATATTCTACAGGTCTGCTGTTACATCTGGGCAGGACGCAGTCTCCAGGGAGGACCAGTGCGGCACCAGCGACGGATCGTACGGAGGGGGAGAAGCGGTGGTTGGAGCGGGACCTGCCAGCTTTGAGATGGTCAAGGAGATGCGCTTCTGTGCCGTTTGCAGCGACTACGCCTCAGGATACCACTACGGGGTGTGGTCGTGTGAGGGCTGCAAGGCCTTCTTTAAGAGGAGCATCCAGGGTGGGTAACACACCTGCACCACATCGGTCTGTATTAGAGAAAAAAAACATTTATCAGGAAAATCCTCAACCTCATCAGGCCGAAAGGTTATGAATTTTTTTTTTTTTACATACAGTATTTTTAATATATTTTTTAATATTTACTGCATTTTTTTGGATGCTCATGAAAATTGTGCAGTGTAAAAATATCAAAACTCAGTTGGGTAAAATCTGCTTCAAAATATTCAAATATTTTCTTATTTATTGTTTAAAATACATAGCTAGGTAATTCTCAGATGCTGAGGGTTAGCCCTGCAGATCTTATTTTTGTGTTTGTCTCCTCTTTTTTTATTGTTGACATTAGATGTGGCGTTCAAATTCCAGGTGCACCTGCTCTCTGCAGACTAATCTTATTGCTTAGTCATGTTTGTGATGTAATGTTTGGGCGTATTGATGAAGTCTTGCGGTGGAGGTCTGGTCATAAGGAAAGCAGTAGTCTCCATGGTGATGACAAAGCCAAGACCCTATGTTCTAATTTTCTCTATTTCCAATCCATTTAAAATAGGAATAGCGTGTTCTAGGCTAATAAACAACTGAATGCTGCAGCGAGGCTCTTGAGGTAATAGATTTCCTTGAATTTCAGGTCACAATGACTACATGTGCCCGGCAACCAATCAGTGCACCATAGACAGGAATCGGAGGAAGAGCTGCCAGGCCTGCCGATTAAGGAAGTGTTACGAAGTCGGGATGATGAAGGGAGGTCGGTGGAAACACCTAATTTCCCTCTTTTTCTGTAATTTCAGAAATGTATCAACCAGTAATTTGACAATTTCCAGAAGAATATCTGTTTAATGATACAAATGTAAGCTGTAGCAGTTAAAAACTATTTGACCTTGAGTTGGTTTCCTCTTTGGGAGTGGAGCTACTGTCACATGTGACGTGCATGTGTATTGTTTTCATACTTCTTAAATTCCACAATCCCTTTAATCTACGCCCTCCGAGACTGTTAACCCTTAAAAAACCCAGAATAATAAATCACCCATGACTCAGTCAAGGATGTGGTAAAGGTGCATTTGAGTTTCTTCACCGCAGCTTTTTTTGGGTCGTGCCAAAGGTATTCGCAAAGACCGTATTCGCGTAATACGACGTGACAAACGGCGACCTGGAAACAGCGGCAGAGAGAGGAGCTCCAAGGATGTGGAGCAGAAAACAGCACCCCCCCAGGACAGGAGAAAACATCACAGCAGCAGTGGTGACGGCAGCGGAGGAGAAAAGTGTGCAGTGCCTGAAATTCCCCCAGAGCAGGTAGCGGATGTTTTGTTAGTAAAAAATGTTCAGTTCAGCATAGAAATTGTACGGAAGCCAGAAAGATAATGTAAAGCCGTTAGCAAATGTTTTTATGCTGCTCTAAACCAATTGACGGAATGTTTATTTTCGTCAGATACTCTTCCAGC
Source organism: Tetraodon nigroviridis (assembly GCA_000180735.1). Taxonomy (NCBI): domain Eukaryota; kingdom Metazoa; phylum Chordata; class Actinopteri; order Tetraodontiformes; family Tetraodontidae; genus Tetraodon; species Tetraodon nigroviridis. The sequence goes on from CAAE01014723.1 coordinate 1,161,927, forward strand.
TCCAGGGTGCAGAGCCCCCACTGCTGTGCTCCCGTCAGAAGCTGAGTCGACCCTACACCGAAGCCACTATGATGACCCTGCTCACAAACATGGCTGACAAGGAGCTGGTCCACATGATTGCCTGGGCCAAGAAGATTCCAGGTACTGCCTGGAGACGACACACTGTCTCAGGAACACCTTTAGAGCTTTTCTCCAGCGTACTGGCTCAGAGAGTCCATTTTAATTTTAATTTTCTTTTTTCATTCCTGACTTTATCAGTGATATTTAGATAACTTTAGTGGTTCTAAGGCAGAGGCCAAAGTCACTGCACCATAATACAACGCGAGTGGGAATAAGGAAAGGGTCCCTCCCCACTTTTGATGGTCAGTGACCACCAGGTGTTTAGTAAAAGCAAGCATCCATTCTTTAGTGTCTGGGATACTTTTTTTTCTTCAGGTCAAAGGTCAATGACAGCGTGTTTTTAATCCATCCAAGTGTTGTCTGTCAAAAAAGGTTTTCACAAAGGTTTCAGCAAAACTCGTTGCTCCAAGGACGCTTGTCTAACCTCAGATGGTGCCTGTGGCTCACTGTTGCTATTTGTCTGAGCGCTGTGGTAATGGGAAAATGATTTGAGACTTTTAAAAACATGGAAAGGCAGACACACACACACACACACACACACACACACACACACACACAGAACCATTACAGGGATGGTAATTACAGTCATCACCTTTGGTCTGATTGTTTCTCCAATCTGCTGGCACCCTGTAGAGCTTAGTGCAGTATAGGGCACATCACCCTTTTACACACACAAGCAAAAGCTTTTAAGTGAGTAAATCCTGACTTTGAGGAATAACGAGCGTCACTAAAAGCCCACAGGGGCATGGTTTGTTTGCAGCGGGACCCAAAACAGAGGAGAGAGAGGACAATGAGAATGAATTGGCTGTAATTAAATATGAACTGAGCGGGCTGAATGCGAGCGATAGGGCTCCTGATGGGAGCAGAGATTGCAGATGGGCTCGTTTAAGAACCTGTCTGCTAGAAAATAAAAGCATGCAACTTTTTATGAATCCGTTTAAAATGGCATTTGCATAATTGTTTCTAATCGGGATATGAATATAGTATTTTACACTAAGAGTTTGGATGTTCGGGACGTAATGTGTCTTTTTTATGGTCTTAAAGGCTGCATTGCGATAAAAGTGCGCGATTGTTGCTCCAACCTTCCTTGTAGGTTTTGTGCAGCTGTCCCTTCATGATCAGGTGAAACTCCTGGAGAGCTCCTGGCTGGAGGTGCTGATGATCGGGCTCATCTGGAGGTCCATCCACTACCCTGGCAAACTCATCTTTGCACCAGACTTGATACTGGACAGGTACCAGGAAGAATTCACCAGTTTGGGGCATGTGCAACATCACATTTCATGTTTCACGTCTCCTGCTTTTCTTCCCTTTTCCTCCTCGTAATCCAAAGAGTGATACATCAGCATTGTAGATTTTTCATTTCACACCTTGCCAGCCATTGTGCCGTCCCCGACACGCCCGTAAAGTGAAAGACTAATTACATGTTCCCTGTAGAGAGGAGAGCAGCCTCTTTCCAACCTAAAATACCCCCCCTGATCATTACAGGGGTGAACAGGCACCCAGGACTGAAATTTAATTAAAGCCTCAAAGCGCAGAGCGATGGTAGTGTGGTGGAGGCAGGAGAGGGCTAAATGACAGACAGACATGCATGGAGACACGAGACACGTTTTCCTGCTTTTCAGGCACAGCCTGTTCCTCTGCTTTCTCCACGTTCAAAACAAACAAGCTCACCAGAGCCAGTATCTCACTGGGAGAAAAGAGGGAGAGACAGACGGAGAGATACGAGTGCTGCATGCAGACTGTCAGACAGAGGGGCAGCTTTTACCATCTGATGTGTGTGATGGTCGCCCTTTTAAAGTGTATTATAGTATTATCTCTGCTGCGTGCGCGCCCACACACCACTGTCCCTACCATTTGGACATAATGACTAAAATGCAGCCGCTCCGGAATGACAGATTCCCCCCCTCTGCTTCAAAGTTTATCTTGCAGAGTCAGCCGGACTCTTCAGGTTCATAGAAGTCAGCTTCTGGTTGTTCTGTTTGCTTTAGCCGACAGAAGCTTTAATACGAAAGCTGATCCTGTTTTCCCAGGAACGAGGGCGACTGTGTCGAGGGAATGGCCGAGATCTTCGACATGCTGCTTGCCACAACCTCACGTTTCCGCATGCTCCAGCTAAAGCCAGAGGAGTTTGTCTGCCTCAAAGCTATCATTCTTTTCAACTCTGGTAAGTAAACTACTGAACACTGTCCGACTACCCTCACCGAGGCGGAGCCCACCTGGGAAGTCCTCCATAGCTACCTGCTGCTCTTGTCATATTTCTGCCACTTTAGCGGTTTCTAGTAGTTTTACATCGTTTTTTCTACCCGATCTCCCATCAGGTGCCTTTTCTTTCTGCACCGGCACAATGGAGCCCCTCCATGACAGTGCGGCGGTGCAGAACATCCTCAACAACATCATGGACGCTCTCATACATCACATCAGCCAGTCGGGCTTCTCGGCTCAGCAGCAGTTCCGGCGGCAGGCCCAGCTGCTCCTGCTGCTCTCCCACATCAGACAGATGAGGTGAGATCTAGTCACAAATACCTGATTATTTTTGCAAAGTGTGTTTTTAAAGCTATGACAAGTGTGTTTGGGGTAAAAATTGTTTCTTTTTTTTAATTTTGAAATTTTATTACAGTGCATAAATATAAACTTCTGCCTTTAGCCTTTTTAATCTTGACAGGTTGCTCGTTTCCTCCTTGACATTTCTGCAGCAACAAAGGGATGGAGCATCTCTACAGCATGAAGTGCAAGAACAGAGTGCCTCTTTACGACCTGCTGCTGGAGATGCTAGACGCCCAACGCATCCAGCGCCCCGAAAGGTCGGCTGAGACCTGGTCCCAGACTGGCAGCAAAAGCGGTAGTGTTTGGAGCCCTCCTGTAGCTGACTGCAGCTCAGGTCTTCATTCCAGCCACAACAGCCCCAGCAGAACCCCCACCGGTCCAGGAGTGCTGCAGTATGGAGGCTCTCGCTCCGACTGCACTCACATTTTATGAGAGGAAGCAACACCCAAAGGTCAATAGTCATCTTTGTGTGTGTGTGTGTGAGAGGGTCAAGATAAAAACAAGACTAACTGTTATATTTCAGTTCATTTATAAGTAATGATTTTACTGTTCTTCTTCTGTTCAAGGAGACATTTTCCGTTGCATTCCACCACTTCACTACAGAACGAGCTTGCAGTCACTCTTCGATGTCGCGTCTGTGGTTTGCAGTAAGTTCTACACTTTTCCCCGAGGTGTTAGATCATTTGATGCCAGCTACAGTGATTTACACTGACACGCAGCTCATTTTTCTTCACATTCGCTTCAACCAAAGTGCACTTCCCTTGCAAATTTTTACTTGGCTGTTTGTAATTTTCACTCTTACCTATTGAGCTGATTTCAGAGTTTGGACAATGAAAAAAGCTGCTCAAAAACGGTTGTGTAATTTATTGTGACTGGAAAATTCAGTTTAGAATTCACAGCAGACACCTTAAAATTTATTCAGAAACTGTTGAAGTTACAAAGGAATCCGAAGAAGATTCAGGTTGCTAGAAAATTGAATTTTAAAAGTAATTATGTGATGGGGGAAGCTGTGTAGTTATTTTTCTGTATTTTTTCATTCCATGCACCAAAGTGTGTGTGTGTGTGTTTGTGTGTGTATAACACAATGCAGATAATGTGGAAGACATTGTCTTGACAACATTGAAAATTCCCAGTGTCAAAGATGCCACAGTTACTGTTTGTTTTGTCATTCTGTGTAATTTAGCTTCAGCCTCCAACTAGAAATGGTTTATTTCAGTCAAATGTTCCCATGGCAACTTGTTACATTAGCTTTCTACACACAAGAGTTTTAAAGAAATCTTTCTGGACAAGAAAAAACCACAGAAAAGCTCTTTTGAAGCTTTAAGGAAACATTCAGTGTGTGTCTGTGTGCCTTCCGGGAATGTCCAAACTCAGTCCACAATCCTGCCCAGTTTTCTGTCCCACCAGTGGACGGTTCTCTAACCCAAGAGCCCATTTTCCTCGGTGTTCCGACTGGTAGGACAGAAAACCTGGCTGAAGTTTGGCCCTGGGTTTGGTCGCCCTTGCCAAAGTTGGTCTCCGTGAGGACAACTCTTTTAATGGTCTGTTCAACCTGATGCACTAAGAAGATGCAGCTATTATATTGTGTTGTCAAACGTAGCCTGTGTCTCGTTTGGAAACGTTCCACAAATCTGATTCAGCCATTTGAGCCATTGGATCCAACCAAAGCTGACCTATTTGTTTACTCCGTATAAGAATAAAAGTACCCAGACTAAATATTTCATGTTTTATTTTAACAAAAAAAAAAAAAGAAAGAAATTCTTCATAATGTTAAGAAACTGTACATACATAAATAACAATTTTAATATTTCATTTTTATACAGAATTTGTTCTGACAATGCTGTGATCATGAGGCGTCGTCACCAAAGGCTCGTTACAAAGCTCACTAATTCATGTTACGGCCGTCTACCAGAACACTACCAGTGATTGTTTCACTTCTTTAAAAGCAGAGTTTGACATGCAGGCTGAAGAGGACAAATAAAAAAATAACTACCTTTATTCAAAGGCATTTCAACAAAAATATACACATCAAAGGAAGGTCCTTTAACGAGAGTTTAGAGCGCTTCATGCTCACTTCTTTCGATTAAATACTGAAATTCTGGGGAAATACAAGCTTAGGAGGATTTTGTGGGAGAAGTTGGCCGCCTTGGCGTCAGTGCAGTACCTTTGACAGTGCTTCGGCTTCAGAATTGATCTCTCCTGTATGACGACTTCATTTCAAATGCAGCAGGTTCTTGAGAAACTTCAAACTGTACTCGGATCACTTCAAACTCTCTGGTGTCTGGGCACCTTTTTGAAATACAACACCTCAAACTTTCAGGGGTGCAGGTAGTAGATTATAATTGAAAAAAATGACAAAAACACCTAAATAAATAGCAGCAGCAGCACTGGGTTTCATGGACAAAGAGCACGTTTGACTTTGGTATATAAAGAGTGCTTTTTGCCTTCATTGATGTTGATAGGTTGATTTAAAAGAACCTTATAAAAGAGGATACATATTTAAGTGAAAACAGAATGAAAATATCCTAACTGGGTGGGTTCTCCAGATGAAGGTCCATTTTTTTTTCTGGAGTCTGGGTTTTAAAGGGTTGAGAGTGTGCAACGTTAGTAAAAAAAAAAAACATCATTCATGTAGCGGTCTGTTGATTTAGGGCACGAGGTGTCAAGGAAACATTCACAGGAGTCAGCGAAGGCCTTGGCAAAGCTGTGGACAGATTGTTGGCTCCCTCTTATATGGGTGGAGGTCCGTTCATGTAGCGCAGCATGGGATGGAAGGAGCGGGCAAAGTTGTTGGCGTAATGGCAGCTGTAGTCCTCCTCAGTCATGGGCACCATGCAGGCCAGACCGATGAGAAGTAGGAGGAGCAGCTGGATGAAAAGAGCAGTCCGGAGCACGCGGGACAGGAAGGATGGAGCCTTTGGGGAGGAGGGGGAGGCGGTGGATGGCGGGGTGGCATCCGGAGAGTCAGAACGGGAGGAAACGCAGCCAGCGGCGCCTGGTGATCTGCTTTGGCTGCAGGAGGACACAGACACAAGTTCAACACAGGAACAAACAGCTGGGTGTTTGCAAACCGCTGCTGCGCTTCCAACAGACTTAAGGCAGTCTAGTCAGCTACGAAGTAAAAAAAAAAAAAAAAGTTAAACCATATTTTTAACAGATGACTGATTTCTCTGATCTTATAAATATGTTAGAATATGTTGTAGTTGCTGTACCGGGTTTGCAAATAATGGACCAAGTAAGAGAGAAGTGGCAAGTGTGTAGAACCACAAGGTTTTAGACGGAATGGAGTGGGTCTCTCCGGGGTTTGGAAGATGCTCTGGCTTCAGTGCCGAGTGTGTGAAAGTTCAATGTCACGCCTCATTCCAAACACAGCAGAAATGCCAAAATGCCTCTCCGGAGACGGCCACACTTAGAGCCAAGACTCAAGGGGAAGAACATTGTGTTCTCACTGCAACTCATCCTCATTAAGGTTGAAGGAGAGAGGTCGAACACGCCAAAGCTGCTCCGGGCCGTTTTCTCCACGTAGTACATCACACGTGGCTCGAAGTGTGTGAATAATAAAAAAAAAATTCACGTGGAGCTACCATAATTCAGTGAATATTAATGTACTACACATTTCCACTGCAACACTCACTGCAAGATATTTTAGAACTTGGAAATTCACTTTTAGCATTCAATCAATCATGCCAGGTAAGCAATGGCCAAAGAGAGGGAGTTCTGCAAAAGAAAGGTGGGAGTTTAGATCGAGGGGAAAAGAAGGAGTTATTTGATCGCATCCTGCTTGCAATCATGTGGCTAATGAAACAGGAAAGAATCGTAACAAAGAAACAGCCTGAAGGAAGTGGAGGAGTCACTAGGCTTCGGCTGGCGCTACCTGGTGGGCGGCGGGAGTCGGTAGCACTTTTCATTCAACAAAACGTGTGAGAAGGAATTTTTTTTTATACCACAATCAAAAGCAGCACAAAGAGAAGCAGCGGATAAAACATTTAAAAGAGACGGGGGTCTGCCTGAAGTAGACAGATCCCCGCTCGTTTAAAGAGTTGGTAACACGGCCTCTGGAAAAAGGGACGATCATGGAAAGCAGGTTTAGAGCCTCAGAACCAATCAGAGGCTAAAAATGAGCTAAAAGCATTTTAGAATAATGCGTCGATTGAACGAACTCGAAATTCTAGACTGGTTCCATCATGATCCCTTGTTTCCAGAGTCCAGGAGAGGTACCTGTGGCGTGGGACGCTCTCGGGGTGTCCTGGGTGGGCCTGACTACTTTTGCCTCGGGGCTGTACCACGCAATGAGGGGGGGTAAAAGAAAGGAAAGAATGTTTCAGTCAAGGGCAAATAAAGACAAAGCTTTAGATGAGAGAAATAAAATCAAATAATATAAGTAGCCATAACATTGCTCAAGAGGAAATTGTCAACAGCTAGAGAGCAACATAATCAATGACTGATTATCAAAAGCAAGAAATCTGGCTTCTCAAGACGAGATCCTGATACCTCAAGCGGAATTTAAAAATTAAAGTTTACCAGCTGCTTGAATACAAAAGGTAAGACATAAATAAACGGTCGCTTCCACTTGAGATGAAAAGCCAGGATTTCTTGTACGTTTATGGCAGACCAGGGTGGCACAAATGGCAAATGGGAAAATCCCCTCAGAGTGGAAGGTGTGATGGGAGCAACCCAGTTCCAATGTACAAGTTAGCAAACAAAAATAAAGGTCATGTAAAATGTATACCAATAGGAATGAAAGCAGTGACAGATTTTTTTGGGAACGTCTATAACGTAAAACAACTTTTTATGTGGAGAGGATGCCCCCTACAGCTGATGATGAGGAGAAACATTACCAAGTGTGTGCGACTTTGCCCGGTCACCTCTGACATCGGACCAACCGAGTGACAGATTTCTGATTTGCCTATAGGTAATAAGCACTCCTGCGGAATAAGATAGAATGACCATTTAGCCTTAACAGCAAGTAGATAAAAGCACGACTGTTATTGTGTTTGCTTTTTCTGACCTGTTGTCTGTCTACAGCCTTCAGCCTCTTCTCCAAACCCTGGAGGTCGGAGGTGACCTCCCTCAGGAGCAGCTTCAGTCTGTTCATGATCACGTGCACCTTCTCCTGGGCCTCCAGACACTCGCCGCCCTGGGCCCAGATCTGTTCTGAGCTCTGTGTCTGAGCGCGAGGGTTGGTGGTGACCAGCAGCTGAGCTGAAAGCTCCTGCAGGGACGACACCTTCTGCTGGGACTCGAGCAGCTCGTGCTTGATTTGCTGTAAAAATATAGATTGGTGAGACAACACACACACACACACACACACACACACACACACACACACACACACACACACACACACACACACGGACCATGAGGCATACCGTTAAAGTTCTGTGATGGGCTCGTAAAGTCTCCCGCTGCAGCCCTGGAGCGATGGGCACCACTTCATTCCTCCTGCGGTCTATGTTCTCCAGCCACAGCAGCAGACCGTGGCTCATCTCGTGGAACTCCTGCGCGGAGACACGGAAAATAATAGTAGGCTTTAAATGTTCCGCAGGTCCAAAGAAAATGTTAAAAAGCATGTGTATGTGGGTTCTAGTACCTGACATTGCATCAACACCCCCTGCAGTTCTTCCCTCCAGTCCTCCAGAGAGGCACCAAGACGATTCCAAGACACGTTCATCTCCTTCAGCCCCTCCCGCAGCTTCCAAGCCTCCTCAGAGTCCGGTTCTGGTTGAAGGAAGTCCGCACTTCTGAGATTGATTGACAGGACTTCCGACTTCTGGGCATCCATCCCCTTCAGCAGCTCCTGCAGGAAACAAACAGAACAAATCTAGTGGAAGTGGTCATAGACAAAACGCATCTGGTGGAAGTTAAAAACAGGAGCAGCAAACAAACCTTGAGCTTTTTGATCCTCTGCTGTATGGTGTCAATTTCAGTGCTATGGTGGAGCTCTCTCAGCTGAGCTAGCTCAGCCTCGGCGTGGCCCAGCCACGCTCTCATGTTCTGCAGATCTGAGACCAGCTGCTGCCACTGCTGCAGATCCTGCTTGTGCCTGTGTTTCTCACTGAGAGACTGAGCCTGGATCAGCTCCCACCGTCCAATCACGCCTGAAGATAAATGTTAGCATCAGGCGACGTGAACAAGCAGATGTAGAACGTCTGAACGGGAGGACGTGTAACATCCTGACCTGATCCTTGGGCATCGGTGCCGTTGAGGTTGGTGAGTCCTGGAATGTCCTCGTCTTCGGTTAGCTCTCCCTCTGCTCTTTTCACTGCATCTATGCTACCTCGACACTCCCCCATCAGGCGCATCTGAACAAGAGTTAGTGAGGAAAAAAACTTCTCATTTACTTCTAAAAGTATTCAGTTTATTTAAAAAGCCTGTCCAAGACTCACGTAGCCCATGTATGTAGAGTCTACGTCTGGACTGGAGCTGCTGGCTAAGGCCTCCCTCTGCTGAAGGTGGTGCCGTCCTGCATTCAGAGCCTGATCCAGGTGTCTGAGACTGGCCTCCAGCTGTCCTGGCTCGCCTGCAGAGGTCAGGGTAAAGTTTGGAAAAGCTAATCTCCGGCCTTAAATGTGCCTTAGCATGCTGGTGGTGCAGACGGGTGCTGTGATGGCATGCATTCATCAGTGAATACTGGTCGCATTAAAGACAGATGTGTGATTTCAACATGTTAACACAGAAATTAGCTGTGACCTAAATGACCAAAATAACTGCAATGGCTGAAGTCTGCGCCTCATGATGGAAAACCATGCCGTGATATCATCTTTCCGTTTACATGGATAATGGGACATGCATGGGACTTTGCTTGTGTGGTATTAAAAAGTGGGTTTTAGTTTGAGTTTAAAGCATGCGCTCTGCTTTCATGCTGCCACACCACGGCTTTCCATTTCCTACCGGAGGATGATTTCAGTGTGTTCTCAGTCAGTTTTATATAGGCCTCTGGGCTCTCTGGGATAACTACATCTGAGAAGAGAAAGAAAATGCACTCTACTTTCGACCGAATTCCCCACCCGCACGTCCATGATGCTTTCCTTCGCATTCGTTCTGTTAGAGCACCTTTGCATTTCCATTACTTGACAACTTCCATAACAGAAATATTAACTGGTGTGTGTTTGTGTACGTTACAGCTGTGGAATGTCTGTTTTTATTTTTTTACATTAAAAACCCTCATGACTGGAGGCTGAGCTGGACCACTGTCATGTTGCTAGTTTGGACAAACTGTTGGTGCGAATTTCCCACAAACTTTGGTCCCTTTGTGAAAAAGGTAAGAATGGCCAGGGTTGGCTGTGTGTGTGTGTGTGAATGTGCTTTGTTACACATGATACGGTTGTTTTCCAAATCGACAGAATAATGTAAATATTACCCACAAGCAATCTGCAAATATCCATCACGTGCACTGACCTGACAGCACAGCAGCCGCCGTCCTCAAATACTCCTCCTCCTCCTGCTCTTTACTCCTCTCCCTCTGCCCTCTTCCTCCAGGACTGTCCAGCCCTCTGCTCAGGTCGTAATCGTGGTCCCACTCCAACGGGATGGAGTCCAGACTGGCCGGGGTGTCGCGTCCTGCGAGGTCTGTGCAGGTGAAGGTGGAGGTACTGGAGGCTGGACGGCTGGACGTCTGAGGCGAAGAGGGGTCGCCCCACTGGAGCTCGGAGAGGTCCGCGCCCTCCTCCAGCTCCAGCTCTCTGTCGGAGCCATCCAGCTCATCATCAGCCAGCTGGGAAAGAACCACAAGCAGGCGGGAAAAGACAAATAAATACCAAATTGTACCATTAGAAGATGTTGAGCTGCTGTGTGGAGATGTGAGTTCAAGCACATGCAAACTGTGTTTTCTTCCTCCGCAGCTGTCGTCATGAATGCAAGGCATTTTTTTTAGCACGTCACAGGTGCTGAAGGAGAACAACTGTTACACAAATGTTGCTGCAAATGTTGTGGCAGCTAATGTCTAAGACGTTAGGGCTCTGACTTACGGGGAGTCGTTTGAGTTTCTTGTAGTATCTGTCAACCCGACCGAAGACCTCCTGGCAGTACCTCTGCAGCTCCTCCAGCTCCTCCTCAATGACAGCTGCATCCAGAGGTTCGCTCTTCTCGATCAGACCTTCACCCTGTCTCAGCGCCAACTCAATCTTTGCTGTGTTCAAAACGATCTCCTGCTGGAAAGCCTGAGAGAAAAAAACAACAAGGTGCATCTGGTGCTGTAAAACAGTCCACTGATATTTATGAACCTTCTTTTTAATAGTATAAGGCATGGTGCAAGTTAGCAAAGCTGAAAATAGAAGATAGACAAGAAGACCACCCAATCAATGTATAAATAGTTTCTGTGTAGCTCAAAATAAATCCTGCCTGAAGGATCACGTGGCTGGACGACTCCAGTCCAGTAAAACAACCGCTCAGCTGTGTCAAGATTAAACAGATTCACCAAAAATCCAAAAACACCGGTGTGGAAAACGTTGGTATTTTAATCTATTGTGTGTGTTTGCAGTATTACGGCAGCGCAGTGGTGTTACCTACTATTTGTGTTCACTTTGGGTGATATTTTTAGAAAGGACACTTAAAGCTGTCTCACCCTGAGCTGTCTTATCTTTGCCTGCACGTCACACTCGGAGAAGTGCTCTATGTTGGTCAGCTGGAGGTCCATCTCCGTCAGCCACACGAGG
>CAAE01014723.1:1173636-1194922 GCA_000180735.1 Tetraodon nigroviridis
GTAAATGTTATTGCAAGGAACAACATGTAAAAACTGGAGGGGTAAACATTTATTATGTTGAACTCGTGATAAAATGTGATATTTGAGGGTACCCTTAGCCGGCGTAGGATGGCCGTCACCCTCCTCTGCAGATTATCCCATCTCCTGTTCCCGTTGTGCACCATGTCCTTGAGTCGGCACGAGGAGTCGGTGCGGTTCTCCCGGGCCAGGCGGCGGTACTGTTTGTTGATAAGCTCCAGCTGGGTCAGACATTCTTGTACCTGACGCTGGAAGGCCTGCAACACAAAACACCCCAAACAGTTGGCCGAGGAAAACCTCACAACTCAAGACTGTCCCCTAATCTGGACTACAGAGACCTGCCGTCTGGCCGGCACCGACCAAAAAAGAAAAGAACCAGTTGGTGTTAAAAATGGAATCTGAACAAATATAAATAAAAAATCTTACTCAACACACTCAGATGAGATCTCAATGAGAGTAATCTCAGAGATCTCAATGCCCCCACTGACTCTACACTATCAGATAGCAGGAATGTGCACGTGCACGTGGATTGACTGTAGCAGCTGAGCACCCCACTGCAGACGAATCAGGGCAACAGGACGCTCTACTCTCTCTTTCCTACGGTGCAGAGTGTTTCTTTGCCCACAGATTCATTTTGTAGAACGTGGAAACTGGATTTTGATAACACGACAATAGACACCTCAAACTTTTTGAGCTCTTCTTTTGCAACAGTGTAGAGAACTCCAGAGGAGTTGGGTAGAGCAGCTTTTCTTTCCGATGTCTTCAGCCAATCTTCAAACCTCGAGTAATCATCCAGAAATTTCTGCCACAATCGCCACGTCTCTTCAATCCTTGAACAAACAACACAACGGTTGCAGAATGTGATTGGTATGTGTGCATTTCCACTGTTCCATTTGGAAAAGTTACATTTGTCATCAGAACCAATAAAGTGTAACTTTAGATGTTAGAGAACAAAAGGGATGTAACAGTTAGCTTGTGGATATGACGACAGTCTCTGAGAATGAACTGAGTAGAGCCACTGACTTCAGCCTCCGTTCCATGGACATGGCACAGATATTCCTCCAGCGCCTTTCCAGCCCTCTTGTGGACTGCTGTATGGAGTCGCAGCCCGTCTCCGTGGAGCAGGCGTCGCAGTCGTGCAGCAGGACCTCACACAGGTTCAAGACCGATGCCACCCCTGTGCTGTGCTTCTCAATGTCCCTCTGCACCTCCTGCAAACCGTTAGGAATTCATTTGGAACAAACTTCAAGAAAAGCATCTACATGCACATTCTCTTCAGAAAGCATGTGTCAGAACATCATGGCTTTAAAAAGAAACGGAGTTTTCCTCCTGCAGTCTGGTGTCCCTCCTTTTCCCACCAGCTGAATCATAGTGCAGTTATAATTAGCATAAAATGCAAATGCTAGACTGCGTCTGTAGGTGCTTGTAAAGTTAATAATGCATATTATAAATGAACACAAGTATGTGGAACTGCGCTGATTTACCTGCTGCTGGTTCAGCTTCTTCTCGATCTCCTTTTCGTCGCAGGCATCGTAGACTATGGGTCTGGACAGCTCCATCTCAATGTGGGCCAACCAGGAACGGAGGCTGCTCATTTTCTTTTCCAACTGCTGAACAGCCACGAGGGTCTCCTTCAACTTCTTCACCCTGGCAGAAGATTTGGGAGATTGGAGAAGAGTTTTTCCAGAAGGAAAACCCTGCTTGATCCTGCACCTCATCTGGGAACCAACTTGAATCTAAAAACATCCCAAACATTCCAAACCTTTGCCACTACAATAAAGGTTGCCACTAAAACCTTCAACCAAACACCTGCGTGGACAACCATCAGCCATCCAACCATTCACCTCTTTACTATTACATCAATTAGATAGAATCTGAATCCCAAAGACGCAACTAGTGTGCACAAGTAATTAAACGATACTGCAAAAATCTGCTTTGAAAGCCCCAAAAAGGACACTTTTAATACAGTGACTTCAATTTGACTTGTTGAATAATTTAAGATAAACCTATTCTAAGCACTTTAGTGACCAAGGAGATAATGCATTTTTAAATACTGTTGAATCAGAACAGCACATAGATACAAACTGATAAAATGACAATGTTCCCTATTGTATTCATAAACACAGCCTGTAAAAGCTAAAAACACCATAAAAATCAATCTGCAGTGCACGAAAATGAGCCGATAAATAATAAATTCCAAAAGTTGTCCTGCCTGTTGACATCGCAGTCACATTCCGGCAGGTCCTGCTCATTCTGGCATCCCGCCATATCATCCGATAACAAATCCAAAACCATCAGGTACAGAATTCCCAAAGTCTGGGTTCACGTCAAGAATGTGTTGTGCCCTCGATGCAAACACTCTTTACTCTGGTCCACTCACACCACACGCAACTCTGGGAGCAGCCAGTGGTGGGAGTGGCACAACTGTGACTTATAGACTGTTGGTCTCCAAGGTTAAAAAAAAGAACCCCAATGTGCGCGCACGTGTGTGTGTGTGTGTGTGTGAGCAGGAGTTCGAGTGCCTGAGAGTGACAAGTGCTGCTGTTTCTAAAAACAGACCTACAGTCAGAGGCATGTGTTCAGGCTCACAAACAAACAGGCACAAAGGATAAAGGCTGGTTTTACGGAAACAATGAAACACTGATTTTAGGAATATCGTAAATTTCAGGAAAAATAAATAAATCCATATGAAGAAACAAAATCTTCTAAGTCCCAAAGATAAAGTTAAGTCCCAAAATCAGTTAAGTTCCAAAGATAAAAGTCCAGAAAAGAAAATATACTGCAAACTGCTCTGAAACACTGAGCAGAAGCAGTCAAATGCTCACTGGTTCCAACAGCATGACACAAAAAGTAGAAAGTACTGTATATAACAATTAAAAAAAAAAAAAAACCAAAAGAAATGAGGAACGTATAAACTTCTACTCAAATTGTATGAACTTATATCTTTATATTTTTCTGCTTTCTCACCTGGCAGCGATCAGGTCCAGGAGGTGCTGCCAGCGCTCGCTGACTTTGTTGAGTTTTTGCTGGATCTCAGCAGCTTTGCTCTCCTGGCTGGCCTTTGCCAGGCGCTGTCCCATCGTCTGCAGCTGCTGCTTGTTTTCCTCCGCCACATTAATCTCTTCCTGATACTCCTGGGAGAAAGACGCAAGGTGCTTTCCATGCTCAGCGTGTGTATGTGTGAAATGACCAAAAATGTCAGGAAGATCGGTTTGTTTGTTTGTTTGTTTGTCTGAGACTTGTGCACCCTGGTAAACGGTGCTCACCTTACGCAGCTTTTCCATCATCTCTTCGATGCTGACGTCTCCATTTTGTGAGACCTTACTTTCCATTTGTGTGAGCCACTCACACAGCTCCTTGTTCTTCTCGTTAAACACTGCCCATTCGTTCAGCTTTTCGCTCACCTGTTGCCTACGCAAGGATAGCTAATGGGAAGAAAGTGGAAAAAATACTTCAATAACTGACTGGCATCAACATAATATAAGAACAATTTCTTGTTTGTGTGACAGTTGAATCTACCTGGTGGCAGATCTCCCCCCACTGACACTGTAGCAGCTGCAGTCGTTCTTGCAGGACCTTGATGTCATCTGTGCTGACTGCGCCCTCCAAGGAGTCCCTCAGGAGGAACAAGGAGGCAAGGTCATCAGTCCATCCAGCCACACTGCCCTGCAGCTCCTACATCAATGGAGAAGGAGAGAAAATGATCATCTGGGAGCCTGTTAGAGAGTCTGAGTCATGAAAACCCACATCAGCCTCTCAGAGTGTCTGAAGATCAGCGGACGCTGCTACACCATCTGAAATGTCAGTGAGGAAAAGCAACACACCGCCGCATAAAAAACAAATAAAACAGAACACGTTCAGTACGAAAAAACAGCCACCCTAACCTTGCGTCCCCTCTTCTTCGGTCATTCTGAAGCTTTGCTGCACAGTAGTAATTTGTGGAGCCTCCATTACGCAACACACAAAAGGAAGCAGGCACCAACGTGCACCCCCACAGCCAGGAGGGATGCTCTCGCTCCCCCACTGCCTCTCTCTCATGCGCATGCCTGCAGTTTCTCTCCCCACCCCCTCTCCTCAGACCGTCCTACCCTCACTCCCTTTTCCCTGAAAAGGATGTGTCATGCATGAAATATGGCTGCACACGACAGCAGTTGCCGTATTTGGTGTATTTTACATTTGATTTAAAATCTACAAAAGTGGCAATTGTATTTTTTTAAAAAAGGTTGCCATAATGTAGAATAATTATGTTAAAAATGAAAAAGTATTCCAACAAAAAAATACATTTTAAATGAAAAAAAAAAGGAAATTGGATTCTCCCACAGGAGAAGATACAACTATATACTATACTATATTCTCACCTTGCATCTGATCTGCTCTGAGTGCAGCTCTTCGTGGTTATCTGGCAGCGGCAGGGAAAGCTTCTTCTTGAAGACCTTCAGCTTCTCCATTGAAGCACTGATGCCTTTCTCACACCGCTCCCAGTTCTAGAGAGGGAAAAGATCATTCAGATCTTTTATTACTCAGGAACACTGCTACACATTTGGACTGTGGGACTAGAATGAAGAGTATCAAGACAATTAAAGATAGAGTCTAGTTGTATTTGGTAGAAGATGCTGAGGGCAATACGTGAAAAGTAGGGAGAGAAGAAAAATGTAAAGATCCAAATACTGGATTAGTCAGAAAACTTTGGGAATAGGTTGATGATCTGACCCTGATGAGGCCCTGCAGCTCTCTCCTCTGTTGGTCCAGGCGCTGGTGGGCATGCCTCCACCTTTCTTGGACCTCCATCAGCTCTGTCTGCAGGCTGGACTCAGCGGCAGCGTCGGCCGACAGCAACAGGCTCATGCCGGCCTCCACCGCCAGAATGTAGCTTCCCTGCTGCCTGCGGAGGACCCGCTCTCTCTGCTGCAGGAGCAGAAGCAAGGAGGACGCACAGAGGGGGGAGACGTTAACTACGGGAGACTAAGGTTGGACAAGAGATGAGGGTGTTTTTAAAAAACAAAGCTTTCCTCTGATCAAGTTCGTAGTATCAAACCAAAATCAGACTCATACCTGAATCTCATCTAACAGCGTTCTGGCTTGGAGCAGGGCCACTGGCTCTCCGGGCTGATACACATACGGATCACGTGTCACTTCCTGAAGCCAGCGTTGAAGCTTTTCCGTCGTCTCCCGGTAGTTTTGCCACTGGTGAACCAGGCCATCAATGATTCCCCTTCGTTGCTGAGCCCGCCTCACCACACCCTGCCACTCATTGCTTAGCAAGGCCAGTTTCACACTGAAATCATCTCTGTTGGAGGTAGTGAGAACAGCGTAAACGCTCTGAGCAGCTCTCACAGATGTAGAACTCTGGAGGGTTGTGCCTTTACCTATCATTTACTGATCCTTGGTCCAATATATGGTGACCATCGCTGATTATAGAATAGAGAATTTGCTGCCTGCTGAACATCTCTGCCTGGAAAAGCTGTAAACGGACACGGTTTTACCACCAAACCCATAGAGGCAGACCCTTCTGAGCGTGTGCTTGTAGTGCTCCTCTGACCTCATGATCTCTCTGCTGCTCCAGCAGACTCAGGTTGTTTCCTGAAATCTCAGCAGTCAACTTCTGCTCGGTCTGGGACAAGAACTCCATCCAGGCCTCGCATTTCTGGAGGAAAGTCTGCCGCTGGAGCACCACTGACTGCAGTTTACTGTTGAGGGATAGAATGAAGGCATTTATTAGATATAAAAGACTATTAATGTTGTATTAACAGGCAGCGGATGAGTTACCATCTCATTTTATGCTCAAAAATCATGGTCGTTCCTTTTATTTATTTATTATTTCTGTTGGATGTTTCATTTGCAGTATCACATTCTGTATCTGTTATAGATGAGTTCAATCTGAAGACTCACATACCTGAACCTCTCACTGAGGTGAGCAGTGTGAGTAGCCCAGGTTCTGTTAAGGCTTTGCAATCTTTTAACGTCTCTGTCACTGACGGGCAGCCTGTAAACCAGCTCATTAATCCGTTCCAGGTCTGGAGACAGACTGCTCAGCTTCAGCAGATGAACCTGGTCAAATACGATCAAACATATCGAATAGGTAGATTTCCTCCAGACAAGCAAATCTTTAAAGTCCAAAAGCCAAGTAATACAGTTTTCTTACTCTCAGATTTTCCATTCTTTCCGGGACCAAAGTAGGCTCAGATGAGCCAACTGGGTCAGGCTGCTTCAGCACCTCCTCGGCTTCTCCAGCCTGGACCATCAGCACGTTTAACTGCTTTCTGAAACCCTCACAGGCCTGAGATTCAGACTACAAACATTCCAACAAACACAGTAAAAACACGGAGAAGTTACACACCAATCAGACATGAATCAAAGCGTGAGCCTGCGGTTTGACAGAAGCACCGTGGTCCTACCTGAAGTGTTTCCCGCTGCCGGTGAAGGGCGTGCGCCAGTGTTGCTAGGCGATATGTGAGCGCCAGCAGGTCAGACTGAATGGCTGCTGAGGAGGAGGCTCCAACCTGAGACTTGAGCCGGTCGCCTAAAGTCTGCATGCTGCTGCAGTAATTGCTGCACTGAGGCCTGCTCACCAAGGCATGTCTGCAACAATGAAGCGATTGGAGAAAGTGAAAGTCTAGGACTAAAACCAGGCGAGAAAACAGAGTCCTCCATATATCTACAACAAAGTCAATTTTTAATGAATAAAAGTGTTTTAATTTAGAATAGAATAGAGAGCTTTATTTGTCCCACAGCGGGGAAATTGCACTGTACCAGCAGCAGAAATTTAGGTTTTAGTTCATTCCAGTATAAAGGACCCATTTGCTCAACTCTGTCTCAAACAGGCAAAGTAATGTGTGACATCAGTAAACCTCACAATCCACAATTAGTGCATGTGTCACTTTGCCCACCGTCGCTCATACTCACGTGGCAGTCCTTCATCCATGCACCGTTCTCCTCTTCTGTGATCTCCCTGTCAGAGGCTCTCTTGAGGAGGCGATCAGCACAGTCCTCCTGTTTACGAACCGCTGCGACACACTGGCCGTGCAAGGACTTGTAGCCCTGCCACAAAGCCAGAAGCTCTTTCCCACCCTTCAGCTGCAGGGAGATCTGCTCTAGTAGGTGGTTCCACCTAGGAAGAGGGAAGGTGTTGATACTGAGCCGCTTCAAACCGCCACAATAGACACCGTGTTCGATGTCTGAGTGATTTTAGTATCCCTACTTGGTGTTGACGTCCTGGAGGGCTTTGTTGAGTGTTTCAGCCACAGATGGGTGGCACTCTGTTAGTAGCTGATGTGTTACGCTACCAAACTTTCTCAAGCTGCTCTCTTGTTTTTCCATCTCTTCCTGTAAACCCTTGAATCAGAAACGTTCATTTCAGCATTGTTTGTTGTTTTATTACGTTAATACCATGAATACTGACTTTAAAACACAAGGGGCTTTTAGCGTTCTGCAGTCCTCACCTCCAAACCCTCCACTTGCTGCTGAACTGCCCCCAGAGAGCTGTTTAGGAGACGCAACCTGGAAACAGAGTATCTGCCCTCTATCAGGTAACCATTAATCTCCTCTGAAGCACGACGGTAGAGCGTCCACTGCTCCAGCAACATCCGCAGGGTCCCCTTCCTCTGGTTTATCTGACACACATTAACGAGCGTCTTAAAGACAGCAGTAATAACGTAAAACAATAAGGGGACAGTAAGGAGATCTGAGATATTCACCATCTGGTCTACAGTTGCCCATGATTGCTTTAGTCCTTTCAGAGTGTCGGTGACAACAGAGCAGGCTGGTCCCTTTGCTTTCTGGATGAGAGTATTTCCTCGTTCTTCTGCTTTCTCTAGATCCTTCTCTTTTTCCTTCAATAATTCCTCCTGCAATATCAGTACTTCTTTGAATTTCTAGAAACATAACTGCACGTGGTTTGTTGAACTCATTTTTACATTACATCACTGATATAGCTATGCTCACGTGACAGTCTTTAAGAGCATTTTGCACCGATGCGACATCCTCTATCCTGTTCCTCTTCTTCAGTTTCTCCTCCTGCAGTGTGAGCCAGGTTTTCAGGGCCTGAACTCCATTTTCGTGCTCCAACCATCTTTCCAAGAGCCCTTCCAAAAGCTGAATCTAAAATAAAACCACAATGTAGAAGAGCATTAGAGACAGCAAACCACAATCCACAAGAAGACCTCTGGTTCTTGACTCTGGAGGCTGACACGTCACCTTTTCGGCAATAAGCCCCTGAAGAATCTGCCAACGTCTGTTCATCGCTCCAAGCCTCTCAGCAAAATCCGTTTTGTCACTGCGCTTTCCCTCAACATCGTGGCTGCTCATCTGCAACACTGACTGGTTTACAAAGTCCACGGTTAACTGTTTACAGCTCAGATCTATGCGGAAACCCTGTGGAAAAACACAACAATAGCAATAGTCTGATATGTGAGATACCTTAGGAGAAAGAGTGAAGACAGAGAGCTATTGTTGATTTCTTTTTTCAAAACACCATTGTAAACACCTGTATAACTGACCAATAGATGAAAGCCACTTCCCAAAATATGTTTCCTACCTTGTATTTTTGCAAAAAGTCTTGAACATTCTCGGAGCCCACAATTGCCTGGATTTTGTCTTGGTCCTCCTCTATGATGTTCTCCATGAGAGAGATCCAGCTCATCAGCTCTGTGATGGCATGTCGTGATGCCAGCTTCTCCATTTGCAACTTAAACGTGAAAGCAGGAAGGTGTAAATTAAATAAACAACAGCCATGGAGAGTAATAATCAATACCGTGAGGACATTGGCACCAGGAGCTTGTATTCTATATTACTCTGAATGATGACCCCATCAGGGGTCAGTTGTTTTTACAGACCTGGTGAAGCTTTTCTTGTACAACAGGAATACGAGTCAACAACTCCGCCCACTGAGTGTCAATCTGGCCCATTGCTGTCCGGAGACCAGCTGTGTCGACCCTTTTCAGTCGCAGTAGCTGGTTGCCTGTGCTCAGCACGGAGGAGCGCAGGGATGACTTGGCATCTACCTCTTTTGAAAACTCCTGCCACACAAAGAGGTTTTTTTAGGGACTCTGTTATATTGTGCCCTATAAAACATATGTTTTATTACTGATTTTCAAAGGAACTAACCAGGAAGGCACAGAGGTGATCTCTGACAGTCTCCAGCTCCTGGGGCACTGTTACCGACTGCGCTGTCCAAAACTCCAGCCGGGCCACTGCTGACTGCAGCCAGCGACTCAGTTCTGCTGACTGATTCTGGTAGCTGGACATTATAAGCATGAAGAAGCCTGTTGTTTATATATCTGGCAACTTTTGATAGTTGTCATCAGGTTGGTATGACGATGGCTGGGAAAGCAAAGAACAGCCAAAGACTCTGACCTGCTCCAGTGTTTGAGCGTTGAATCCAGGCGATGCAGCTCCTTGTTGACTTTGGTGGTAGATGACAGCCAGTGATCTCCCAGCTGAGTCAGCTGGTTCTCCAAGTCGACGCAGCCAACAGACAGAAGAAGCCTCTTGCCTTCCTCCAGGACCTGATACAGCTGGGGCTGGTGCTCCATCAGACTAGTTTTCAAATGCTAGTGAACAGAGAAATAACTAAAGTTATTTCCAAATTCTGGTTGTGGTTAAGTATAATCTTATTTGGGCAGTTTGAGCAATTCTTGCCTGGTAAAGACTAATTCTTTCAACAAGTCTTTCCTCTGTCTCCTCAACCAGGCCTACAGTTGGAATACTACACTCCACAGCCTCCAACTGTCTGCACAGAGCTTGGTAGTCTTCCACAAGCCTGCTCCATGACTGTAAAAATGGAGATCATGAGATTTCTGTTAATCGCTAACTTCAAAAGAAAAAGGTTAAATGAAAATATGGATGAAAACTGTGGGTTACACATCTGTGACAAATAAAGCGACCAGCAACCTAACTGCAAGCATGACAATACATCAAATTGAATGGAGTATCTTGTCTTTGTACCTCCAGTATGCCCTCCAGCTCCACTCCTCTTCTGTGGGCCTGCTTGAGCACACTTTTGGCCAAGGCCATAGTCTCCTCCAGGACCTGGCTTTCTCTCTGTGCCACCAGGCCAGACACTTTACTGTAGTAGGTCTGGGTGAGGATCATATGAAATTCCAGGCCTTGGAAAAACTCCTGAAGACAACATTAAGGACAATACAGCCAATATGGTCAAAACTTAAAACTTAGTGACAACAGAGTCTTGATGTGACTTCCTGACCTTGTGTTTGTCCAGTAACATCTGGACCTCTATGACAGAGGTCACCGTCATTTTCTGGTCTGCAGCCATCTTGTCCTGAGCAGTGTCCACCAGGTTTGTGAGATCATGAAGAGCAGTTTCATACTGAGCCTTGAGGGACAAGCCGTGGTTCAGACTGCTGCGTCTGGAGCCCACCATGAGCACCAGCTCCTCGTAGGCATCCTACAAACAACCAACAGCAGAAATTACAGGGCTTAAAACATGCAGTTTAGAGCCCAGGAGAACAAAGTAGCAAAAAATTCATTTGTGTTACCTGTAGTTTAAGGAGTTCTTGGTTGGAGATGTGGTCTGACTGGAGTCCGTCTGCTCTCATCTTTAGCTCTGTGATTCTTTGCTCAAACTCTTTCAGGCTGTCCTCTACCTCTAATAATGTCTACAAAATAATTACCATAATTAGTTAATGATACTTTGATCCTTTCCGACAATAACTATTTCAAGTATTTTTGAGGATTTTCTCTTTATTTGATACTATACCTCTAATTGTTTAGAGGCCGGTCTGTCCATAGTTCCAGCCATTTTCTGTAGCAGCTGGTGTTTACTTTCACTAAGAGCTGTGAAGAGCATCCTGAGTTCATTCTGGAAAGTACATAATAAACCGGATTTACAAATATATTAAGCAATTAAAGCATTCATCATTTGGGTGGGTGTTTCCACATACCTGGACATGTGAGTGGTCCTGTAGTCTGTCCTTCATGCTGTCACAGTATTGTTCCAGGGAGGATTCCAGCAGTCCTGTCCTGTCTTGCAAACCCTCCAGTGTGCCTTCTATCAGGGCTCGCTCGTCCCTGCCACACAGCCGACCTGCTTCTCCAGCTAGGTGATCTCTGCAAAGGCTCACCTGCCTGGTCATCATCTTTAGCCGCCTGTTCAAACACTGAAACAAAAAGGACAATGTGTCTTCTCAGTATCCAAAATCTCTACACGTTACTGCTTGTGTAATATAAATGCAGTATCTTCATCACCTCAAAGTTTGAGAGCTGTGTCTCTGTATCTTCAGACAGCAAGACCGGACCAGAGAGCAGCTGGTTCTCAGCAGCATCCAGCCAGGAGGATGCTGCTGACACAGCAGAATACAGCTGCTGCTGGACCGATGTTCCTCTCAGAGAGCCTACCAGATTGGCATCATCATTCACTGCCTGTGAGGAGCAACAAGAAGCACTCTGAGGACACTAGAATGGAGGGACGGTGCTTGAACCTCCAAATAAAAACACCTGGGCTTTACTTCTTGTGTGATTCTCTGGAGAGTCTGAGTACAGGCCTCAAATAAAGCACAGGGAGACGGAGAATCCTGGCCAGCAATCTCGCCTTGAAACGTCATACTGGGACTGGACAGACGGGACCGGAGGAGGACCTGCCCAAAAGTATCATTGCAAAAATCACAGGTGAGAAACAAAAGCTCAAAAACTGAAATAACTAACCCGGTATTTTTAAAAAAAAAATGTCAGTGATTATATGCATAATGAAAGGGCAGTGTACCGGACTGAGCTGGTCCTGATCCAGGGAACTGAGTGAGAGCTGAAGTTTGGTGCTCTGATCTTGCTTCAGATTTTCCCAGCGTTGCCTCAGCTGGTCTGAAGGACACAAGGTGTCCCCCTCCAGCAACACTCCTCCTGGGATGGACACCTCACTGTGGGGGAGAGGGGGGCTGCTTTAATAAAAAACAAAAAACAAACAAACTACTACCTATTTATAAATTGTTTTTTTAATTTCTATTAAAAAATGTCTAGAAATTTAGAAGCAACACAGAAAAGCCAACGTACCTCTCCCGATTGAAAGTAGTCTGGTGGTTTAGTAACTCCTCTCCAAAGTCGGCCACAGACTGGAGCAGCTTCCTCTGTTCAGCTACATGTTGTTGTAGTTCCTTGAATGTCCCCCAAAAAAATAAATAGGCACCCACCGCCTCATTGGTAACGACTCCAAAATGATGAAAGGTTGAGTTAAAATGCATTTGTCACCTTTTGTCGGAGAAGATTGTCATGGTTCTGCTGCGAGCGTGTGGATCTTGCGTGGGAAATCCAGTCCTGAACATTAGGACTCTGGGACAGAGAGGAGTCTGGCTCACTGTCCTCCTGCTCCTGCAGCGAACCCTGGATGGAGAGAGGGACAATCCGCAGTTCATTAAAAAAATGACAGAAATGTGCAGGAAATTATGACTTTAAATCTTCCGTATGTAATTAATAATAATAGTGGATGACACACTATGGTATGTGTTAAGTGTTTTGTCCTAACTGATGTCCAGCACTTCACAATAAATTGAAAACAAAAAAAAAAAAACACACCTGCTTTGGTACTGCTATAGTCATCATGTAAGGACATAGGACATTTTTTTTTTTTTTTTTTTTTTTTTGCTGTTTGAGGCACAATGTGGTAAACACTGGACGTTTCTATAAAGACTGACGTGACCTTTGCCCTTGCAACAATACCACCATTGATATGGGTACACTGTGCCACATAATGTAGCACAGCCACAACTAGAGCCAGTGACAAGGAGGGAAAAACCGAGTAAAGAATAGAAAAACTGTTCACACACTGCTAATGGAACATTTACATGCAGGGAAGGAAAGAATTGGAATGAAAGAGGATCAGCGAGCTCACCTGTATGTCTACTTGTTTGTCCTGCAGCATCTGCTGCAGCTCCACCAAACTGTCCTTGAGGGATCTCAGTTTGGCTGTGAGTTGCTCGGCCTCTCCTTTGGTCTCAGCTCGGCCCTCCAGCAACAAGCTCTCGCTGTGGACGGAGAGCTCGGACAGATACGACACCTTCTGCTCAATCTCAAGCAGCATGTTCTAAAGAGAACAGAAAAGAAAAGCTACTGATTTGCAATCTGAAACCACACACTGATTCCGTTTATCCTGCAAACTGCAGGAGAAATCTAAAACAATGCTTAAGTTGATAAACATAACAGTTAACAGTTTAACTGACTACAATTACACTGAGCCACACAATGTAGCACAGTGACACAGTGAGTCAAGACAAGATCTTCATCAATGGTTAATGTAACAATTTAACAAACAATAATGTCTAATTTCAGTACTCCGTGCACCAACAAGTCTAGCAAACCCTACCTGACAGTCAATCAGCTGCTCCTCCATGTCCAGGTCTTCATTTATGGGCTGAAGTGCAGAGCTCAGTGTTGCTCGTGTGCTGAGCAGCCAGTGGTCGAGCTCCTCAGCCTCACTGTGGTAACGCTGTAGCGCCTGTTCCTGTCGTTGCCCTTCTAACTGTTCGCTTATTTTCTCCTGATCAAACATAGACGTGTAGTTCATTCACTGTGTGAAACATTTAAAGGATTTTAAAAAAAGCTCCTCCCACTCCCACCTCTAGGAGCTGGCGTTTCCCAGAAGCCTTCATCTGAATGGTGGCCATCCTCTCCCCCAACACCGTGAGGGTGGACTGGAGAGCCAGGTGATCCCCAGCCTCCCCATCGCCATCACTATCCGCCAGCTCCTCTGCGAACCATGTCTGCAGCTCACCAATCTCCTCCTGCAGCATCAGGATCTCATCCATTAAAGCCTGGAGAGAGATGAGGAGAATAATCGAGCAAGCAATAAACAAGCAGCAAATATGTGATGAAAAGCTTGAGAATGTGTTACTTAAATTTGAATAGATACAGCGATGGACAGTAAGGTATTGACGTCTGTGTACAGCCACTTTAAAAGGCTAGTCATAAAGTACACCATGCTAAGTGTCTTTAATGATTTTCTATCACAGATTTCTTTTTTCCTACTTGATGTGCAGCCATCTGACTCTCTGGACTCTTGTTGGGCTCGAGGCTCTCGTTGAGCGTTCCCTCAATGGACTCCATTTTAGTAGAAATGGACTGGAGGGATTCCTGATAATGCTGCTGTCGCTCCAGAGCTTCATATAGACTTTTCTGTTTCTCGCTGATCTGTTTTGAGAGTGAAGGAATGGAAAAGTTGGGAAGAAAGTAAAGATGTGAGCTGCAGAGGAACGGTACGCATAATTTGTCTTTTCTGAGTTCAGATCATCAGTCTAGACGATCTTGCTTGCTGCTGACACTTACTGCTGATTTTGTCCAGTTATGTTTGATCAGCCTTAAAGCAACCTTCTCAGTAACTTACCACATTCTTGAGGGTTTCCCAAGATCTTTGCAAGTCGTCCAAGTTGGCAGTGCTGGTCTTCATGGAAGGGTCGTACAGCTCCTGGATGGGTGCTCGGCTGAGGGTGCTGTGACCCTGCTGTACAATAACACAGCGAGTGACGGTTTCAGTGATATTTGTTGGTGTGCGACATCACTGGAGAGGATGTGCTGATATGACAGCAGCACAACTGTCTGTTTCACTGCTCCTTCTATTCAAATTTTAAACTAGTTCTATTATCAACATCGACAAAATGCTACTCTCTCGTGTTCAAGGCTTTTTGGAAAATAACCAAGTATATTTTCTGCTAGACTTCCTCTCCCCACATGTGGAATGGTTTTTCTGTGCTACTTTTAAGCTCTTTGTCTGGGCCAGCAAAAAAAAAAAAAAAAAGAAAATATGTTAAAACAGAAAAAAAAGAGGAGGCAGCAAAGCAACTATTCAATAAATAATTTCATTGACAGTTTCGGTGATGGGGAAGTTATTGTGGACATCAGATAGTGGCAACTATCTCATGAGTGAAATGAACATGTCCATCTTTAACAAGTCATCTGTAATTTATTTAAACTTCATTGTTATACTGTTTTATTTCTTTCAATGAATTTCAATTCGTCAATATTTAATCACGAGTACCAGATGAACAAACATCTTTAAAATATGATGGTTGAATGTTTGGTTGATGACTGCTAAAGAGTGACGGCGGCCCAGGCCAGGACAGCGCTGTCAGGCTGCTTTCGTGTGCAAAGTAGATGTTGGGACTGTAGAAGATAGCTGGAGCACCTATTGTTAGAGGTCTTTGAAGTACCTGGTTAAGAGGAGCGTCAGCGTTAGCCCCTGGGGAGGGGGAGCGGCAGGCAGGGGGTGAGGAGACCTCACTGTTGGTACCCTCCTCCCCTGACTCCTCTGTCACAGGGGAGAGGAGTGTGTGGCAACGGCCGGCTGTCATCTGGCCACACACGCACACACAGCACACATATCAAAGCAGCAGTAACGGGAGCGAGAAAAGACCCGGATCAAAAGAAGAGAGAGAGGCAGAAAAAAGAAAGTGAAAAGGAGAGCACAAAATAATAAAAATAAAATGCATTTGGCACAGCTAAAAAATAGGCCAGCAAGTAATTTGCTGCTGTTCCAATGATAACTCACTATCATTCTTACTAAAGTTCAACATTACAATAGAAATGTCAGGCATGCGTGGCTAAGAGAGACAGCAGCTCTCCCAAAAGTAGCACAATTGTCTGAGTTTGTGAGTGCGTCACTGAAAAGACAGAGCTGGAATCTGAGCCAAGCCCTGCAAAGAGCTGCTTTTTGGCGGTTAACGTCATACTCGGCCAGCTGGCTGGAGACCTGGGTATTTTTAGAGGATTTTCTGCCATGCAATGCAATGCAATGCAATAAACTGGCAAATCAGTGTGTGTGTGTGTGTGTGTGTGTGTAGGGGGGTGTGTCAGCTCTCACTGTATAAACGCTGTATTTTATATTACCAGATAAGAAATACTTTTTCAAAACTGTGGCAGCCATACTACTGTTCCAAAGCAGTCAGCCACGACAGTCACACACAAACACACACTCATTCAAGTCATATCCTGTTTCCTGGCCCGCTGTGAGCAAATCACCGCAAACAGTGAATAAAAATTGAAAAAGGAAAGACAGCGGGCCGGTTTGAATGACTAAGAAGAGCGAAACACAGCTGGAGCAGTCAGACAGATGTAGGTCACAGCCAATCCAGAGTACCGCCAAAGATAACGCGTTAGAAAAGGAAAAAAGAATGGGTTAGTTCTGTGCAAAAAGAGACACACAAGTAGAGTCAAAGGAATATTACAATACTGTGGAAGTATGCAGTCTGAAACCGCTTCCGGTTGGCAATTTAGATCTAAATGACAGTACCTGTGTACCTAAATCCCAACCCCATCTAAGTTAGGATAAGTTTAGCTACAGTTGTGTGTAACAAACTGTCAGGTTGCATCTGCATTGTTCTGTTACTCTTTTCTTCCAAAGAACACACAAAATAGCCTTGAAGCATGTACGTGTGCCCCCCATGGAGAGATTCTGGATGAGTCCAGGAGAAGGTTTTGCTACTCACCATGACAACCGAGGGGTGTGCTGGGAGCTGTTTGGAGGTTGGTCCAGCATTGGGCAGCTCTTCATCACTCAGCTCATCCATGCCGTCCGAAAGACCCTCCACCTCACTGACTGTGAGCAGCATGGTGGCATGTTTGGCCTTCACCGTAAGCATCTTACACTTGGAATGAAGTAAGGCGATCTGCTCCTGATATCCACGGATCTTCTGGGCCAAATCCTGTCAAAACATTCCCACAAGCAGAAATGACCAACACCCCCAGTGTCAGAGGCATGTGGTACAGTCCACAATGGAGATCAGTAGTTCCTGGGTGGTAGGAAACCAGGGCGGTTCTGTTGGCTCAGCACTGGATGTGGTGCTGGTGCAAAAGAGCGCAGTAAGTTGGGTGGAAGCATTCTTTTCTCTTCCCGGTTCGTTCCAGCGTGTGTGCGTGGAGGGAGAATAGAGCTGCCTCTCTGTTTTCTCAGTCTCTCTCTCGGTTCTCTGTATCTCGGAGCCAATCGGAGCAGATCAGAGGCGGGCTGACTCAGGGCGGTGGCAACGCCAACAGACTGGAGGTTTGGTTGTGAGAGACCCTCACAGCAGAAGTTCTAAATCCCTAAGACCCTGCCACGGAACTGTTCAAGGAAAAACAGGAAGTGATCTCACTGCCTGCAGCCCCCACCTTCCTCTGCATGTGACCTCCACCCCCTTCCCCCTCACAACACCCTGAACGGCTTCATTTGCACTGATGACGGCGTGTAGGAGGAGTGTGTCGGCAGGAAGAATAGTGACATCACCAGTGTCAGATTACAACTATGGTATGAAGCCAGGCTGGGTTCTGCTCCTCCTCCTCCTCCTCCCCCAGCGCCTCCTCCGTCTACTCCCACTGCCCTGCAGATGGTCACCATGCTGATAATAGCGTCATGTGACTAACTGGGCCGGCCTAGAGTTACATGCTCTGCTCCGACATAAACACAATGTAAAGCTAAGTCAATGGCGGATGTTCACTTGTTTTATCCAGGTCCTAACTGTTCTTAGGCAGCCACCACACAGATTTTCTCAGTCTGCAGCAACATAAGCACTCGGCTGAATGCAAGCAACAACAAACTGAACAAACAAACAAACCGGTCATCTAACAAACCAGTCTGTGTCAAAACAGAAACAGCAGATTGTATTTACATTCAGATAAAGGAAGATTTTGTATCAGTTAGGCCTTCAGACATAGCAGCAGGCACGCTACTGATCATTTGATACCTGCGGACATGAAATCAGATAAAGTATACTTTTATCTTATTCCATTTCTCAGATTTTCAGTTCTCCTTCGAGTCAGTACTAAACGAAAGCTGGAGAAATGGGTCTAAAACTCCTCATCTCTTTCTTGATTCTTAGATTTTGAAAGATCTGGTCTAATTAGAAAAGCTATTTTTAGACCTCCACATACTGGGACTCCTCTTTTAAAATGTCTATTGAATGGTCCTTTGAGATAAATGTTAATTAGATTTTGCTCTCTAATGTCAATCACCAAACAAAGTTCTTGCAGTCTGTTCATCTGGCTACATTCACGGCAAAATAATCAGGCTGGGCCAATTAGTGGGGAAGAATTGCCCATTGCTGTACACAGTATTCCAATAATGATCCAAGGAAGGTTAAAAAACAAACAAACAAACAGACAAAAATGAAGAACAGACAAAATATGTGTAAAGAGTGTTAACCGTATGGGTGCGATGTACCAGGAGCTACCAAAGACAGAGTCACCTCGTGGTGCTGGATTTGGGCCTGGAGTTCCTGTATGTTGCTGGTGGATACTGGGCGGTCCTGAATGATGCGATGAGCCTCTTCTATCAATCTCTGGAGATTCTTCACCTCCTGCTCGTACTGCTCGTACTGCACCACAGCCTCCTGGGACAGAGGACAGATGCAGTACCTAATGTTATAATTATAGCAAGATAAATGCGTAAGCTCCTACTTCTGAAATACGACTAAGACTGATAAAAGGACTTGATTGTTTTTGTCTTTCAGGCAGTTTTAGTGTACCTGGTCTTCTTTTGAGGGCAATTATTGTTCTCATGGGGGCTCAAAGTAAAACGTGTGTATGTATGCTACAAGTATGTACTGTTTGGGATACAAAGATCTGCGTTTTGAAGGGAATACATTGGTTAAAGTTAAATTTAAACTATTATGAGAGATATGATTAATACAATGTAGGAAATTCTGAAGAAGGCTGCTCTCCACCTGTAGGATGTTGCACTGCTGGATGGTGGTGTGCTGCAGCTGGCTGGCCTCCTGCTGCAGACTCTGGGCTGTGCGGCAGATTGGCAGGCTGCTCACTACCTCCTCTGGTAGCCAGAGAGCGCTCTGACACTGCTGCACCGCCACAACCTTCTTCTTGAACCCTTCCATTTCCACCAGCAGATGCTGGCGGAGTCATTTTGAGAAAGGTTAGGATGTAAACGTCATACCGCTTTGAGGTAATCATTTGAAATAGATAAAAAAAAATACATTTTTACCTGTCTCTGTGTGAGCTGCTCTCTCAGACTGAGCCTATGGAGTTCTGGGGAAGCAAGTGTGACCTGGATCTGCTCAACAGCTGCGTGTAGGGTTTTCACCTCTGCCTCCAAATGCAACATATCCTGAGAAGAGACATAGGAAGATACCTGTAGCCTGCAACAGGAGTGGGCATACTATATATAATACAACAATATACTGTATTATGTAGCTTGGAAGGGGAAACGTGATTTTCATAAATGCCAAAGGTATTGAAAATCACAAAAACAGCAAAAGGCAAAGAAAGGTCACTTTGCTGCTGGCTTAAACAGAGTGTGTTTAAGTATGATGACATATTACTACATACATTACCACAAGGGGAATCTGTCAGACAGTATGATGCCATAGCCTGAAGTAGTAGTGAGCAATTACAGCAATGCTTGCCTGGAAGGAAATGACATTTACCTTGGCTGCAGCCTGCAGACTCTGGAGACGAGTCTTGGCGGTTTGTTGCAGCTCCTCAGTGCATCTACTGAGGTGTTTCACCTGCTGGTCCCAGTTCTCAGTCTGAAGAACCTCCCCCAGTTGCTCTTCCCTCTCCCCCATGGCCTCCAAATCACCATGGAGACCCCGACATTCCCGCAGCAATCCCTGTCATGATGGTAATATAAATTAGAAATCAAAGAGAAGCCCTTCAAACTGTGCAGTTACACCAATTAAAGCTGGCTAATGCAAAACATGACATTTTACTGCCAAAAACTGTTGCCGTAGCTTCACACGGACCAGTGCGTGAAATAGAAAGTAAGATTTTGTTCTAGAAAAATCGAACTAATGTGAAACCCATTTTTAGCTTTAGTTAATTATCTTGGAGCCATATTAGCTCCCTCTGATGTATGCATAATGACTTGCCTGATGTGCTCGAATTTGCTCCTGTAGCTGGGACGCAGAGCTCCACACGATGCTGCTGGTGACCAGGACCTTTGCCTTCCCAGTCCATCCCCAAAATAAAAGCCTTCATACCCTGATACTCTTGCATTTGCTTCTCTGCCTATTTCCAAAAAACCCCCCCGAAAAAACAAAGAATTTATACAAACCATTTATTTTGCATGTGAAAGCATAGATGCAATAGACGTATTAATTCCATGCAGTTTGAATAACACAACTGTGAACATCCCACCTTTTTCAGTCTATTCACTCTGTCTTGGACCTGTTGCAAAGTGTGGCCCTGTAATTCTGTCAGCCTGGTGACAGCGTCACCAAGATGCTTACACAGCAAAGGGTTCTGCTCCCAGAACTCCTGCACTGATGCTTCCAACTCTGCCAGCGTTCGATTGCAACATTCGCATTCTTCACACAGAGCCTGCCACACGCCCAAAACAACACCAACATCAATGAATCAAAAGAATCTTTGGAAAAAAACACACACACACACACATACAACTACAGATATACAAGTAATTAGTCCGGTTATCCTAGAATAATTTCAGTTTTACGGGAGAGCAGTAATTAACTTTGAGCTTTAGAGGACGTGGTGATTAACCACCTAGTCAGGTGGTTACACAGAAGAGATCGGTCTCACGCTCCCATTTGAGATTCTGCTTTCAAAAGTGGGTCAGTGTTATAGGAAGAAAGCCATTTTAACTCACACACTCATTAACCTCAACATCTGCAAAATGAATAGCTAATTGAACAGGGGTTAATTGCTTTGTAATTAGTCAATCTGTCTACCTTGGTCTCGTCTTTGGCCTCCTCCAGGTCGACACCCTTGGCTTCCAATTTCAGAGTGATTGACTTCAGTTTTTTCTCAATCTGTTCGAGTCTGGAACTAAAGTCCTCTTTCACATCTCTGGTTTGCTGTACTTCCCTTTCCCTTGCCTGAACCTAAGGAGGAAAAATCCAGCATATATGCATTTTACTACATAATCTGCTACTACAGAAACATAAAATATTCACAGCTTTTCAATAATATGCGGTTGAAAACAACAACAAGTCACCTGGTCCTCAGCGGAGCTCAAAGCCAGAGCCACCTCGGCCAGCTGCATGCTCAACTCAGAGGGTAGAGCCGCCTGTAGGTCCTGGTACTTGGCCTGCTGCAGCTCCGTCATGCGCTCCACGTTCTGACGCCTACTGACGACCTCACCGTGTGCAGTCTGTGGCAGAAAAAACACCACATGAAAGGCTGCAGTTCCAGCGTCAACAGAAAAGTGCTGTATTTACATAAAAACGCAATGGCAGCTTAGTGTTGTGCATAATTGATGTGGGTTTTTACAGCGTGGTGGCCTACCTCCAGCTCCTGGAGCAGTGACTCCAGGTCTGCAGTGGGGCTCAGCAGTAAACCACGAGTATCCTGGATCCAACCTTTGACCAAGCCAAGTTCCTTCTCA
>CAAE01014723.1:1207020-1226465 GCA_000180735.1 Tetraodon nigroviridis
CCCAGCGATATGTAAACAGAAGCAGCGTGAAAACAAAGTAAGCATCTTACAGGGATTCAGACTAGTATGATGCAGCTTATTAGAGAAAGTGTGAGTTCTAAGAGAGAAGGGGGGGAGAGAACGAGAGAGGGGCAAAGACGGGAGGCCGTCAGGGCGCTGCACCAATTAAAGCATCTGTGCCAGCAGGCTCCTAACACTGGTGCTTCCTCATCATCTGCTTCACAGTGGGAGGTCCCTCTCCAATACCACGCTCCCTAAAATGCAGCACCCACTTTTTTTTTTCTAAATTGCCAATCAATACACACTCATTCTTAACAATCTGTTATACACTTGATAGAATCTATGCCGGGCAATTGTGGAGAAGATGATTTTATCGCAGGACCCAGCAGTAGGGAGGGATATTTCCCTGATGACCATTTTGACA
The DNA here is from genome assembly GCA_000180735.1 of Tetraodon nigroviridis. Taxonomy (NCBI): domain Eukaryota; kingdom Metazoa; phylum Chordata; class Actinopteri; order Tetraodontiformes; family Tetraodontidae; genus Tetraodon; species Tetraodon nigroviridis. The sequence continues at coordinate 1,207,445 of CAAE01014723.1, forward strand.
GTGCATGAAAAGATAACAGCAACGCAGCAATTTTATTTTGTTTTCTTACTTTCTTATCTTTTGATGTGTAGCATCTTGCAAGTGCAATAAATTTTCTATTAAAAATGCAGAGTAGTAATATTCTGCTGGTCAAGATTACGGCAGTTGCCAAAGGGAGCTGTAGACCGAATCTGACTGGTAGGTAACAGATGGAGCTTGACAGAAAAGAGATTGGAGAGACAGTTTTGCTAACTTTGATGTTGGACTAATTTCAGTTTGTGCTCTGATCCTGTAATGTAAACTGAAGTTATGCTAACTCATCAAATTGCCAAAGTCATAAAAAAATAAGTGCTGATTTAGTGCAGACTGTTAAGAGAGGAGAGCAAAGCGCCGCAGTGCAGATATGGATTACCGAGAACAGAAGTTGAGGACTATGCCAGAAAAATAAATAGCATACGCATAAAAATAGATAAATACCTCAAGTTTCTGCATTGTTCTCTCTATGGCAACACGGTCCTGAGGTTCTGAACCCTCAGTTAATTCAGCAAAACTTTTCCGAGTTGAAACGATCCACTTGGTAAAGGTGCTGCAAAGGTTTTCAGCATCTTCTATGCTCTTCAGTTCCTCTTGGAGTTGTTTGATGGTGCCCTACAATGGGTCAAACAAGAAGAAATAAAAACATCATCGATCGAATTATCTGTTTTGCATAGATTAAAAATATAAAATATATAAAAAAAATAACAGAATTTCTGTTTTTGTCATTCTGTCCATCTTTGTCTCTAACACACATGCTAACACACATCTTCTCCATGTCAATAGCCTTGTTATGTGGTAAGAGGTTTTATTTTTTGATACATTATCCACTTGACTGGAATTTTTGTGCCAATAACACCATGAGGATGAAGGGTTTTTTCTAGCTTTTTTTTCACATTCACTCATACTGCAAGTCCTGCAGCGAGAGCTTCCAATTAGATGATTGCGCTGAGTGCACACCTTCGCTGTGAAAAGACAACGGTAACAGCTACCCACCTTAAGCCCACATGGCCCCCACTTCACACAGAATAATTACAGGCATCTGTGGCTCAAGAGGGATCTCACATGTCTGCATGCATTGGCATGACTAGGTGTATACACACACTTGAGTTTGTTATAAGAGGGGTGGGGTGTGGGCTTTTTTGAAAGAAAGAAAACACATACAGACACACACACACACACAGACACCACATCTGTTCAGATGTGTTACTGAAGGTGTAAAATCAATGCCGTCCAGCCCGGCTCCTCCACTGCTGGTCCGGGTGTGAGATTGCCTTCTGCAGCATTTAATTACAGTCTGGGCTTCAGACCAGAGGAGGCCAATAGATTTTCCTTTAGTCTAACCTCTGAGGATTCAACAAGTAGACTTGATGTGGGCATACAAACACAAGCTGGCCTCACAGGCCTTCCTCTCCAAAGCTCGTTCAAGGTGGAACAAAAAGAGCCAAAATGTCCGATCTCATGGAAGAAAATTGCAAAAGGCATAAATGTGCGTGAGGGGTCCACTGTGGGCAGAGACCGCAGAGGCCATTCATTTAACATTTTTAAGCATTATTGACACCCCATATAAAAAAAATAGAAAGCAAAGAGGAAGCCCAATTTTGGCCACTGGGCTGAGTTTGGCTAAATATTACATAGCATCTGTTATGTCAGTAACTACTTAAACTTAACTCATCTACTATCTCAAAAGTCCAGATTGGCTGAAGACAGCACAAAGCACTATTTTTTGTAAAAAAATAGCTGGATTGTGGCTCACATTTGCCTTCAGACCTATTTTTCCTGGTGTCAGTGTTACATTGTTTTTTATGCATTATCCATACATTGACCATGGGTGTGAGTGTGAGTGTGAATGGTTGTTCAGGGTGTAGCCCACCTCCCGCCCTTTGGCAGCTGGGGTAGGCTTCAGCAGACACCTGCGACCCAAGTGTTGATAAAGCAGATATAGAAAATGGATAGATGGATGGATGGATGGATTGGGATGGATGGACATGTGAGCCTAACCTGTATGCTGAGGAGCAGGGAGTGGTATTGGGCGATCAGTTGGGTGGCAGTAATGCTAACATGGCTACTTATGCAGGTTTCTTCTAAAACTTGCTGAGTTAGACAGGAGAGTCCATCCACTTCACCCTGGCGTGACAGAACTACCTCCAGACACCCCTGAGGAGAATAAACACATCATTTAATCATTACTTCATTAGCATGCTTCTACTTAAATATACCCAAGCACATTCACAAGATCGTTATATATCCAGTTTATCTTGATGAACAGCCACAGTGTTTGAATGTGTGTGTACTTAATGCCTGTGTTTACTGACATTGTCTCACATTGTGACAGTGACAGGAAGTGTCTAGAGGGAGGAGACGCAGAAGGAAATATTTTGTCTGTTGTTTTCTCTAAAAATGTCTGGATGGTCGGTACGAATGAGAATGGATGCCCTGGAGAGTAGGAATATCAAGGGCCAAAGTCCTTTTATGGCTCAACCTCTGAGTAGCTTTCTAAATGACTCATTAACTGACCTAATGTGATTTGATTTACAGAAGAGCTGTTCTAAATGATATCCAATAAAGTTTTTAAAGTCATAAAAAGCTCTTGGAGACAATGGGTTTTGTGGTTTATTCTTAGTAAAGCTAAGAACCTTTGTGTACTGAGAAATGTATTATCATTGTAGGTTCCTGTTTGTCTAAAACATCAACATGAAAACAACTCTAATGCCACTTCTGAGTTCTAAAACAAAACTTTGTTACTCTGACCTGGAGCTTTTTCAGCTGAATCTCCTTCATGGCTTTGTCCGATCTTGGGTTTTGTCTAATATTTGCCACTTTCTCCATCTCCTCCAGCCACTGGGAGAGATTTAGAAACCTTTGGTCCACTTGCTTCAGCCTTGCCAGAGTGGACTTGAGCTGAGACTGGGTCTCTTCCAGATGGCTCTGGTAGGCTCCCCATTCCCGCTGGCTGCTATCTAATGCTCGGTCTTCGATCTGAGGTACACCCCATGGAATTACTTTCTCTCTGCTAGTGAGCACAGAGGAGAGCAGGGATTGCCCGTCTGAGCAACGGCCCTGCAGTAGCTGTAGGGAACAATGAAATTAGGAACAGCAATCAAATGGGGAGCCTGTTGTCATACTGGTTAATTACCCTATGGTGAGCACAGCGTGCACAAACCCCACAGTACTAATACCTGTAGTTGTTCCAGTGTTTTCTCTAGTGTCTTCACATTTCCATCAGGATGGGAAATGGAGGCCAGGGTAGCCTGCTCCTGCTCCAGCCACTCTTCAAACACATGCAAGGCCCTCTGATACTCTTGATGCACCAGCACCAACACTTTGGCTCTACTGAGTGCATTCTGAAAAAAGAAAAAAATTAAAAAATTAAAAAAAAAATCAGTTAGAGTTGTTAGTGGAAAGACAGGGTTTGTTTTTGGTCAATAAAAACAGGAGGAGTGAACAGAAGACATGTGATATCAACCTTGGCCTGATCTTTAAGGCTGTTGTATCTGCACTGTAATTGCTGCACCTCCTGCTGGATCGTGTAGGGCTCTGTCATATTTGAGCCCTTTGTAGCGATGGTCTCCAGAGGGCTGATGTGATTCAGCACTTCTTCATAGAGAAGCTGAAATGCAAATAAAACCAAATATAGCTGTTCAGAGCCGAAATAATACTTGCAGCTCAAATCCTCCTAATAAGTGGTGGCGGATGTTTGGCACAGAATGGAATACCTTGGTCTTTCCAAGGTTAGCCGTCTTGTCTCTCATCTCAGCAAACTGTCTGTCTGAGCAGCTCAGAGTGTCCTCAACCCGATCCATCCACAGTACAAACTGGCCCACGTCCTCCTGATAGCTGGTCCATCGTGACAACGCTCCTTCCAGCTGGCTGTTGCATGGACAAAACAATCTCAGCACATGGAGAATGATCACAAGAGTCATCGACTGAAGGGCTGTGTGATGACAACAACCTTTTACATCGAATACAGGAGGAAAGCAGAGAGTCCCATGAGTCCTTGAGGTCCTGGATCTGTTTGCGGATCACTGGGACCCCTTCAGCTGAAGTGTTCCTCTGGACTGCTTCTCCCCGGGTCAGAAGCATCTTCAACTGAATCTCTCGTTCCTGGCGAGCCGCTAGCAAGGCCTGCACACACAAAAGAGAAATAATCAATAAAATATTTACACTCTGAGATGACACAGTGCTTGTTCACACGACTGAGGAATGTAAATCATAGTTTATGGATTTACTCTCATCGTTTACTCTTACCTCCAGCTGTAACATCCGGTCATCTAAAGTGCCCTTGTCAGTGGTGGCGGTGATGCAGGTGTTGAGGACCCTCTGAGCTTCACATAACCAGTCCTGGAGCTCCTTGAGGCCTTGAGAGAAGAGCTGGTGTTCTCCTACAATCCGATCAATCCTGGAGGCCTTGTCCTTGAGAAATCAGAGCAAAGACTATGACCACTTTCTCCAGGTTCTAATATAGTCCTTTTAAACAGGTTTATGTTAGTTTGTGGTGGCTCACAATGTCTATCGACTTTAAAATTAAAGTCCTGTGTGGTTTTCTGCCCACACAGGACAAGAGAAACTTTAGTTTTGAGATCATGAGGACACCTCAAGAATGTGTATCACTGTAACATGGACAGCAGCAGAGGAGGAGGAACCATCTACAAGTGTCGGCTGTAAATGATTTCATTCCTGTTTCCATGTCTGGCAAGGCAGGAGATCTAAAAATAGCACTCTACTAGCTGGCAAAGCAAATAATCATCATTTATCATTGTTGCTGCCCTTTCATTTTCCAGAGGTACAGAAAGAGCGATTGCTGAGCAGTGTTTTTGTTTTTAATTTATATTTTAAAACTGCATATGAAATTAATCATAAGCGTGTGACCAATCTAACGAGACCTTCATAAAGGTCAGATTCTTGAGCACTCACGCACACACTGACTGTCATAAATGCCTCATGGAATCAAAGGTGAGCTTCCAGCCATGGCCTTTTATGTGGTGACAAGCCTCCAACAGTGAGGACCTTTTGAGAGTGAACAATGGATGAGCAAGCTCAGGGAAATCGTTGTAGAGACGGCGTCTTTCCAAGGCTGGGTCATTTTGATCTCAATTCAAGCTAATCACAGCAAATGTGGCAAACGTGCTACTGGGGGAATACTGCATGACCAACGGAACAGGAGCGAACAACAAGGCAGGACAGAGGATTCCGTAGTGAATATGTGAAAGTGTGATTGCAGTGGCACTCATTTCAGGATGTTGCAGCTCTTCACGGGCAGAAACACACAGACTGGGGACGAGGAATGTGGCAGCATTACTGCCTGGAGAAAGTATTACCTTGGTTAGGTTGCTGAGGGCTAAGTACTGTGCTGACAGTTGTGATACACGGTGCACGAAGCCCTTGCCGGCTGCTTGTCCCTCCCAGAGAAGATGAGCTTTTTCCCTCAGGCTGGCCAGTTCTGCCTCCCGACTAGCCACCTCCTCCAGTACACACTGGGCCAGTATCAAGCAGGGGAAGGATGGATGCGGAGGGGTGGATGATAGGGCAACAGGGAGCAGGTAAGCAAATGATACGAGATAGGCATGGAGGAGGGATACGAGTTAATGTGTTACAGGACAGACGAGTTCGCTGGAAAACATTTGACTACAAGACACGGCTAAAGAACATCATAAAATACAACTTCAGCAGTATTTCTCTTGATGTTCTTAATTGAAACAGTCATTCACTAAGACAAAAGCAGCCTGATAAAATCCTTCCAGGGGCGGAGGTACACTGCATGTGAGAAGGCGAGGAGGATTTAGCCAACACAGGTTCAGACACTGAAGCCTGCACGTATTGTCTTATTCTTCAGGTGCTGAGGGAGGAAATGTAATTGCTGGCAGGCCCAGACGAAGACAAAAAGGAGAAGGGCTGGAGTAAATATAAAAATAGCAACAACGATAAGAGCACAGCTTTGAGACGGGTTTGATATATTTTTTTCCTCCTCTGTCAGTTTTATCTTTTTAACGCCCCATCCCTCGTTTCTTTTTTCGTCCTCGCAGACGTGACAGAGGCTTTCATCACAGCCTGGTCTTTTAGCAACACAGCATTTCAGCTGTGACAGAAGATTTAATTAGATTTCTGGATTTTTTTTTCTTGTGACTATTGTGTTAAGACGCTGCTCTATTTTGATTCTGTGGTGATCGACAAATGTAATTAAATCCATCTGTGTTTCCATCTGATCTGAGATTGTTCTTTATCTGATGGCGGGCTCTGTCTATTAAAAGTGGAATAGCAAGCTCCTATTAGTTTATAAATGTGAAATATAAATATCCAGGTTTTACGATACCTGCAGTTTGTTTAGCTCCTGTTTCTTGGCTAGAAGGTCGTGTAGTCGCACACTGCTCTCCTGAACTCTGACCTCTGTACTGTTCAGCCAGTTCTGCAGAGGCTCAGCACTGGCCTCAAACTCTGTCATCTGGGACTGCAGGTTCTGTTAAAAAAGAAATTTTATATATATAATATTTTATAACCCACTTCCTCAGCACAGACCTAACTCATTATTCTAAAAAAGTAAATATATCAACATTAAATTCTAAGAAAGCCGACGGTGAGCCAACCTTGAGTGCATCCTCCCTCATCTGTAAGTTGTTCATCAGGCTCTTCCAGTCTTCCCTGGCATTTGTCACCTTGGCCTTGATACCCTCCACCCTGTCTTTGGATACCACAAGGATCAGCAATTCCCCACTGGCTCCCACTGTACTCAGCCTGGCCTGGCCATGCTCCCTGTCACTCAAGAACTCCTGTGGGGACACGTAGACAAAGGATGCATTTACCATTCCACACGCAAACAAAGGCAAGGAGCACACAGGCAAAGGAAATGCACAGAATCCATTAGTCCACAACTTAATTTAATGTTTCACATGTGTTGTGATGGTAGGTAGGTCTGTGATATACATTAAATGGCAATTCCTTTCTTTGTTCTGGGGGAGGTCCAAGTTTTCCATATTATAAAATTGAATGTAATTAAAGTCACTAATTAGTAATTGTAAATGCATGAAGAGGAGGTGTCTGACTAAAGCAGATTAATGAATAAATGGGGGAAAAGTATTTGTCTTAGTTTCTGCATGTTACACACACACACACACACACGCGCACACCTCCAGACATGAGGCGATGACAGTAACACAGCAGGCAGGGGTCCACCATCTGTGCATTCAGCGCATCGCTAATACACACTCCAGCTTCATCCCTCTTGTACACACAGTATACCTTCAGACGGAGTTTGGCGCAGAATACACACACACACAAACAAACAAACACAGTCTGCCCGCTCACACATTTTATCATGGATCTCTTTATCTTATTTCTCTTTTCTTTTATATTCGCACCCATCCGTTCCCTGGCAGTGTAACTGAACACCACCAATTAAGCATGACACAATGGACGTTGCCCCACCCCTCCTCGATGTCCCCCCTGGAGGTCAGTCATGTGGAAACATTGTTCCACATTCCTCACCCAGTCAATGTTTAATAAAACATCACAGACTCCATACTGCTCTTCTCACTGCCATTTTCTGGAAGGTTTTTGATCCAGGAGTGTTGGCTTCTCTTTTTACTTCAAACTGTCATTATTTCTAGAGCAGTTCTAATAATTCCACAAGCGCCTGACACTTGGTCCAAGCCTGTGGTGTTGCAGAAATGCTGCCATACAAAAACACCTGCTAGCTTCTTCACCGGCCAGAACACACATTTCAAACACAGACACGCAGATATCGTGAAGTGCACGAGAAGGCCCGCTGTGCAGCTTTCTTCCTTCCTCTTGAGTTTCTGCCAATTTGGTAACCCAGGTTATTGTAGAGGACTGCCACTCTCAAGCCCACCCAGAGACACACAATATTAGATACGGGCCTGCTCTGGTGCAATCATCAACTGAAAGTCAATTGATTCCTCAAGAATTACATATTTTTACATGGCATTTTTTGAGTGGCATCGATAAATCACACACCAATATTTAATATTTGCACTAAAACAAAACCTCTATTCTAATAACTTGAGTATTACCACAGAACCAAAAATATTAACAATGAAGCTTTCCCTCAAAAGACTAAACTAAAGTAATATTCAGTGCAATTTAAATAATGCCTCTGTGTGTTTTTTAATATTCTAAAAAATATGATTCAATCAAAACTGTTATTAGGTCACGCTGATGTTTCTGTCCTGGGATACCCGTCTGGTTCACGGAAGCTGACGACAAACCGAAGGCTGGAATTTGCATATGTTATCAAAAATGTGCGATCCTAAATTTTTATGACAGGAACTGTCCAAAGGTGAAAAAAAATGTTTCTCACCTGGATCCTCTGCAGAGCATTTGAGGCCTCGGCAACATTTTGTGGCAGGTCAAAGCATTTGGCTGTGCTGATTTTAGCATTGACCAACCACTGTTGGAAATCTCTCAGGGCTGCGCGGAACCTCTGCTCCAGCAAACGCTCCTTATTTTGACACTCCCGGGATGCTCGAAGGCTGAGACTGCAGAAATACATAGAAATACACACAATAAGTAGAAAGATAAATGAAGACAAACACCTGACAGCACCGTCCCCATATTATGGATGAGGAAAAGCAAGGAATGACATGACAAATGGGCAGGTGGAAGCATGGCAAAGTGGGTGAAGTGGAAGGAATGAGTGTTGGGGCAACGAGTGAGAGTGGGGGATGGTGGTAAAGCCTGTAATGTGGGGGTGGGGGGCTGAGTGGCAACATATGAGTGGGGGGCAAGAGTTCACAGGGGTGGCAAATTGAAGGAAAGGAGCAATGACAGATTAAAAAGCTAAAAAAAAAAATAGAGGGAGATGGTGAATTCAGCCTGCGAAAGGTGACAAAATGTCTGAATTATTTCACATTTTACTTAGTATTTCACATTTTTTTAATTACATATTTGTCCATAAAAAAGCCGATTTCTAAATTACATAAAATATTGTAAACTATTTCAGAAGGCAACTCTTCTAAAATGATTTTCACCTCTTGGAATACACAAGTCAGACACAGATGACAGTCTGGAGAAACTACAGCTTCAGCAAATATTAATGAATGTTGTTGGTGGTGGTAAATATGACAAGGAGAAGAATGTCCTTGGGTTTTATTCTTGTGGGGCACTTGATGAAGGTTAAATGAGGAAGAGCGTAAAAACAGGTGACAGCAGGAAAACCAGGCGTCCACCTGTTCAAACGAGGGTTAATGTCTAGAGAGATGACAAAGGGGAGCCCACAAACGACCTTCCGCTGACACAAACACGCGCGTGCAGTGTCAATGCACCTCTTCTGGAGTAATAACGATGAAAAATAACCTTGTCATGAGGAGCTTTCTTCTGCTACTACAGAAAAAAAGGTGCCGTGCAGAAGATGGGGGGCCTACAGGTCTATTCACACCTGGCGAGGTGAAACGCCACCACCTCTCGCTGCTCGCTGCCACAACGGATGCTTAGGTCTTTAGTCTGGTGCTTTGACTCTGTCGTAACCGTCTCAGCTCTTTTCACACTTCCTAATGTACGACAGGGACAAAGTCCATCTATCGCCAGCCTCGAAAATCCTCTTTTTTCTCATCTGTAGCTTCAACTAATTACCTGTCTTAGCAATATTGATCACACTGGCAAATCGTACCATCTCACAGTAACTGGGTCAAAATCATGCAAGTACAGTATTTTCTTGTAAAAACCTTTTTTATGTGTGTACTGTTGTATATATTCTACATTAGCACTGGCACGCACCCTCATACGCTCGTTTTTGTTTTTTTTTTTTTTAATTAAAAAGTGATGCCTGCACAAGCACTTAACGGACACACGCTATTCTAATCTAGTCAAAAGAGTGAGAAGCAAAACACATAATGGACTTTATTACCCCCAAATCATACTCAGCTCAGCAGAAAATGCAACTCTGGAGGATATAAACCCAAACACAAAAAACATTAGAAAGGCTGTGGCGATAGGGATGCGATTAAAGGTTGCATAGCAACTGGTGGCTGAGCTGTGCTCGCTGTCATCGTATACTTTCCTCCATATATATCCCCAGGTTCTCACACACAAAATCATTCTCGCACGTATTCAAACTGTGCGATAAAAATAAGAATAACCACCAAACCTGACCAAAAATGTTAGCAGCTCTTGCAGCCAGTGTTAAGTTTCCTTCTAATAACATCAACTTATCATTGTAGAAATACACAAATTCTACGGACTTTATTGATATTTGAATGTTGTTGTGTTTCCTCGGCGTATTATACAGACTCTCACCTGTTGTGGTGCTTAATAAGTGCAGTCACCCTCTCAGACTGTGGACTCAGGTCTCTGGAGAATCGCACCAGGTTGTTCAGTTGGCCTTTCAACTTCTCAGCCATGGGCTCTGCGCCGTGCAAGCCCTCCAGTGTGTCCTAAACGACACAAAACAGAAACCAGCTGGCTCAGGGCGAGCGTCGGAGCAGGAGAGAGGAGCGCCGAGCACATACGGATGACACCATCACAAACTGCACCGGCGTTACAATTGGCACCGTGGCTGTCATTTCTGTTCCACAGACACGCTGTCACAGATTGAAACACGCACACATATAAAACACACACACACACAGACACACACACAGACACTACTCACAGTGCAGCCTGTACAATAGCATGCCTGTTCCTCATGGACTGTGTCAGGAAGGCGATGAGGATACTGCTTTCCCGCTCTTCTCCGTGTGTTTCATACTCTGGACTCAAACTCATGCAGTCCTCTCTCATTAAATATGTACCAGCTTTTCCTCCCTGACTCTCACCCACTCACTGGCTGACATATTACCAATAAACGCTCCTCCCTCTCTCACTGCTTGCACAGACTCGTTGCCCTTTCCTCCTTCTCCCCTCCTATCCTTCTACTTTCTCCTTGCTCCTCTCTCTGTCTCTCCTCCCACCCTTTGCAGACAGTCCCTCTCACACGTTTTTTTTCCCCTCCCTCTCACTCTCTCACGCTCTCTCCCAGTGGAATTCAGCTGTCAGCCCTCACAGATGCAGCACCGGTTCAAACGAGCGCTCAAACGACCATGTAACGAAAACAACCCAGGAGACAGGAAACAGGCTGGAGGAGGAGAGAGAAAAGCGGAACAGAAACGAGACTCCTCCTCCTCATTCCCAGCCCACAAAATAGAGAGAAAAAAAAAAAAGAAAACTCTGGAAAGCATGGCTAAAGAAGCCCGGGAAAAATTGTAATAAACACACTTGCAAGGTTTGGACTGTGGAGAGAAGCTGTCAAGCCACGAACATCCGGTGGAGGTTAGAAACAGAGCAGCAGCTGACAAAGACATCAATTCAGTCCAGGCAGCCAGACACAGACAGGCCAGAGGAACAGAGATGGGAGAGGTTTGCAGAGAGGAGATTGTGGAAAATAATGGAAATAAGACAAAAGACTGAGGGGTAGAGGGGACAGAAGGGGAAGACAGAGTGAGAAACAAGAGAAACTGATGGGATTTTAGCTGTCACTGCTTTGTCATCCCAGCAAAGCTGATTTGGAAACTAATCGGTTTTAAGGATTTACAAATATAATGGATAATTACTGACGGAAAAGGCAGAGCTAAATACAGATGATGAACATCTGTGTCTACAGCACATTAACCACAGTCATTTTTTCAATAATATATATTTAAAAAAAAATATATATATATAATCACTGTTTTTGCAAATTCCAGCCAAATGGAGGATTTCTTCTTCTTCTTCTTCTTCTTTTTAATTAAAGCAACTATTGCAGGTTGATGAGCAGGGACTTTTGTGACATTGTGCTGTCACTTTTTTTTTTTTTTTAATCCCATGTGATTATACCTTCGCCAGCTGCCATCCGTTGACTACATCCTCGCCAGTACTCCAGCCTTCAGCTTTAACCAGCTCCTGGCTCCACCCTTTCAGCCGTCCATCCAGTTCTTTCAACTCATCCTCCAGCTGCATGGTCAGGCGTTGATATTCTTCTTCTGAAGATTCAGCAGCAGCCAGGGCCACCTCAAGACCATCTCTTGCCCTGAGAGCTGCCCCCTCCCACTGCTCCAGAGCTTGAGATAGCGCCCCCAGTTGCCGGTCAATGGCCTCGCAGCCGCCGGCTGCTGTGTGTTCTGCTGTGGAGCCGGCGCTCCTACGCACCCGGCTGAAGCGGTCTCGACCCTCCAGCAGCCGACTCTCCACACACTCCTGAAGAGAAATGTAGGTTGGACAGGAGGTGGATCAGTTGCTACGGAAACTGTGGATAAGGAAACCTCAGATCTATTCAAGACTGCCTGCTGCTTGATTTTACATTTAATTTTAATCTGTCTTCATCACCTGTGTGGAAAAGCACATGCAAAGACTTGAAATATGATGGGATATCAGTGAAAGGCATCTAGATATTTAATGTCTGTTAATGGGAAATTACCATTATTAACCTTGAATTCTCAGTAGAAAAAGGAAGTGGTGAACTAAGCTTGTGTACACAAACAATTATGGCTCTCCAAACACTAATGCAAGTGTTAATTGGGACCCCAGTGTGAAAACTTAATTTAAACCGTTCAATACAATGCCTCTCCCTTCTGACAGCAGCTTTACCAAGGAAAAAAGTCATGCTTCCTGCTGTCTTCACATTGTAAGCAAATTATTAAAATTAAACAAGTGTTCCAAATAACACAAATATGTGTAACGTTGCATAGTTTTACAGTAATTATACCTTGGCATTTACAAATCACCCATTTAGTTATGCTCCAAAAAGAAAAAAGAGAAAAAAAAAAGGGAACAGAAACATGAATAAATTATATATATTAATAAACTGTGCCATTTAAAATGTAAAATATTAAGAAATCTGAAAGTGTTTTTAGATGAACATGTGTGGACATGTCTGATTAAGTTGCCTCAAAGTTAACAGGCATGTTTGATATTCAAGACATGACATAATTGTCAAAGCAAGCAAACAAAGGTGCAACTATTCTATATTTTATCATCCAATCGTCAAACTCTGACAACAGTGAACATAATAGGAACAAAGGCGGCCTTTTTTGAATGTTGACGTCTTGTCTTACCCTCACTTCTGACAGCTTCTTTCTGACAGAGACAGAATCTCCCGATGCTTCGGACCAAGTCTGGAGCTCCTCTCCCACACTGATCAACCAATCAGTGAGCTCCTTCACAGCCTCCAGATATTGGTTGGTGTTCCAACACCACCGCCTCTGCTAAATGAACTCGCTCCTTAAAAGCAAAATTATGAACGTCTTTAGAGAAGAAAATGCACCTATTCAAACTAAACGATGCTGGAGTGCTGAAACGCTTCTCCTTAAAGAGATCATACCTCCAACGAGGACGTTAGATTATCGAACTGCACCTGCAGCTGGGAGCGTGCGCCATGGTTAAAGCTCGCATCGCCCGTTTTTTTGAACAATTCTCTGGCCTTTTCTTCCAGACTGGCCAGCGACACTTGGTGGTCCTCCAGGTCGGTCAGCAGGCCTCGCAGCCGCTCTAGCTGGGAAGCCTTCTCTCTTGGCCCTGGTTGGGGGGTGAGAGGAGCACACACCTCTCTCTCTACAGCCTCCATCCAGCCTCTCAGCTGGGCAGCACTGTGCATGAAGGAGCCCCACTGGGAGACCGTCCACTCCAAACGACTACGGGAATATAATAACAGTATTTTCAATTTATATATGTTTAAAAATAAATAATAATACAACAATTTTATGCAAAAATTTGACCCAAATGCAGACATATGAGAAATGTAGAGATGTGCAGAAAAAAAAGATACTGCACATCCTTTAGATTTTTAATATATCTACACACATTTTACATTTTCAATGATTTAGTCTTTAATGATCTGTAATAACTGTGTGAAGTGCCGATATTTTTCAACAAACATCAATCATATCTGCCAACACACTCACCTGTTCCCCTAATATTCAGTTTGCCCTCTGCTTTAAAACCCAAATAGCTCATGTGTAACTCTGTTTACCATCCTCCACTTAGTCCCTGATCACATCATTTTTTTTCTGGGGTAATGAACATAATTGCTCAATTAAGCACTGACACACACACACAACCCCCCACACACAGAATTATTATTAACAGTATAATAATTGATGGCACTGAAAAAAAATCAATTTTTCATGGTGACACTAACCTAAGCCAAGGAAAGGTAATATTTTACAGAAAATAATTGCAATAAAATTGCATTTTATTGAAAATAAAATATAGTAATAACAAGTTTTATTGAATCTGTTTAGCTTTTTTTGGCCTGTTGACAATAGAATTGATAAAAAATGGTAGTAATAGACAATGACTACACATTTAAATAATAACACCAGGTGTACTTACCTGTGGCAGCTCATGGCAGCTACGAGCAGCGTGGCCCAGGCATCCTCTACTTCCTGCAGCTGAGAGCGGACTACGTCTTGTCCAGTTGCTCCATAGCTCCGCAGGGCCAGTTCAGCCTTACCCATCACCATGTTCAGTTTGACCTCCCCCTCCCCCTTCAAAAGCAGGATGTCCTGTGCAAAGAGAAAATGGTCCTATTTTTAAACTAAAGGTTATCTTTTTCCTCAGGTAAACAGCCCCATCTTGTGTTCACTACTGAGACAAAAACGTGTAAAAGGTGCAAACTGCAGCAAATCCACGAATTAAGTCTAAATTAGTAAATACATTTTTTAAATATGAAAACAAAAATAGTACAGAAGTAGAGTGGACGTGAAGACTTTGCGGCACCATCTTCTTACCTGAACGGTCTCCAGTCTCTGCTCCAGCTCCACCTTGGTGCCCATTGTACTGTCCACTGTTCCAAGCCTCTCCTGGATCTCTTCCAGCCATGACCAAAACCCATGGAGCGTCTCTCCAAGGGCCTGGCTCTCTTGGCATAAAGAAATCCTCTCCCTTGCTGCCTTTAGGAGGGCTTGGTGCTCTACCTGAAGTTGGCTCGTCACTTTGACCTCTTCCCCCGACCCCCGACCTCCCTCAGACAGAGACTGGGCCTCTTGGCAGACGCTCTCAATTGAGTTCCTTATGAGAACATAAGAGTTGCTTGTAATTGACTGATTTAAATTTAGAATAGCGTGATTTTTTTTTTTTTTTTTTTTTTTTTTTTTAACTTTCAAATATGCATTTACGTCATTCACAAAAATACACAAACCTTTTAAGGAGCAGTTCCTTAAGAAGGTTTTCCAGTCTCTCCAGCTGCTCAGCTGTATCTGAAGCATCCTGTTGGCTCTCAGCGCCAAGAATCTGTTCTTTCTTGAGACTGAGCTGCATCTGCTGCATCCAGTCCCTAACACCCTCCACACATCCATTGAAACTTGGAAAGACAGGGAAATATTAATTGATTCCTGCACATAAACATATGGTAAAAGGAGGAATGACTTACTTTTTCAGAAGGTCGATACTCTCATTTAGCTCCCGCTGGTTCTGGGAACAGCTGTCCAGAAAGTTCTCCCACTCTCTCTCACAGGACAACAGATGATCATCTATTTGTGGTACTGAAGCTTTGGGCAAGTGGAGCCGGAGCTTTTGGTTCTTCGCGAACCAGAGAGAGACGATCCTCACCTTCTGATGCCTTCTCGACTGACATCTTGATTGCGGGAGTGACACAATATTAACAAAAACCTAAATATTTCACTACCATCATCGGTCCTTAGGCAATTTTATTGATGGCCTGTAAAAAAATGAAACACTGCACCTTTAGCTGTTGCAGCCTGGCTTCAAGGATGGCCACATCTCCTGACTGATGAGAACATTTGGTCTGACTAGACTTTAGATCAGCGAGCCAGGACTGGAAGTCTTGGACAAGTACTGTTTTAAGGAACAAAAGACACATCAGGCTTTCACTTATGTGCAGCATGAGCGAAAGAACATTTCAGATGGAGGCTGTGGGTGTGTCCACGCTCGGCGCTGTGAGGTTGCCTTGCCAACAAGCCCACAATAACTCCCTTGAGAGCAGATGTGACAAGAACAACATTACTTAAAGAGGCACAGGTGCGTGTCTGAACTGAGCCTGTCTGTCAGCCTACCAGAGAGTGTGTGTCAATGGTTGGTTGTCATGGGCAGTAAAAGTGTGCTCTCGGAATAAATGCAGGATAATTAAGGCCGAATCAGCTGCAACAACTATCTTCAACGCATTCTATTTCATCATGTAGATGGGTACAATTTGGAGGGTGATTGTGCGAAGTGCTTTTAAAATGTTTTGCTTTGAAGGAGCAACAGGGATCTATGTCATGTTAATAAGGGGCGCTAAATTCAAAGTAATAGGAAGGTTTGCAGTTTTTACCGTTGAAGTGAAGTTGTAATCCATCCTGTAGGTTGCTCTTTGTTTGGACACAGCACTGAGCAACAGCCTCAGTTCGCTTGGCGATGGCGGTGAGCTCGGAGGAAAGGTCTGCCAGCTCCTGTGAGGGGTGGGACCTGCAGAGGGCGGTGAGCGCATCTCTAGCAGACTCCATGTCTGCTCTCTGCTGCTGCACAAGGCTCTGCAGCTCCTGGAAATTAAGAAGTGGCAATGTGAAGGCCGCATTAAGATTTCCAAGTGGCTAGTTCTTCATCTTATTTTTGAGGCACTTGAATGAAGAAGCACTGAATTGTATGTTGTTATTGTTTTCTATTTCCCAACGTTGCACTTGTTTAAATGCTGTGACAAAGCCAGAGAAAGCATTAATACTACGTCAAACCTTGAGTGTAGCGATGTCGCCATGAGATGTGGCCCCAGCCAGGTCAGATAATGAAGCCTCAGCTGCCTTCAGCCGCTCAGCCATTTGAGCCAAGAGGTCCTCCAGTCGCTGTTTCTTGAAACTGAAGAATGTCAGCGTGTATTTAGCCTGGTTGTAGACCTCTTGTGCATGGGCCATTTTCATTCTTAGATCTGATTCCAGGACCTAATAAAGACAGTTTCATGTTTGAAATGATCTGGTGCTTCACCCATTTGGAGCATGGCAAAGGAGAAAATGGTGCTCAGCATTTACCTGCATTTGTAATGGGGTTTTCTCTAGTTTGGCATACTCTTTCAGCTTCATCACTCTGTCTTGAAGGACATCCAGGCTATGTTCTCTCTTCTCCAGCTCAGCCTAAAGTTCAAAGTCCAGCACGTTGCATTAAACATAATATAAACGTTGAACCACTATCATCACTGACACTCCGCGTATAATCAAAGTGTTTTTGGACCTGAAAGGTGGCGAGAAGCACTTGCGTCCTGTCTTTATCGTTTAAATTGGTGACACTGTTGGTGAGTTCAGGAATGGAGCTGGCGGTCCACTGGTTAACGTCCTGCTCCGCGGTCTTGAGGTCATCCCAAAGGACCACGCAATACTCCAGTCTCTCAGTGTTGGTTTGGATTCTCTCTGAGGCCTGCAGGACCAGAAACAGCTCAGAACAGGTAACAGCCACCATATTTATGCTTTGTTTGTCCATAACAATGGATGGTTTGATTTACTAAGAGACGGAAGGAAAACCACCTAATTGGTCTGACAGATGCAGGGACGAGACGTAAGAGAGAAGAAATCTACACAACGCTTCTAGACTGGTTTATATTTCTGTCTCAGCTGTGACAGCTGAACAGGCAACTAAATCCCGAGAAAAAAAGGAAAAAACAAACAAACAGACATAACCATCATTAAAAAAGGCAGTGCACGCTAGAAGGCAAAGAGTTGGGATTGTAGGTTGTTCTTTAACTTTATACAGCGCCTCAGATCCTGTGATACTATTTTTAGTTATTTTGGGGAAAATGATAAATGGTGAAAATATATTTTGCTAAAAAGATTTGTGGATTAGGACAGTGATGATGGCTTGATCACATGACCACAGGAAGCTGAACATACATGCATCTATGCAAACCAATCACTGGTCACCTCTAGCCACTGGTTCCTTAATGCATCGCTCTCTTTTTGGATGAAATATCCGCCAGACTGGGGAACTTTCTCCAGCTCTCTCTGAAGGTCCTCCGCGGTGCTGAGGAGTTGGTCCATGTCCTCCTGTTTCTCCCTCAGCTTGGAGTGAACAGCCTCGTGCTGAAAGCAGAGCGCAGAGCGCATGAGAACCTGCCACCACTAGAGGGAGGGATGCTGCACACGGCGGACAACTGGAGCGACGCTGCATCTTTTTAACACAACAGCACAAAGGGACTAACTCTTTCAAAAATGCGCTTAGCCTCCTGAGAATTGTGGTTGTGGTCAAGTGGGTTGTGAGCAACACTCAGAGCATTTTCCACAACAGTGCTGAGGTTCATTTTCAGGTGTGTGTACTGGTGAAGCAGATCTACCACAGCTCTGCTTTGCTTCTGACTGCAGGAAAAGAGACAATATTGTTGTTTACTGACGGTTATCGAAAGGCAAAAATGCAGAAATGTGGTAAACAAGTGAAACTCCTATGTTTCTTCCCACCCATTGGTGACGAGCATCTTCACAGTCTCCCAAGCTGTCTTTAGCAGGGCTACATCCCTCAGAGCCTCCACAGCCAGCTCCCCGTCTCTCTGAGCCAGCTGGCTTCCCTTCTCCTGCAGCCACCGTAGGGGATGCTGCAGGGACTCGAGCTCATCCTCCAGCTGCACTAAAAACTGCAGTCTGGAAATAAATGTAAATATAATGTGGATTAATAACCTCATTTAGGATCAATACATCTTATATTTCAGAGGGCTTAGAAATAGACACATTTGCCCTTCCACCATCTGTCTTACTACTGTTCCAGCTAGTTTTGAATAATGTTGCTGTTCACCTACCTGTTTTGGAAGGCCTGTACAGAGCTTTCCTCTACGCTCGCTTGCAGTGCCTCCTCCTCCACCTTTGTCAGAATGTTCATCGCCTCATCCTTCTTCTCTCTAAAGGAACTCCATAATGCTCTCATATAGTCAGCTTCACTCTGCCTCCCACCAGCGCACCTTTGAACCTCCTCCAGAGCTCTTGTAAGAGCACAACCTGTCCCAACACGATGTTCTTTCCTGGGGACGGCTCGCATCTTCCAGGTCCCACAGAGTTGCAGGTGTGCTTTGCTCAGCTGCCGTCTATCCAACTGCGCACCTCAAGCTGGCAGATGGTGGCAGTACCCTATCTGCGATGTAGCT
>CAAE01014723.1:1230810-1350741 GCA_000180735.1 Tetraodon nigroviridis
TGACTCAGAAGACTGGAATCTATTTGAAAACAGCTTAATTATGGCTAATTTACTGTTCATGCAAGTGACAAAAACATATAAAGCCGCTGCTCTGCTGGCTCAGACATTTGCCATACCTGTTGGCAAAGAGAAAGCTGCTGGTTCTCTTCCACCTTCCTGGGATCCAGAACCACTTTTGATCCTGTCTGCTCCTCAGTCTTCATCTGGAGTTCATCCAGGCCATCGTGGGCCTCCTTCTCCATCACCTCATGCTAAAATGTGGCAGATGCAGAGGTAAATAACTGTCTAGACAACTGCAGACAGACATATATTTAGCATTTGGTGTGCATTCTGAATACCTGACAGAGTGAAGATGTCTGACAGAGTGAAGAAAAGAGTGTTTGCAAGTCGTCTGAGAGTTTAGCCAAGGCTGTTTGCTGCCTCTGAACTTCAAACTCAGGGCTAACTTCAGATAGCTCGACCAGACGACTCCTAAGCCAGGACAGGTTCTCCTGTCTGATATTTATTTCCTTTTTGAGCAATTCCTGAAAAGGTACAGAAATGGGGCAAATGGCTTTATATAAACTAGTAAGCAGGACCGATAAGTGATTTATGTGATAATCCGTACACATCTAGTGGGTCAACCGACCTGAACAGTGGTATGAACCGGCTCCTGGTGGCTCAAATATTTAGTTTCCTCTCTCAACAGCCTCACCTGTGCCGTCTGAGACGAGAGCCAGTCAGAAAGTTTGCAGAATCTAGAAAGAGAAAAACCTTCTCAGTATGGAATTAAAATAATTTACAAATACACCTGGGTTCTTTCAGTTTTCATCTTCCTTTACCTCTCATTCCATTCGTTCCATTTGTCGGGATGCTGTGTGAGTGTGATGTGAATGCTCCTGATCTGCTCTGTAACCTCAGCTACAGCCCTTCTAGCAGAGCTTAATATATGATGAGCTGGGTCATTGTCAGGCAGCTGGAGGCAAAGTTCTTCCATGGTCCTAATTCCCTTCTCACATATGACATGAAAATTATGAGCCCTAAAAAATGCCTAGGACAAAAAAAAAATAATGACCTTAAAAAATGTAAAATATCAACAGTGATTAAATAAAACCCAAATCTCACTCTGTGTTCTCGAATCACTTGCTCGCTCGTGCAGGTGTCTGACAACACCTCCATTTCTCTGTCCAGCTCTTCTCTGATATCCTCTACGATTGCAAACACTCGATTTTGCTCCACCTCCACCTTCAGGCGTAGCAGATGAGATGGTACTTGACCCTGGACGTCCTGATGAAGACATGAGGAGATGTTTACCCAAACACCACAGTAAACCCTGAAAATGTTGCAGCTGCTCTGAATGTGTACGGTTCAATTACGAGCAGACTACAAAAGTCCAATTAAATGAATGCAGCTTCAGCCGTACGCCTCCGGAGATGAAAGGCAATTAGCGAGAGTGTTTAAGCGTGTTAACGGCTGACCTTCCAGAGTTTGTGCAGCCTGTGGATGGTGTCTTGCAGTCCTCGTTGCTCCTCCTGAGGGAGGATGTCAGTCAGTTCATCACAGGACTTCAAGAACACACTGAGCACTCGATGGTCCAGCTGCTCGAAAAAATCCTGCAGTGAAGTAGAAAATAATTAGCTCGAAGCTGATTGATTGAACTCAAACTTACTTTTCTTACGCTGTGTTTTCTCAATAACACTTCAGCAACTCCAGTCTCCTTCAGACAGCTCTGAGCTTTCTGCAGCACTCGTTCCAGTTCTTGTTTTGATTCCTCGAATCTTCTTCTGAGGCAGTTGTTGGTCTCTTCATGCCTCCTCCATTCCCCGACCTCCTTCAACAAAGCCTGAGAGGCAGACAGTTTCAGTCACTCAGATTAATAATATTGTCTATTTTTTCCTGTACATTTGGTAATGAACAGAAGTCTTATCAGCCCAGCTGCCTCGTGGGCGGTTTTCAATCATAGAACAGCATGAAGGTTAATGCGATACTTTCGTAGAATTAAGTGCTAACCTTTGCTGAACTCTGGATCTCAGCCACCCTCTTATGCAGCAGGAATAAATCAAGGTTTCGGAAGACCTTACTTGTAGAAAGCACCTTCTGCAGTGTGTGGTAATTCCTGTCAATTACAGAGAGGCTGCATTTGCAGCTTTGCTGCTGATTCACCAAATCCTTTTTTAAGGAAAGAGAATGATGCTTTAGTAATTGTGAAGTGCTTATTATTTTATGCAATTTTTAAATACCAGAAATCAAGCTAACATTAAATTATACACACAATCTTTAGTAAAAAGCATCTACCTTAAAGGCATGTTATTAATTGTAATAAACAAAACAATGCTACTACTTAACACATCCATACAAGACACAGATCTCAATATTTTTTGTTGATTGCATTACTGGTATATCTAACCTGCCACTTTTGTTTTTGCTGGCTCCAGATGTGCGTATCTGGATCTCTGACAGCAGAGGTGATGCGACTAGCCCGCTCCAGGGACTGGTAAAAAGCCGTGATGTGTTTCTCCATTTCCTCCAGCAGAGGCAGAAGAATATGACATTCCTTTACAAGAGAGGGGCATCTTTCTTTCACCTGAATGCAAATGCCACAGGTCGTTAGGCAGCGCGGGGCATCTGAGCGCCGTTGCGGGTTTGAAGGACACCTACTTTGCTCAGCTGACTTTTGGCTGTTGCCATTGTTGCCATGACCCTGGCAGCCTCATCCGCTGGTGCCTCTTTGCCCAGAAGCTGAGCACTCCGGGCAGCCAACTTGTATTGCGTCTCCATGGCTACAAATTTTTGTTTGACCATCTACAAATGACGCAAGCAGGAGAGGTGTTAAACCGAATGTAGTAGTTTGATTTTGAAAGGAACATAACACATTTGGGTTCCTTACCTCCACGTCGGTTAAAAAGGCTCGAAGGTTCAGAAAAGACACTTGAACGGGAGCGCTGAGCTTCAGCTCTGCTGCCTCCAGCAGATCCTTCAGGGCTGACACAGCCTTCAGATGATCTTTCCTCCACCTGTCCAGCTCACTTACACAGGCATACTGCATCAGAGGAGCAACAAAATACTACAGTTATTGTTACAACTAATCCGCTGATCCAACTGTATGTTTTTAAATTGTTTTATTAGTTACTTGTTTGACTTTGAGGAAGAGATCCCTCCAACGTCCATTTAAAATCAGTAGCTGCTGCTTCAGGTCCAATGACACCATGTCATCGCATGTTTCAATAAGAAAATTCCCTGCATCATTCATGGCAGCGTGCTGCTCTATCCAGTGGCTGAGATTCTTGAAAAACTCCTGGAGGAGAAAGAAAGAGATTCTTAGTACAAGATAAACACAAAGGCACAGAGGAACAAAGGGAGAAGAACACAAAAAGAGGGTTGTCAAATCCAATGCTAAGAAAGAAAAGAACCCAGGCATGACCAAACGGGTAATTAGCTGTCTCATCCTTGATGGGGACGTAAATTTGCAATTAACAATGGTAATGTGACAACAGGAATAAAGAAGATCATGTAATATTTCACTGGTTCCTACTAAGACTATTATGCTTAACATATCTAAGGCCTGATCTATGGTAGATGTACACATCTAAGAGGATGCTTAGCAACACAGCGAGGTAGACTGTGGGTAGACTGCGGTTTTTCCTCGGATATTCGGTATCGGTATCACACCTTCTTTATGTTTTCCTGCTGGTTTAGAGTCTCCTCTGCAACCTCCAGCCAGGCCTGTAAAGAGGCCACAACAGAGGTGTACTTCTCCCAGTTGGAGAGCACCTCCTCCAGCATGCTCCTCACGCTGCGGACCTCCATGGACAGACTCCTCCACTGGGTCACCACCTCCCGCATGAACCTGCGCACCCCCGTCTCACCCTCGTCCGCTGGAATTATAGAAACAAACTTAAATTCATATGCATTTTAGACGTGTTTACTACTGAAATAAAATTAAAAAAAACCTCTAAGCATTAGTAAATTTAACAAACTAGCATTGGGAAGTGATTTTTATTATCAGACAAAGGTGAACATAAGACAGTTGTGTGCAGCTAGTATATATCTGACAAAAGAAGCCTTCATTTGTCAGGTAGACCAGAGAAGCCTCAGGTCCTAATTTCTCTCCTCCCCTCACGTCCCTGCTCAGCATACCCTAAAGCGGAGCAACCTTGAAACTTAATGAAGCCAACTAGCTGCCTCGGTTTGTGCCCAGAGACGTGCAGAAATGGAGCAACCCCTATCTAGTAATGGGGTCGTATTCCCCACTGAGAGCTGGGAGTGGAAAACCCTCAATAAGCTGTGGGCTGAACGGCTGCTGCTTCTACCGAGTGACTGTTCACATAGTGAGATCCTGTTTCTAAATGCACTTTTTTACACTGAACATAAAGCAAAGATGTGTGCAAAATGCCCCTCTCACCTGAGCTGTCAGCAGTGACCAAGGCCTCGGCAGACTGTTTCAGGGACTGCAGCAATGACTCGTAGTTTTCAAAGAAAAGTTGCTTCTCAACAAACGACTGATGAAGAAAGGATGCAATGACAATGGTGAATAATGGAGTTAGTCAAATAATAATACTTCCAATTAATTTGCCAATCCAAAAGACTGTATGAATAAAGGGAGCAATCAAAGTCTGTACTTACAATATAATCCTGGAGCATCAGTTCGACAGACTCTTGTCGACCATATTTTATGATCCAGGATTTGACCTTTGATTCAGCTCGAGTGAGGAAAGCCTGCATCTGATGTTTATTCTCCAGGAATTCCACCTTAGCCAGGTGAACATTACAGGACGTAGAGACAAAGTTCATCCTAAAAGAGTCAAGGATC
Source organism: Tetraodon nigroviridis (assembly GCA_000180735.1). Classification (NCBI taxonomy): domain Eukaryota; kingdom Metazoa; phylum Chordata; class Actinopteri; order Tetraodontiformes; family Tetraodontidae; genus Tetraodon; species Tetraodon nigroviridis. Next base: position 1,235,600 of record CAAE01014723.1, read on the forward strand.
AAAGATGTTGATTAAAGTAAGTCTGTCCAACTCGTTCCCTTGTTTAATTTGTTATTTAGACACTGTGTCTTTGTTACCTTTCAGCCAGGTCTTGGAGCTGGTCCGGGAGAACAGGTACCCCATTAACACTTCTGTCATTGTGGATCCTCTGAAAAACCTGCTGATGGCTTCTCAGGCTCTTTAATAAGTCCTGTCCGTGTAAAATCATTCCGTTCAGTTCAGAACACGAACAAACGTACTCTCCCTCTGCTGTTCCTGACTGGCTAACCTTGTGGTGCTCCAGAGCTCTGTGAACACTGTTTGCTGTGGTAACATCCTGTCCTTGGGGGACAACAACCTCTTGTCGCAGCGCTCCTTCAGCCTCGTGCAGCCAAGCTCCCACCGTGTCCAGAGGAGCCGGCAGGGACCTGTCCAGATGCAGGTGCATGTTCAGAAGCTGGAACAAAGACAAAAACTGACGTCAAGTTACGTGTGTTTTTGTGACCACAAATCTGCCAAACTTGAAAAAGTTCTAGAGTCGGGGAGGTGCCCCCTGCTTCTCTCACCGTGTTGGAGACCCTCTCCCAGCTTGCTTGACCAGAGCCTGATCCACGGTCAGAATGCCATCTCTCTGAGTGGACTGTAAAGACTGTTCCAGTTGCTTTCTCCTCATCTCCAACTGGACGTGTAAGCTCTTAAACAACTGAAAAGGAAGACAGAAAAATCCCATCCAAATGTATTCTGTTCCTTTGTAGGAACCATTGCAAGAACTTTAAAATCAGAGTATAAGAAGAACTTCGTTTGAATCTGTTTAGACCCTCATATAATCTGTTGATTAAGATGTTCTTTTTTACCCAACTTCACAACTTATCATAGTAGATTGCAGGAAAAAGCAAACTGGGATATCCTCCACGCTGCTGAATATGGAAAATAACCTGGGGCACGATGAAATAAGACAGATTGACTGAAAATGTGATAGCTGCAGTCTGAACCCTACAGAGTAATACCGCTGATTAAGCTCATAATAGGAACGCCTGTGCCAGTTTAAACAGCACACATGACTAGATGCACCTCCTCCCAACACACACACACACACACAGACACACCCAGACCAACCTGGTACTGTTGAGCTAGACTGCCCCCAGTCTCCTGGGCATGTGCCGCCTCACTCTCCAGCTGGTCCAGCCACATTTTGAGCTCCCTCAGGCTCTTTCGCTGCTCTCTCTAGGAGGCCAGAAAGATGGGTGGAGAGATGGACATGGAGATGGGGGAAAGACAAAAACAAAAATGGAAAGTGGTGAAATATAAATGGAAATGAGAAAAAATGTTTAATAAAGTGTAGTGAGTAAAACACAGGACATGTTCTGCTAAATATGTGGTCCTTAATCCTCTGAGTCTCCCTGCCAAAAACACTCATCTTAAACAGGGTATTTTGGCTAAGACCCACTAATAACTGCATGAAATTTTAAGTAGCCATGATGGGACTATTCTGATAGCCAACAGTGTGCTGGGCTGTTCAAATGCATCATCCCTGTAGTTCCTCCTTGTAGTTTACTGCTCCCATCATTCAAGGACAACACTTAAATCTATTTAGGCGATCTTTTTCAAAATAGAAAAATTTTCAGTCGATTTTTGATTTCATGAAACAACAGAGAGAGGAGGAAGAATATCCATAATTGTACTTAAGAAAATGAATTCTGCACCAAAATTAGTTTGTGCAGTTAAGCAGAGCGCTGCAGCTGACACAGTCCCTCCGAAACCAGGCTAGTTCTGTTCAGTTTCATCAAATATACCATATCAAAGCACACGGCTAGTGCCAGAGGCTTTTATTGTCCTGCTAATTGAAGCAGGCACCAAAGCACTAGATGGTAACATTAATAAATGGAAATATCATGTCCTATTATACTAGACTCCCTTTACTGAAACCCCGGCGCAGCAATAATACATCTGGGAAGGTAGAACGTAACCTACCTCCAACATTTCCTCTATATCACGAGGAGCAAGCCCATGCTGTGGGACAGAGAGCAGCACAGCAACCACAGGTAAGCAGGCAGCATGAGTCCAGACAGGGAACAATTACAACGTGCAACAAAGAATGGCACACAAAACACAAAAGATGTTTCTGAATCAGAACAATTTGAAATGTCAGTGGAGGATTTCAAATTTTCCTGTCATCCTTTATTGAATAACACAATAGCTACTAGATAAAGCATCGTCCAGTGATTCAGACAATGGTTCGCACATCTATTCTGGTGTTTTTGTTATTCAGTTTATATAGTTGTCCAGTTCTTGATAAAATAGGCTAATTTGGGTTTTATTTGTCGACTGATTTAGAGAAATCTTAAACCCTTCACATGTCACATCAAGCTGAATAGAGACAGACGTCATCAACAGCTTGTCCACACTGACACACTCGTCAGTCACAACATCAGCTCCTCAGGACCGGCCCAGTTCAAAGGTCACACCATGAAAGTGTAAATGATCTGGGGCCTGATTTGTTGTGACTGATTTATACACATCCTGACTGAGACAAAAAGACAAAAGCGTCATGAATGCAGAAAGCATGAAGGTATGAAACTCGTGACTGGGAAGAACATGGTTACCTGTTCTATGAGCTGTTCCTCTGAATCGCTGTCCTTTTGGCCGGGGTGATGCTTCAGGAACTGGGCTACATAAGTCATGATAGATTTCTCATCTGGTTTGTCAACATCAACATCTGTGGAAGAGGGACAAAGTAACCAAGGTGCAGATGTTCAAAACAACAGAGGTCTGTCATCGATTAGAATGATGTGGCTTCAAAAATGTGTCTGATCAGGACAGAAACTGATACCTAATAACAAATTCCATGTTTATTTTGCACGTTCCACCATGCTGAATCTCATGGCCTAATGGACTGTGATTATACTGATGTCAAGCCAGATTTGTCAGGGTTAACAGTGAAGGGCAGGCATGAAAGGGCACAGATGGTGTTTGTGGAAGTGGAACGGAGGTGCACATCTGATGCCACGATAAATGACCCTGAGTGCAGTTCAGAGCATCAAAGAAAGTTCTCTGGGATTGTTTCATTATTTTAACTACTTCATTTTTAATAATATCTTTTAAAAGTTTACCATCTGGGTCAAGAAGCTGTGGAATGCCCAGCTCTCTTTCCGCTAGTAAGAAGGCTTGTGTCAGATTTTCTCTGTTTGGCCTCCTGCATACATGTTCCATGTCAACTAGACCGGGTCGCAGCGCATGGATCACTGCAAAGAATGCCAAACCAGTACGCCAACTGGGCCCAAAATCCTTCACCTCGATTCCCAGATGCCTGAAAAAAGAAAGAAATATCATGTCGCAAAAAAACCCCCCCAAAAATCCAATTAGTAGCCTTTGCTTTGCTGGGATGTCAGACGTTCTCTACACTGTCTTTTTAGGATGCGATCGGCTCCATACTTGGTCGCCGTGTACTGGACCCAACGCAGCAGAGCCTGTCTGGCTCCACCCTGACGAGCTGACAGTGGTTTTCTCTTGACGGGTGGGCTGGTGGTGTCGGTGCTGCTGGCTGAACTGTCCAGAGAAGAAGCGCTGCTGGATGGAGTCTGGAGTGTCGGCAAGCTGATGGTGAGCTCCTCAATCTGAAGGGACAGGAGCAGACACTAGAAAATCAACAATCTATCTATCTATCTATCTATCTATCTATCTATCTATCTATCTATCTATCTATCTATCTATCTATCTATCTATCTATCTATCTATATATATATATTAACTGTCATGATCGATACTAAATGTAATAATCATAAATATTATTGACTGATGCACATATAAACATATTTGAAGTTTCCATCATTCATTTTTGCAAACAACACTCAAATTTTTCGAATTTTTGAACCCTAATTTGTTGCAAAATGAATTGAATTGAATAAATTGAAAAAAAGATCTGGGAAAGCGTTAAAGCTCCTTTGAACTCAAAATACAAACACAGCATTTGCACATCAGGCGTTTTCACCATTTATGTGAATTGGTTACCTGGAAATAAAGGATGATGGTCCATATCAGGCCTAACACGATTGATGGCCGTCCATCAACAATATCTGTGGAGTTGATGTTGACTAACTTGATCTGTGGGGAAAAAAATACAATATTACAGTAGTAGAACAAATTACTGCATGACTGAGTGCACGAAACAAGACTTAAGGATGCCAGTAACCTGGGACCAGATTATTCTATTTAATCATTTAAAAAACGTCCAGAAATGATATGGATACTGACCGGAGAGCCTCTGTAAGCAGACTGGAATGCAGATAAGAAGAAGAGAGAAACATGAGCGGTAGCCCAAATGTGTTAGATCGGACGGAGACATGTGATTGAGATAGTGAATACTGTGGAATCTCTCAGGTGAGATTATTTGAGCGGTTAGCTGAGAGGAGAGAGATCTATCACCATCAGACAGGCAACAGGGATTACATCCAGCAGAGACGGAGGGAGGGAACGGGAGCCAAGCGAAGAGTGAGAGAGACTATTTCACTGGCATCATCAAATGTTATTTTATTACATAGCTGGATTGATGTAGCACAAGTCAGCATGTGGAACCCCAACTCTGTGATTAAAATGGTGGGAGAAATCTGGGTCAGATGAGGGCAGCAGGGAAACCTGGCATAGATGCTGATAAGAACATGTGTGATGAAAATGGAAATCAACACCGGCCCAGTGCTCGTGGAGGTGGAGGAGAGTGGAGTCCTGAGAGTGGGGTCGGGTTGGCTGTATCTGACAATGAGAGAATCATCCTCTCATTTACTAGGTTGAGCGTAAAGACACACACGAAACTTAGAAATCATCATGTTGGACTCTTCATATGAGGGATTTTCTAGCAGAGAGTTAAAGAATTGGTCTCCAATCATATTTCACCCCCCCCCCACACACACATACACACACACACATACATACAAATTTATCTCCAGACTGCAGATTACTGGTGCAGGATTTGTGGGTTTAACCCCGTCAGACATTGAGAAGACAAATCAACGTCCCCACAGACACCAGCTCATCCCTCTGGTTTTATTTATTTATGTATATCCGAGGACCATCTTGGCAGGAATAATTTATCAATCTCATAGTGGGACAAATGACAAGGTTTGTGTTTACAAATTAAGAATTTTCGATAAAATTACGTGAATAAAGATGAAAATGAATCTATTTATGAATCAAAGCATACATTGCAATAGATTAAGTGGAACTCTAGAATTACTATAGGTTATTAAAAGATAGAATCCTCTGTTTTGGTTTAGTTGTTGTAACCAAATGCACTGGCTCAGTGGTAAATGGTGATATAGATGGAGAATGTAAAAATAGAGAGCAAAAAGGAAAACGATTACGCAGGGTCAAGGTTCAGTGTTTTAGCTACAAGGCAGTAGTTGGGAACAAAAACACCAGCAAAAAAAAAAAACATAAAAAGGAAAAAAAAACCTCTTACCTTCCTACCCTGGAGGAAGTTGAGGGCTGTACCGATGTTAGCGACCCAGTGGATCCGTTTGAGCTTCTTGCCCTGTTCACATGGCTGGAAGGAATGAAGTGATGATTGTAAGAACGAACCAGAGGAACAAAGAAGACATTTTTATGTACAAAAGAAAACAAGACAAAGCGATGTATTCTATTACAGCACATGAACACACATTTGGTGCACTGGTACAGTACAGTACAGGGCAGAAACCATGTTTAAAAATGCTCCAATAATAATTTATTCAGGAACAAGGAAATAAAAAAAGACAAAGATTCAATCAATCTGTGTTTGACTATAAACACCTTGATCAATAGGACACACATGACTTCCACCTGAGGCAATATTGGGAAAGTAAAACCCTCAAGCAGCTTGTTTGGGCCTGTGTCTGCTCTGTGTAATTAGGTGAACTATGTGATCTATCGTGTCTAATCTGGCCTTTTCCATTCAACTCAAAGATCCAATAAATGCCGATCAGCAATTATTCCTCTGCTTGCACAGAAGAGTCCAGCTTTAATTGATTGGGTCTAAATATATATATATATATATATATGTTTCTGCCTGGTTCGTTCTTGTTAGTTCAGTTCAAAATATTATTTAATCCAGAAAGATTCAAAGGCCTGGAATACTTGATGCCTTGCGATGTAGTCAAATCCCAAATTAGTGACAGGGAAACTCACCAGTTTTTGCCCAGAAAGGACCTCCAGCAGCGCCAGCAGCGTGACCCCATCCTTCAAGTCTTCAAACAGGTCAGTCACCATCAGCGGCGGCACTCGCTGCACAGCAAACAAGCCCACAGGTGAGACCGTTTCACATGGTAAAAGCAGCATTTTTACTTTTATTGTAAATGCAAGAAACATTTCTGATGAATTGGTGACTGTAACGCGTGCTTACATAAACCTCACGAGCCACTGGCTCAAAGGAGGCTTTCTCAGATGTTGTGGAATGTAAAATCCAAGGATTTAAGTCTTTCCAGCTCCTGAAGTGAACATGAAACAATAATGCAGGACGTATTTCCAAACTTCCCTTACTGTCACCGAGCAGATAACAAAGCCAAAGTCAGTCTAACGATTTAAGATGTTTATTTCAACTTGTGAACATGGATAAAGAAATCCTCATTCCCCAAGTCCCCCTCAAAATTTGGCTATCCCCAAATATTACTGACAGCAGGATTCAGCCACAGACAGAGGCTCAGCGGGCCCTGAATGGGCTCCTCAAATCCTAAAATATGCTGATGATTTCAAATGGTAACCCTCTTCATTCTTGACCTGACACAGACTTCCAGACTCGGGAAAATCCACATATCTCTCTTTTTTTGCCGGCACCACTTCAAGGATTTCTGTGAAAGTACAGTCACATGCAGGAGCTGAGAAGAGGTTTAGGCGGGAGAGCGTTCAGACGGGCGGACCGTTCACAGGGAGATTAGCAGCACAGAGAGATGTGAGAGGAGGAAGAGGGGGTGTTTGCACGAGTGTGTTCGTGTTTTAGGATGCTTGGAGTGTGTGTCTGTGTGTGAAGTACGGACAAAAAGAATACAGAACCAGCCCAACCTCACAGAGAGGTTTAATTGAGCAGAAAGACTGGCAGCGTGGAAAATGATAGAGGGCAAAAAGAGGAGCGATGCTAACCTCACGTCTTTCAAAATTAATTAGTAAGTGTGGCAGCTCCTCTCACTAATTCCTCCTCTAATGTTATTTCATGGGTGGATATCAGAAAAATAAACTTGTGGTCATATCGTAAAGTGACAGAAGAAACACTCACAGCAGCGCTGAAAGCATAAATTTCACTATGAGCTAATTAACGTTCAATTTACCTTTTTGTTCACTATAATCTGACAATTAATGAGTAAATTTCCAACTAATTACTAAATAGGAAAGTCATTGCCATTTCCTCAGCTCAGTTACACAGGCTCCAAAAAAAAAATCAAGGTCTAAATGAGCTAATTACATATGAGTGTCTGAGCCATAATTGATTTTGAGCACAGAAGCTTCAGAATGTGTGTCTGTGTCTGTCTATGCTCTCAAGATATTCCCCTGGTACACTTGACACGTTGGATTCTGAAAGCTCAACAGCATGGAAGACGGCGGGAGGGGGCCCAAACAAAGAAAAGATGGAAGGATTTCATTGTGCATTGTAATACATCCAAGTTAAAGGAGCAATTGACACCAGATGCCGTATTATCCCCATCTTCTGACAGTAGCCACTGGCAAACTATTAAAAGAGATAATTTATCATCAAAGAGGCACGACATCACTTTCATCTGAGAAAAGACGCAGGAAATGGCTTCAACCAAATACACACACAAACTTGACATGGCTACCTGTAAGAAAGAAATTCCAAAGTGATCATTTAACCCTAACCCTCTTTCTGCTCAGGAAAGGGAGAAGAGAGAGGGTGATAATGAATGCAGAGCTTCGTTTTTTTTACTGCTTTAATCTCTAAGACCACTTGGTTCACTGATTACCACAGCAAAACTGTTTTCACTGGAAAACACCAGCACAATGCTGAGACCTCCATCCTTTAACCAAGCTACTCCGCAATTAAGCTTTAACCTTCTCAGAGGGGATTTGTTTAAAAAAAGGAGTCTAGGGGAGCTGTCACTGAATTGGCTTTGCGCTTCAAGGCGAGACGACTTCACCTCAATCTGGGGAGCTTCTTTAGGTAATGGGAGTCATTAAACGTCTCTACGAGTTACCAGCTCAACTCATTTTCTATTAGAAAGTCTTCATCAGAATTTAGAGGATTGTTGGAATTCTTTTGTTACCTGTGGAGAGAAAAAGTGAGGGGGAGGAAATGATGGTGTGGTGCAAGGAATCAGTCTCATACCATTTCTCAACCCAGCTATCGATTAATCACCTTCCTTAAGGCTTTAAATTAAAGACCAGTGATAACTGGAGTGGCCTAATCATCTGCATAGCCAAAGGCATGATCTATCCTTCTGGAAGAAGAAGAATGTCAAAATAATAAATACCCGATGCACTAATCCCAAATTATCAATAATGTAGGACACTGAAATTTTGGCCTGTGAGTAATTTTCTGCTGGCCTGGTCCTGAGAAATGGATTTTCTGCTTCATGTCACAGTGTTCCAAGGCCGTTGCAGCTTTGCTAATCAAATAAGAATCCTTAAGAGAAGCGTCACAGATTGAAAGAGCACTTAATTGTGGCATATTTGTCTCATCTGCTCAGTTCTGGCAAACTGAGCAGCAGTGGGCTAAACTGAGGAGCCTAATGCAGTATAACGTAATAATTACATGGCCTCTCAGTGTGCATCTCCATCAAGCATGATCGTTAGACTAAATGACAGACGTGTGGTTTGAAAGGCAGCCTTTGTATGAAAAGGCCTATCCTGAACCATCTAAATTGGTCCATATTAAGAGAAAGCTTTAATTAGTGACAGTAGCTCACGGGGAAATAGGTGCACAATGCTGAAATGTAAAAATCCTAATTAGAAAGAGAGCAAATCCATGCTACAAGCTATTTAAAATTGGACAAATGAAAAGGAATAAAGGCGTGGAAGGAAAAACAGCGTGTGAGGTCTTAGCTGGCTCGGTCCCATGACCAGCTCAGCAGTGTGTTTTGGAAAACAACATCACATGGAGCATGGAAGAGCAATGCAAATGGAAGCAACAGAGGCAATAAGAGGGAGGACGTTTTCAATCCACAACAACAGCACCAGCTGTGTGTTAGCGCTAAGCAGACGATAAACAATACCTGGCAGTAGCAGTGGGATCAGTAACACTTACCATTGCCAAGTGGGAATTGATCCATTTTGTAAATGTCCTTTTCTGCACCGCTTCCTGCTCATCTGTAAATCAGAACCAAGCACATCGCCATCACTCACATGAAAGAGCAAACAAGAGGAATTCATCACTTTATTGTTTATTGTCATCAAAATTGATTAGAGATCATGTATGGCTGCAGCCACACCAAAACATAGCTCAGGGTGATAAAATCAGACAGGATAGTTGACATTTTTAGAGAGAACTTTCACCAACCAAACCATATTTAGTGTCAGGATAAAATCTTGCTCCTGCAGACAACCTTTTGGGGACAAAGGTGGAGTTTTTCCTCTATGACGACGTTCGCTTGTGTCCTCATCTACTGAACAGTGCTTGAAAAACACACAGTGTTTGAGAAATAAACGGCGGAAGTTCTAGCATGTGTCTGGAAAACCTAAATGTGTGCATTTAGCACCGTCTGTGTAACGTCCTGACAGACACGGTTCTGGTCATGTACAGACTGGCACAGGAATCGACTCTTCCCCTCCAACCGCAGAGCAACATCACTGACATGAGTATGTGATACACCAGAGAGGAGGAAGCATTAAGTGTTTCCTACTTATAAAATACACTGATGGTTTGATTACAGTCAAGTTGGCCAATCTATCATTAGGAACTGTGGAGAGATGGGATATGTGTGTGTGTGTGTGTGTGTATGCGCTTGAGAGAAGGGAGGATCCACTCATACATAATGCAGATACCTTCACACATAGTCACACGAGCTGCTGAGCAAGTCCCCTTTTTATGAATTAATCTTCTGATTGTGTCCAGCAGTAATCAAATATTGATGGATGTAATATTTGATGGGACTGATTTAGGCTGAGAGCAGCGACACGAGCGCTGGAAAGTGTGTGTGCACGGGAGCACTACTGGCACCTCAGTCTCAGGGTCGAGGTGACTTTGAACTGAGCACACACACACACACACACACACACTGCACAGTCAGCCAGACACAGATGTGGCACACACTTTCTGTGAAGGCAAACAGGCAACCAGGCAAACAAGCTGGGCTTTTACACAGGGTGCTACTTTTTAACTTGCATCATAATTTGTCAGCGACAGAGACGCTTGGCAACCCCCTTCCATCAGATGGAGGCAATGACCTAAAAAATGTAAACAAGTAAAGTTTCATTTGCAACAGAATGTTCTGCATAGGTTTGTGAGTCGTGTAGCAGCAAACAGTTTGAACAAAACATGGGTCTAATCTTTTGAGCAGAATGACATTCAGAAACAATTATGGCATCTAACTAGTGGAAGGCGGACCAGCAGACTGCCACTGGGTCAGACGGAGGGATTACGAGTCAAACATTCTCACTATCTGCCCATTCAACAAGCAAACAGACTTCCTGTCAACCTACAAATGTCTCCAACCTTCCAGCCCCAAAAACCCCATCCTTCTATCAAACTCCAAATTAGACATGCTCTCTTTTCCTCACACCATCGAGCTCAAAGCAGGACAAACATTCAAGCGCCCACTTACCACGCAGGTAGTGATAGAACCCCGTCACCAGGCTGAGTGAGGTGTCCTTTTTCGGGGAGCTCTCGCCCCCTGTTCGGTGTGCCATCCTCATCCGTTGCCTGAGCCTGTTCTCATGTGGATGCCGACAGGACGGCCGCAGCAACCTCCAGGAGAGGTTCCGGTTTGCCCTTCCTCCTGCCCTTGCTGCCTGTCTCCCTTTTAAGGGGAGGTGTTGTTAAAGAGCTCCCTGGAGCAGTCAACCAAAGATAATGACAGCGGTGAAACTGTTGCAGAAACAGAAAGGAAGGCTTCCTCCTCTTCTCTTGTCCTCTAAGTCTTCCTCTCCTCTAAGACTTCTTCTCCTCTGCAGGAAAAGGCTGCAGACTCAAGCAGTCAGTGTTTTCCTGCCTGTTAAGCAGCTTGAGAGGGTAATGTGAGCAGAATCATGGTGCAAAGACTGTGTGTGTGTGTGTGTGTGTGTGTGCGTCAGAATGAGTGACAGCAGCGCAGCACCGGCTTTCCCTAGCATCAATCTGTCTCCCTCAGTTTCATTCTCCCTCTTTTTCTCCAACACTCTGCATCGCTGTTACCCTCCCATGGTCTCTCTTTCTCTCTCTCTCTCTCTCTCTCTCTCTCTCTCTCTCTCTCTCTCTCTCTCTCTCTCTCTCTCTCTCTCTCTCTCTCTCTCTCTCTCTCTCTCTCTCACTGTAGGCTGCAGGAGCCATCCACTACACTCCACCAGCCAGCCAATGGGAGTGTGTGGGAATGAGTGATGTCACAGCAACTCTGTCCTAATGTGGACAGAGCTCAGAGAGGTGGGGTGGTAGAAAGGGACGACTGAACAGGTAGGAAATAATTCTGAGGGGTTTTTTTCTGTGAAAATCAGGTGCAGCTAGAACAAACCCAACACTGGGAAAGAAGCAGAAACCTGGATGTGCTCCGGTTCTCTCACACCCCTCCTGTCTGTCTCTCTTCACCAGAGACACTGTGCAGAGCAGCCAGACACCATTTTCTGGTCTGCAGAGGTTGCAGAGGACTAGAATATCTACTTTCATCTCAGCAACGCTCGTCTACATTCCAACTGTTGGTTTTTCCAAAGTGAATGAGCAGAACAGAATACAGCACATTTGTAAATGGACATAATGCGTGCTTCATAACGTCATAATATATCCCAAGCCAGAACAAAATAACATAATATAACATAATAAGTGGTACTTCAACTAACAAAGCACATCATAAAATAATGTACTGTATCGTAAACCAAATAAAAAACAAATGTTTTATTACATTGGCCGTTTACTCATCTGAGCACTGTTTCTGACAACGCTTTTTTATTCAGCCTGACGTGTCCATTTTCACTCTATTTGGGCCTCAGACAAAAGCTGCACTCAGAGACAGAGACGGGTGGGGGGATGTTAGAGCCACTGTACTCATCTCCCAAACACGACAGTTTCCAGGAAAGTAATATTCACACAGAATAGCCTGGTGGGTCTGATATCAGTCTTATAGATAAAAGGACCATTTTTCATTCGTGTGATTCTGCTCTTTTGTTCTCGGAGTTCAGCCCATAAGGGATTTTAATTATGAGAGCCATCAATAACCAAAGGCAGCCGCCATCCGCTATCTGTCTGCTGATAACCACACCGCTGCCACTCCCACTGTTCAACTGGTCAACACAGAGCTGCCATCACCCTATTTCAGTCACCTTTAAGGTAGAGTTCATCATCTGCGGCCGAGTATGTGTATTTTGCAGCAGTGTATTGACGTATGCTTTGCCTCTGCTCGCACACTCAACTCTACAAAAACAGCAATTTCATGCCAGTAAAATACAGAATCCAATTTTAGGATTTGTGTTACACACTCACACGCTTTGGAAAGGTAAAGTTATGGAGACAGAATATCAATATGTTAACGGCAAGAGTGCACACACACCCTAATCTGTGTGTGTCAGTTGGAGGATGCTGCTGGATTATAATTCTCGCTGGACAGGTTACCATAGGTTCCTGTCAGGACTGTGCAGGAACTATCCAAGGTTCTGAACCTCACAAAGAGGATCATGGTCTTTATTTTCTAGCAGAAAATGACAAAATATGAGCTCAAAAATGAGCAGTGTTGAAAGTCTGAATATTCTTTAAACACATGTTGATATTTATGTTTCTCCCTCTGACTACCAAAAGCAGAAAACCTCAGCTTCCCTCCGGTGAGCAGCAGAGCTTTAAAAAGAAACAAAAAAACCAACCTCGGGGTAAGAGGGAAAAAAACAAGGCAACAAGGCAAAGATTCATGGGAATTGTAAGATGTCAAATGGGAACTGAAAGAGGCAAGCAGGTGCACACAAACACAATGAGACCATGCTGGAATCGTCTTCCTGCCTACCGTGTGTGTGAAAATAAACCTACAGACTGCTTTAGGCTGGAAACCTCGGGAGGATTCCGGTCTTCTAAACAGAAAGGCAGGACGGGTGTGCAAACACACTGAACCTCAGCTGGTCTGGATCTCCACTGGAGCCCCTGGCAGCCCTACAAGAGACAGAAACCTTCAGCGAGTCTGGAGGTCGGATGTAGGTCAGGACCCAAGTGCTTACCAGGTATGTGTGTAGGGGCGTGCGAGGAGGAGCAGCCTCTTTTCAACCATTAAATGGAAAAAAACAGACGACCTCCTGAAGGGAGAAATGAGGGTGTTTCTCCTCATATTAAAATCTATTCACCCTAAGGAGGTGGGCATTTTTCTGAGCATTCCAGAGCTCCTGTTTAAGCTGCAGAGGGGGTGTAGAGACAGAGCCACCCAGTGGATAGGCACCATTTTTAGTCTTTGACATTATTAAACAAAGAGAGATGCACACCCTTTATAAACACGCAGGACGGCCAACATCTGTACCACAGCCTCTCAGATGATTCTGCTCCGGAGGGACGTCTGTTTAACTCGTACGATAGGACGACCACCGAGACGACCACGGTTGATTAATACGCAGGGCCGCTGTGCAGGGTTAGACACTCTGCTGCCATGTTTTAATCACTTAATGGCATGGCATTAACGGCATTTACATAATTATATAATTTTGTTCAAGAAGTGTGTGGATGTGATATTGCTATTTACATCTTGCACAGAAATCTTTTAAAATTCTCCAACAATACATTTTCTTCAGCAGTAAGTTAATGGAGGAGACATTGTCCATTAAATGGATGGCTTTGATATAAAACATAGCCTACACACACACACACACCCATGCGTGTGCACACACAAACACACACAGTAGAGCTGATTTTGGGGGCTTTTCTAACACCGTGCTCTTTACCATTACTTCTCTTTCATACTAACAATTCCTAATTTAAGAGAGAAAAAACCCCACTGTGCTGCACTTCCACTGGACTACTTCATCCCTCACACTCAAAAATATCCTCCATCATGCCCTCAGTGATACCACTCAACCCACACATGCCCATTCATCCTCTTCATTCACCTCCCCACTTCATTTACAGCACATCTTTCCCAGCCGCCGCGTAAGTGGTGAGGCGGAAGTCCAAATGCCAGCCCATTAGCATAGTTAATTACATTTCAGTAAAAATGAGACCATATTAAAGAGAGTAAGAAAGGAGGAACAAGTCAAAGTGATTATCAAAACAGCCCCTTTCATGTTTTAAGTACCATCAAGCCCTTTTCAGCACCAGATGTGCGGGAAGGCTTTCGTTGTTAACAAAATGCCCAAATATCAGTGTTCATTAAAGCTGGGCCAGTGATGCAGCAATTTCAGCACCTGCACTGCTAAAAGACACACACCCCCCACCACACACACACACACGCACAAACACACACTAAACTAGAATGAAAATATGTAGCAAGACATAATTTAAAAAAAAAAATTAAGAACCTAATCCGACTGTTTGAATCAGCTGGTTATTTTTTACAAAAAGGAACATGTCTGTGATTTGTGTTAGTATGTGCGCACGCGCGCATGTGTGTGTGTGTGTGTGTGTGTGTTATCCTTTATATGTGTGGAAGAGCAAGAGTGGGTCAGACAGTCTAAGCTCTTTATCCAGGTTCAGCGCTCCACCACGCATTATAGGGACAAGTAAAGTGAAATGACTGCGTCAGCGCAGTGCATGTGAGAGTGCGGTTAAAGCAGTAAATTCAGTTATAAATCCCATCCCTGTTGAGAAAAAAAACACACTGCCTGGAACAGAGCCAGAACCAACCATAAAATCTGTCGCAGAAAACCACTCGAGTGCATTTGTGACCAACCACCAGGATCTTCTTCCTGTCCTACTGACGGGGGGAGATCGAGTTGGTGTTGGCGTACGTCTGTTGTTTTATGCCGACTCCTGGAACGGGAAATGGCCAGAGGGAGAAACGACACACAAAACACTGAAGGAAATAGTATTTCCCTTACAGTGTTCAAATCATGCGTGATCTAATAGTAATGATCCAATAATAGGAAAGCAAGGACAGGAACAGACAGGGACACAACAGAAGTAACCTCAAGGATTCCACTTGTGCTTTACACACTCAACACCAGTCTGGATTTCAATTAATAAACAGGACTAAATAAAACAACCACGGGCTGCTTTTGTCACCCTTTATGCTGAATGACGGCTTTGTTGTAGCAGCTGACCTCTGCCGGGTCACGGTCTGACCCCTGTCTGAAAGGCCCTTGAATGGACTGCCAGGAGCAGAATTCTCCACCGTCCAGTCGCAACGAGGACAGAGGGGCCTGCAGGTGAAAGATAAGCACCTGCATAGGACTTGAAGTATTAGGTGAAAAGGCTGAATGTGTGATGGGTTCAGAAGCTCAAGCGTCAGGATTTTATCTATGAGAACATTGTTATAAATGTCAGTCAAAGCGTATCTGACGCCTCGATCTGACAGCATCCAAGATGTTGTGATCTGTAGACTAGACAGCAAGTGTGCTCAAAAATGTTCCATTACAATTTTGTAGCATTTGAAAACGAGTTGCTTTTTCAAAGAGGTGTACAGCCTGTGGAGGCGGACTGGCAGAACAGTAAATAAATACCTCCTGCAACTGCTCGATTGCACACCAGAGCTTCTGTCACTGTGTTTACTGGTACCGCTGATGCCAATTGTCCCAGACACTTGAAGAAAGATGCCGTGTCTGTTTGACCACTCCAAGGCAAGACTGCTGACCTCCTGTGATAGGAGAGATGAGTGAAAAGGGGGCATCAAAGGCATCTTTCTCCAGAAACATTTGTTTCCCTGCCTGAACTTGAGCACGAGCACATGCGTGTGTTGAGCCTTGGTATCCAAGAGCTGCAGACGATAAATGGCTGTGTCAGACCTAAACAGGAGGTTGGCGTGGCTCAAGGTGACCGTCTGCTCGGCTCTTCCTTGGCTGGAGCAGTAACACAATATCACCCACTGGCAACAGGATGCCGTCCTGGCCCAGTTCCAGTCTGAGGATCCGTGCCAGGCCCAGCAGTAACCAGAGCTTAAACACTGCCGTGTGGGTTCTCCCAGCCTTTTTCAACGGTACCGTCTCTTTGCTTTTGCTGCTGCCGCTCTTATCTCTATTTCATACTCCCCCAACAGCCTTAGCATGACACTAATGTCCTTTGATTGTTAAAATTTTTAACAATCAAGTTTTATCATGGCTCCACCGTCCAAGGCATGGACACCAGAGTCACCCTTATTTGATTTCATGTCTTCTTTTCATAATTGTGTCCTAAGAAAATATTAAACTGATCAGGACAACTCTTAGAAACAATTTAAAAAGTGTCGCCTCTATTCCACTAAATAATCACAAAAAGGCAGTTTGATGTCGACAGCTGACATAAATATTATCCCCCTTCCTGAATAGTCCCTGAATGTCTGGAGTTCCTACTTGTGGCTGCATATTCTTTATTGCTTATTTTGCATTTAAAAAAATACAAAAAAATGAAGACATCATCACAACCGTCCTGCAGGGGATAATTATGTAGCTTCCCAAACACTGATGTCTCCTTTTAAATTTTTCAGTAGTGAGTTTTGTCCTCATCTATTATTCATAGTACAATTTGTAAAGCAGCGCAATCTAATACTTAGTTTAATTATGGCTGAATATGTATTAATGCATTAATCTGTCCTGGAGGTGCTGATCTAACTGCTCCAGGGGAGGCTTCTAAAATTAGATCAAATGAAGCCCAATCAAGATTCAAAGTGTGCCCTCACACCTGCACACAGTGATGCAGAGGAGCCACGTGGTCTGTGATGCTGTTCTCAGCTTTCCAAGAAACTGCCACCTCAGAAGCCGCGCAGGGAGCTGCCATATTGGATCGCAGCTCCGGTGTCACCTGACACAAGTCTGATCCTGCCAGGACGGGGATGCGTCGTTTTTCCACACACAAGTGCACTGTTACACGGTGTGTATGTTTAATACAAAACAATAAATAAATAATGGGGAAAGGGTGCAAACAAAACAGTAGGATAAGAAAGTTTCTACTGCTTATTTTAATTTAAAAAAAAAAAAATAAAAAATAGACAAAAAGCATAAAAATAATGAAATGTTACATGGTGCTACCGTTATACTACATGCGTAGCTTTTACATAAAGTACCCTGAACTCTGATGAAACCAAAGCTCGGAAGACAAGATGCAGCGAAATAGATGCAATGTTTTTCATTCATGGCGTATTTGATAAATCAATCCGTGTCCTTTATGTGCCACATATTTAAAATAACTGGAATTGCTAAACTTCACCAATAAGATTTAAGGGTGTATTTATGTAAGCGGCACATTTTTTTTTTTAGCAACTATTTGCCGTGCCGGGTCACCTCTAAAAATGCCGCAAGCCCAGGTGGACCAGTATGAGTAAGCATCTTACACCTACCTTGCAGCTTCTGCATCACAGAGGTTATTTCCTGAGCAGAGCATCCATGGTGCCTGGGTGATGCCATTTGTAGCCCTAAGGTCACCCAGGTAACCTTTGATCTGCTGTATCTTACCCTGCTAAAACACTCATGTGCAAAGCAGTAAGACTGGGGTGGGAGTGGGGACGTGGGGGGGCTCCAGTGGTTTTCACACTGACTGCTGGCCTTTGAGCATGAAGTGTGCCTTTAAGTCATTACTGTTGCAGAGGAGACTGCAATCCTCACTCTGGAAAGCTCCTCCTCTGATGATGATGTTAAAGGAACCCAGTCTGGGAGCCTGTGCAGGACCGTCTTCTGGCCTGTTTGCACCGCCATCTGCTGTCCAACCAGCGGCGACGCTGAGCGAGTCCCTGTCTGGGAAGCTGGAACCACAATGAAACAAAGCAGAAGTGACAATCCAACATTTATGCAACTTCATTAAATTATTAAATACTTAAATAATATCTAAAAACCTGTTGAAATATAAAGTGATAAATAACAAGATACATGATGTTTTAGGGTCTTCAGAGACACGTAAACAATGAAACGCATCCTGAAATCTATCAAGGAATTGCCCCAGCAGCAAAGATCAATCGCCCTCTTGAAAACAGCAGAAGTGAGATGTGATAAACCACCAAACACTTATGGTGATGTGGAAACCCATCACAGTCCTCTCACCATCCTCTCAAGAGAGCCTTCAGATCAACCGGAAAGGATGCTGCACCGGCCAGAACAATACAAACGAATTAAATAATAACTTTAAATACTTTTCAGGTTTTTATAAAAAATAATAGAAAATTTAGATACTTTGAAAGAAGAATTCAGACTATGATGTAAAGTGTCATTAATATTTCTAAATAACAACTTTGTTAAAACGTTTCTTATTGTTCCATTTAGTAAAATAACTCAAATGTACTTTATAAATACAAATGCAAGCAAAGAGCCTCTGCAGTACATTTGTCAGGGTGAAATCAATAAATATATTTACTTAAGCCGAGAGGATAAAAGCTAAATCAGCAGTTTAGTCAGATGAATATAAATGCGAACGTTTCCATTCGTGTTCAAGCTGTCAGAACCAGCCGTTTGTGCAGTGGGGGGATTTGACTTGTATTGGTATATATTTAAGATGACGTACTCAACCGCAGCCCGGCTGGATTGCTGATTCCAACGTTTTACGCGACTCAGAGTGACCTTCACCGTTCACAGCCCCCCCCCATACCAAACGTGTTCAGCAGAAGGGAGAGCAAACACACTCCTGCAGAGAGGAAACAGAGAGGTAAAAGAAAAAGGCTCCTTCAGTAACCGAACCACCAGAAAGCTGGCACCACACCAGGCGGTAATCCCTGTGCTCTCGCCCCCGTCAGCATCTTTTTTAAGACCTCATTGGAAACTTTGCTGCAATCAACCCTGGAGGAACGCCAAACCAACACACACACACACACACACACACACACACACCACTGAGCATTACTGATCCCGCTGATTTCCCCTGTTTACATTAATACCATATTATCCCAAAGTTTAAAGCAACAAGAAGGCTGTTAAAATATTCTTCTTTTACCATTATAAATAAAATGTAGGTTAATGTGACCAATACTGAAACAGGATTTAAAGGACATGGTAGAGAAGAAATGGCCAAGACATTGTGTTTCTCCACTACTTCTCCACCTGGCAGACACTGAAAAGACATCACCTTACCTCAAAATGACACCAGCGACTGTTGCTACAGGGGTGACAAACGTTCAGACTAATCAACCTGAAGAAAGGGACGAGGAGGAAGCGATTGCAGCAACAGCCCATCCGACCAGCACCAGGATCTCTGTCCTGGACAGATAAGCTGCTACTTTTGAGCAGAAAGGCAGGAAATGTGACAGCAAAGTTACACACACAAGCACGCTGATTGTCAGAGTAAGCCACCAATGGGTCCGTGTGCACCGCGTCTCCCTCCGAGGGAGGCAGGCAAATCTGGAGAAAGGGGGAGAGGAGAGGGAGAAAGTGAGACAGGAAAGAGGGGAGGCCAAAAGACAGGAAACACCAACAGCGGAAAAGATCAACAGGCGAAACGTCGGAGCAGGGAGAGGAGACAGCAGGCAGAACAAAGTTATGGCAGAAAACAACACCAATCTTTTACTGGAAATACTTCAGCCATTTGATGCTGGTGAGTGGTTAACTCCTACTTTCAGATTCCGTTTAATGGATTGTCTTTTTCTGCCAGAACTTACAGAAATTCCCACGCAAATTTTAGTTTTCACTTGCAAGTAACCTAAAATAACGATAGAAAACAAGTTTATATTGTCAAAAAGTAAAAATCTTGCAACACATTACTGATAACTCCCTGCTGGTTCAGAAAATGCATTTTCTGGCCTCAAACATAAAATGAATAAACATAGGAAGACAAATGTTTAAGTAAATGATGACTAAACGGTTATTCTTCTCATATATTATCCTGTTTTTTCCCTCCTTACAGTCCCCTTGATCATAGCTTTCTGTGTGTCGGTGGCGGTGGGCCTGGTTTTGGGGGCAGTGGTTTACATGATCTTGACCTGGTTGTCCCGACGCAAAGCGGGCTCTGCCAGCATCACCCGCCGTCCGCCTCACCAATCACGCAGGTCACGGAAGCGTCCAGGGTTTCACCGGAGTCACAGCTATGACTGCCACAGCAACAACACTCTGGTTGGTGCAGCATTCATGTTACACCAGCTGACTTCCTCTTCAGATCGCTTTGAAGCCAATCTCAATTCAGGCTTCAAGGGCTCCACCTTCCACCCTCCAAGGCAGAGCGCTCACACCACAGGGGAGGCAGACGAGGAGAGCCAGACCTGCCTGTCACCTACGTCAGCTGGATCTGTTCAGACAAGATCCCACGGGGCTGGTACTCCACCCAGACCTGTGTCATTCTGGGGCAATAATGGTTTCCCTACCCAGTCACCACCTCCAGCCAATGGAAGCATTCTTAGAGCTTATGGAGAAACATGCACCTGAGTGGAGGAAGAATGGAATGGAATAGAATGGAATGTCCTACACTTTTTGAATGACTGTCACTCATCTTTAAATTTAATTATAAGTACGTGAAAGTACCAGTGGAAGTATCAGAGCCTTTTTGATTGTATTACTACAAAACATGCAGGGCTTTGAAATTGTTTCAATTTCAAAAATGTCATGCATTCAGTTGTAATATATGTATTTAGCTGTAATTTAAAAGTTGCATGGTAAACAATTCAGTTTGCAAAACTTTAACAGAAAACAAAAATGTCTCACTGTTAGACATGTATTTGTGCTGCTTGAAAATAAACTGTAAATGCCTTTAAAAAAAAAAAAATCAAGTAAAATAAAGGGATGGATTTTGGTGGAAAAACTGATATTATTTTTAATCTTAAATCTTAAATTGAGCCTTAAATCAACAACAATTACACCAAAACAGTAAAAACAGTTTTGAAGGCCCATGTCGATGACGTCATATTTGGGGGACAACTTTAGCCTGAACGAAGAGCGACTGTTGGTTACTTTAGAGGTAAAACTGTAAACAACTTGACAGCTGCTGCAAAAACACTGTCTATAAAAACACGTCTTTGGAAACTTTCACTTTATCCAAACAGGATAGCTTTTATCGCTGTTAAGCTACGGGTAAGATTTAATCCTTAGCCGAGTGTGTAGTTGGCGTTAGCTTACACTTCTAGTTCGATGATTTGGTTCTTTTAATTTTGCATCTCGTTTTTATCCAGTTGGTGACAAGTGTACTAAAAGCTGTAAAACTATGCAGAATATTGTACTATGTGATTCAGTAATTATTTTTAACTTAACGGGGACTACAAAACTGATATAACTAACCATAACTCGCATTTGCAAAGTGAATCTGGAATGTGTCTTGTTCGCCGGGCACCTTTGACCTGATCCCTGAGCTGATCCCTGAGCTGATCCCTGAGCTGATCCCTGAGCTGATCCCTGAGCTGATCCCTGGCTGGGGTGCGGGTGGAGGATGTCTGCTGCAGCTCTCCGCTTGCTGCCCTGTCGGAGGCTGACAGCTGGAACATCTGGACTCAGGAAGGCCCTACACTGGAAAACCTTGAGTATGTTTGCAGATCGCAGTGTAGTTAACATTGACAACATTTACAAACGTTTGTCTTCCCCATTTTGTCATCCAGGCAGGTTTGCTAAAGCCACCGGTGCCGTTGTCTTGGGGTAGGTCCACAGAGTTGATACTTTTTTTGCTACCTTTGTGTGAAAGCTAACCCTTCGTTATTTTACAGAGGCTATCTTTTCATCACATATGAAGTGGAGTACCTGGACAAGGCCGTTACCATTGACACTCGTGCCATCCTTCAGGAGAAATACAAGTCTTATATTTATCTCAGAGCCACTCCTTCAGAGGGACAGGATAACCTGGCTGCAGGTGTGTCTATGGAATCTTGTTGACATCTTACGTGACCACAAACAGTAGCTCACACACTGACGACATCTCTGTACATTTCCTATTAGTCCCAGCTATATTAGCTACTATTTACTAGTGTGCCACCTAACTTGGAGGTTCGGGGTAGTCCTAACTCTCTGTACTGTCTCCCCAGAGCTCACATACAAAACAAGAAAAGAACTTCATAAAGCAGCAAGGAGGTTTCTGGAAATATCGTCCCGTCTGCTGCTGCAGTCACTAGATGGTAAGAAACCGTACTAGCGGACCTTCTAAAAACACACTGCAAACTAGCGGCATCGCCTCTCAAGGCAAATTAAGTCGAAGGGAACGCCTGCAAACATGAGTGACATCCTGTTTTAAACGTCACCTCCAGCTTTTTAGGCAGGAATGACATTTTGTGCCTTTATGAATTATTATAAGGAACCGATGGTCAAATTTCTCACAAACTACACAGAAAACAAGTTCTCTTTAAAAAAATTAAACTCCTTTTTGCATTGAATGTTACTGCATGACATCTAATTAAGAAATGTTTGGTCTAAAATCCCCGGACAGCTGCCAAGTTGATGCCTCACGGCCTAAAAGGTTGGTCTCTTTGTTGGGGGTCGTGAGCTCATAGGGCCCTGGTAGCTGTCCGAGTCGGGTGCATAGAGAATAGTTCTCCTTCCAACAGTCCTAGCTCTTATATACTCTTTGTTTCGACCACAGTCAAACTGCTTGCATGCTGTTTTTATGCTTCAGAACATTTTAGTCATGTGGATGCAGACCCACACGAGGTGGCGTTGTGGGTTTTACTGAAACGGACACAGTCACCTAACAAAGCCGTTCGGCTCCATGCTGTTCAGGAGCTTGCAGAAAACCCTCACTGGCATGGTAAACCACACACAATTCATGAAGTTATTGAAGATATTGGAACGTGGCGTCCCTAAGACACGCCTGTCCATGAAACAGACTATCAGTATCAGACGGCGGCACAAGTGATAGACCAACGTACGGCGGTGGGGCTAGCTCGGACTCCTGGGGTTGATCTGCGATTCTTCCTGCGCAGCCCCTCCCTGCCTGACCTGGACCATGTAAGTACCTAGGTAAAAGACGTCCGGGGGGATGTTTTAAACCACGCATGGTAGCCTGTGCATGTAGAACTGTGCATGACGGGCTAGTGTGCCTTCTGTGGCAGGGTTTGTCGGCTGAGGATGAACTGCGGCAGCTGCTGGCGTCTCTACCTCAGTCTGAGGTGGACAGATGTGTCCAGTATTTCACTTCACTGGCCCTCAGAGAGAGCACCCACTCTTTGGCTGCACAGCGGGTATCAAGCCTTGGTTTTTCATACAGAATTTGGAAACTGACCGCTTAAAAGAGGAAACGTGTTGACAAATTGGTGTCTGACTGTTGGTGTCTGACTTGAATCTTGTCGTGCAGGGTGGTCTGTGGTCCTTCGGGGGTAATGGGCTCCCTTATGCCCAGAGTCTTACCTCTGTTCCCTCTGAAAAGGTGGAATCCTTCTGCCTGCAGGCACTGGTGCAACACTCAACGGTAACGCCGATACTAAAGTCGATAAAACATATTTTCTCCTGTTTTATTCAAACCACTGAGGTATTTTATACACGTTTGTAACGACAATGAGTGTTCTGGACTTACTGGAATGCGTGTCAGGTTCAGAGCCACTGTGACCACATCGTTGCCAAAGGGGGTCTGCAGCTCCTTCAGAGGATGTATCAGCTCCGCCCGGATTCTCTAAAGATCCAAAGGAACATTGCTCGGATAATAGGAAACCTCGCCCTGCATGAGAGCATTCACCAAGCCATAGGCCAGTCTGGTAAAGTCCTTCCTCACCGCCCACCGCCAGCTGATGCCTCCGAGCCTTTTATTGGAGTAGACTGAGCTGGATGTTTGAAATGTGTGCAGGTTGGGTGTCTGTGCTGGCAGAGATGTTGCAGTCTCCTCATATCATGCAGGCATCTCATGCCGCCCGAGCTCTGGCCAACCTCGACAGGGAGGCAGTTCATGAGAAATACCAAGATGGAATCTACATCCTCCATCCTCAAACACGCAGCAAGTAGGACGAATTGGTCACATGATGGAAAAGGTTACCCGTTTATCTGACGCCACATCCTTCATTTTCCAGCCAGCCAGTGAAGGCAGATGTGCTCTTCATTCATGGGATTCTGGGGGCAGCTTTTAAAACCTGGAGACAGAAAGACCGCAGCACGTCAGAGGAAAAGGACGAGACGGGAGGCACCGACAACTACACAGAGTGACCTGAGCCAAAGGTGGAGACAACTACACAAGTACTCATAAATAACTGTTCATTTAAATAGTAGATTTGCTTCTCACCGGTAATCCTGTTGTTTTTACAGTCGTGGTTGGCTGCTGACTGTCCGAATCTGAGAGTTCTCTCAGTGGAGTACGACAGTCACCTGAGTGACTGGATGTCCAAATGTCCAGCTGAGAATCAAAGGTGAGGAATCACCAGGGGGTGCGTTTCTAAAGGAGGCTTCCGAAGAATGGTTAAAGTAGTACGCCAACACAAAACCAAATTTTAGACTTTTCCAAGATTCGTTTTTAAACATCATACTCGCAGAATTGCAGCTCCAAGAGTGAAGCTGGTTTCCTCTTTTTCTCCTAAGGAAGTCTTTGGCATATAGAAGTAAAGAACTGCTGAAGAAGTTGAAGCAGGCAGGGATTGGAGAGAGGCCTGTGATCTGGGTCGCTCACAGTATGGGAGGTGCTGCGCATGTGCACTTTTACGCACCGTGGGCTTACACAGCGTGTTCCAAAACAGCTCGGCTGACATTTGTATCATTTTGACACGGTGCTCCATGTCTGTGTTAGGGTTGCTTGTGAAGAAAATGCTGCTGGACGCCTCCATGGACCCAGATATGCACGGGCTGTTGAACAACACCAAAGGAATGATGTTTTACAGCGTCCCTCACCACGGCACCTCCATGGCAGAGTACTCGGTCAACGTGAGGTACCTCCTCTTCCCCTCCATTGAGGTCAGAGAACTTTGTAAAGGTGAGTACACCAAAATGAACTCAGGTCCAAGGTGGTTTGAGCTTTCAGCCTGTTTTCTTTTTCTCTCCACGTGTTTTTAGACTCACCAGCGCTGCGCAGCCTGAATGACAATTTCTTGATCATGGCGAAAGAAAAGGAATTCAAGGTGCTAAGTTTTGCAGAGACATTACCAACAAATATAGGGCCCATGATCAAGATCTTGGTGGTGCCCGCACAGTCAGCAAGTACGTACACACGAGTCACAACATTTTGATCAGTTGGGAATACACCAGGTATCTTAATCCATGTGCATGAACACGGTTGCCAGTGTTATCACTACACCTGTGATGATGTTGTGATCATCTCACCCATTTGTTACTTCTTGTGTGCTGCAGATCTCGGCATCGGGGAACTAATTGAGGTGGATGTGGATCATCTCAGCATTTGCAAACCAGAGAAAAAGGACTCGTTCCTGTACAAGCGTAGCCTCCAGTTCATCCAGGAAGTTTTACAAAGCTACATTAGCCTCTGATTGAAACCAGCGAACAAAGAACTATAAAATCCTCCTGTTTACTTGAAATGGGAGCATGCGCCTTCATTTACTCCAAATGGATACACAACTGCTGCATTACATAAAGTACTTGCATCCTTGCCCTTAATATTATAATTGCAGTTTAATTATTTTTTCTGGCACATGGAAAAATCACTTCCAGTAGGTTACAACGAAATAGAACAGTGTTTCAGAAAGCATAGTTTAAATGTAACTGAAAATCCCCCAGCTCCTCTGGCACAAATGAATACAAGCACAGGTAGGGTAGGAAAGGTTTATTTACCGTTTTGGGGGCAGAATTAAGTATATAACAATTCAGAATTTTCCACTTTGCTAAATAGCACAATCTGTCAGTGATTAATAAAAAAAAATGAGTAATGGCCAACAACCATCACACCGATGTTAATAGGTACAAAAAAGGTAAGTACGAGAGTCACCAACTATGGCAGAGGCTACTGCCAACTCAAGAAACCACAACAAAAGACTACACACAAATAAAACAACGTTCCAAAGACTCTCCAAACAAGACAACGAAACAACTAGAAAAAAAGACGCATCCACGTAAACTCAGAAGCAGGGAGAAAGCAGAAAGACAAACGAACCGCAACACAAAATCAGCAAACAACAAAGCAAAACCCAAAAGAGGCAACACAGGGAGGCAACAAAATGGCAGACGCCAGGCAAGCTGCACGGCCAGCTGCCACACACACATTTAACAGGACATCGACCACCGAGGACCACCGCGTTTACCTGAAGATCTCGGTCAGGGGCGCCGCCACCACACACACACATAAACACACACCAGTCCACCGGGGTAGAGAGTGATCGCTACCCGGCACCGGTTTAAGTACACTTCCGCATTGGCAGCCAATGATCAGGTGATCTACGGGTGCCCGGAAGGGTCCTTCCCGGCTCCTCTGACTACCACCGCTGCCATCAACTGTTTACAAGGTTGACGGACTCTTTCAATAACAACATTTTTGTGAATGTCTTTTATTGAAGAAAGCGACCGATGCGTACTGTTGTCATGTTAATGGTAAAAACGGCAAGTTGTGTAGTGTGCAGGCAGAACTTGATTTACGTGTTATATTAACACCCAGTAGGGGGCAGTAATACACCACTTGTCTTTCAAACTGCCGAAACATATTATACGAGGAAGAAGTACAGGCTAACAGACATAACAATCGCAAGCTATCAGGTGGGTTAATGTCTTTTTCTTCTTTAACGTTACGATTTTAGACATGCTCGGATCCTTTGACAGCTATAGTTGTTTTCGATTCAAATACGGTTTTAACGGTAACCTTTTATACGGTAACCTTAATAACTAATGTAACATGATGCACTTAAAACCATGCAGGTTCTGACCACCTCAGTCTCAGTGCACCACCAAACATGGTTAACGTGCACAAAGGCGTCCTTGTTGAATGGTGAGTCTAATAATATAAAATGTATTTTAAAAAAGACAATCTGATTGAGACGGTTGATCTTTCTGAAGCAGTCACATTATTATTTGTAGTGATGAAAACATGTTTTTCTTTACCTCCCACTGGGTCAGTGATCCTGCCATGAAAGAGTTCCTCCTTCACCTGGATGAAACCATGGCCCTGGGGAAGAAGTTCATCCTCAAGGACCTTGATGACACCCACCTGTTCATATTAGCAGAGGTGGTTCAGACTCTGCAGGAGAGAGTCGGCGAGTTAATGGACCAGAATTCATTTCCTATCACGCAAAAATAAACTCTTCTCACCTCGTTTTCTCAATTGTTGAAGATTATTGGAAAATCTGACTATAACAGCTTTTGACAGCTGAGAACACAGAAACGAACCAAATCACAACAGCCCTGAGTGTAGAGGAGGAAGTTTAAGAGGAAAGAGCAAGCAAAGGATGGACGTCGTTCATCGGCAGCATTTCCAACATAAGTAGAAGGTTTTACAGTTCTAAGCAGTTATTAAAATTATATAGTTTACATAGTTTGTGTAAAACAGGTAAAAAAAGATATGAAAATTCAATCAAAACAGATCAAAACGATCATGAATATTAGTTTTAATCCAAACTAGTCTTGAGCTCTTTGTTGGATGTTGGATGTGGCAAATCAAAGCTTTTAAGTTTTTAATTCTCCAGTAGCATGTACAACATTTAATTTGAAAGGATCGGAACGGAAATCTAGTGAACCATGGACGAGAGTCAAACAGAGAAGGAGGTGAATTTAATAGTTATACGCGTTTTAAAATGACCAAATGTCAACCATTATTTACTGCTGATGATAATTCTCAAATGTCTGGTCTGTGACCAGGAACCACCCGTTTAGCCAAAGCAGGAGCTGACATGCTAACCTAAAACTAGCGTTCATTGACTTGAATAACCAGTGGCGTTAAATGATCGTTATTAACATTCTTTTATCTTCTGTTAGACGACTTTCGTTGTTGAAGAAGTCAGTAAAATTATAAAAGAGGTAAGCATCTATTGTCCCAGGGCCTTTTGGCAGTGTTTGATTGAATTTGTTTGGTGTACTCTTCGCTAAAGCTAGCTAGCTGTGTTTGGCGACTTAGCGGTTGCCATGGATACGCAGGCGCAATTGCGGGTTGGACGCGCATTATCAACTGTTGCCAATGTTTAGGTTATATTATATACGTAGAGCAGGCTTTTATCAAGCGTCACATATCATTTGCAGTCAATAGAAGCCACTATTGGAGGAAACACGTACCAGCACAACAGAGTGAACCAGTGGAGCAGCAGCGTGGTGGAGCTTTGCCTCAGTCACCTCAGCAGACTGGGCAAGCCTTTCAAATATATCGGTAAGGGCTTCCACCTCACACGCCCCTCAAAATCAAACCAAGAAGGTAAACAGAGTAAATACTGACTCGTATGTTTTCACAGTCAACTGCATCATCATGCAGAAAAATGGAGCAGGTCTGCAGACAGCAAGCACCTGCTTCTGGGACAACTCAACAGATGGTAAAATGAACCTGGCACATCATTTTTCTATGTTTTTATTGGTTGCAAATGTATTTCCGTTACATTGTTGGCACTATTTTACCATTTCCAAACAGGAAGCTGTGCAGTGAGGTGGGAGAACAAGTCCACCTACTGCATCGTCACCGTTTTTGGCTTGGCCATCTGAGCCGGGTGTGTTCCTTCACTCTTTAAGACTGAATATTTGCATGTCAATAAATGGTATGTCTTAACACAACACAAGCGATTCTTCATTTCTATGTTACACAGCAGAGGTGCAAAGGCCCTAAACATTTCGGAAAGTTACACCACCAACATTTAGGCGGATTTGAAATGCACAATAATTTACAAGGCACCATCTTGATTCATAAAACAAAACTCCCAGGTCATTTTTTGTAAACTGAAGCACAGAGCTTTAACTGTCCAAAAAGAAAAATTAAAAGGCAGTAAAACAAGAGCATTTTTAGCACAAAAATGACTAGATTTGACAAAAAAAAAAAAAAAAAAAAAAAGGCAAAATATATTTTGGTCACTAGCGTTTGCCGGAACGACGAGTGTTGTAAAAATGTAGCCACCGGGTATCCCTGGAATAATAAATGTTCTCTCCTTATTTGGCAAAATATTAACTGCCCTCAACTAAGTGAAAACACAAAGCTGCTTTTATGGGAGCGTTTGGCAAAGTAAAAATGATAAATAGCTCAGTGGTCCTGCTCCAATTTCAACTATTGGTTTTATTATTAATCTGGAAGGTTAAGAGTTTGCAACTAAATCCCCTGTTACTCCAACGCGCCAAAGCAAGATATCGATTTAATGCTGTGCAAAAGAATGCAGGAATTTTAAAATGATTTTAAATTAAAAACAGTGCAAAACAAAAAGACAGCAGGGATCTGACTCAGACATCAGCATCATGAAATGGCTGGTCACAGGGACGATTACAAAATCTGTAGAAAATGTCTTTCCTTTTCATCCATAGCAGGAAGAAAGTGGCCACATGCCCCAACGCTGAGTAAAAATTATACATTTGGTTGAAATGGAGCTTTCTTTAAAAATATATTTATCTACAATTACAATACACAGTGTCCCACCAACGCCTCATTCTTATTTACAAATACACAATCGTTCCCATCAGTCGCTGTCGCTCTCGTCCTGGTACTTGGCAGTAGCTTTAATTGCGCGTCCGTTTTGTAAAGGCATGTCTTCATAATCACTCCTTCACAGGGAAAAATACATCCACTTGAGTACGAAATGAGGATTTACTGAATCACTAAAGCACAGACCTGTAGATGACCTCGTCGTCGGAGTCGTTGAGCATGGAGAAGGCTGGGTTGTCCTTCAGCTGGATGTCTGACGTGGAGAACAAAAACCAGTCAGAGCGGTTTGTCACAGCATCTCCGTATTTCCTTGGTGCCGCCGTGTTTCACCACTGACCGTAAAGAGCATTCTTCGAGGGGGAATACACAAACGCTAATGTGTACAGGTAAAAGTTGAGGAGCCCATAGAACGATAAAAACTCAGCCGGTAGGTCTGGAGCTAAGGAATACAGTCCCACATTCAAGATATCAACAAACGATTTACATTTCGATTTCCTAAAGGATATAGTTTTGATAATGGGTGGAGAGTTCTGCTACAAAGTTGTTCTGGAGAGCCTTGGCACCAAAGCGCAGGTAGAGGATGACCACGCTGCAAAGGAAAGAAACAAGGATAAAAGAAGACAGAGCGACAAGAGAAAACGCTTGGGGACGTCCCCCCCCCTCCGAGCAAACCTTATAACCAGGACCACAAACGTCAGTGCTGTCAGAAACCTGAGCCGCAGATCTGGAGAGGAGCAAACACACACACACTGCTGGGTTAGGGTGCGCCAGCGACAGACACCCCCGGGACTCCGATATACCTGAGTAGGGCATGTTTTTCAGCTCCGAGCAAGCTCGGACCACCAGGAAAATCAGGTAGAGGATGTAGAGCGCCACTACGACCAGGAAGAACACCTTCATGCCCTGGAGAACACACACTGGACTGAGCTGCTGGCTGGGAACGCTGGAGTCGGAATTCTCCATCAAAGGCTCACCTGAAAGTTCCCAATGTCCACTTTGTACTGATAGGTTGGGTCTTGGAGTTCGTTAACCCTGAGCATCGAGGAAAAGGATGTACTTTAATGCTTTTATGACAGGTGTGAAGCCGACAGCAGGCGGTCAGACTTACGTCTGCCATATGCCCAGCGTGACTGCCGACAACCACAAAAGCCCCACGATGATCAGCTTGGGCAGGTAGAAGGTTAGACACTTCCTCTCACCCTGGGGGAGACAGAAGCGTGTAGCTTAGGACCTGCCATGTTAGAATTCACAAAGAAAGGCCACCGGCGGAGAAGCCACCTGAACCCTGATGCCGTGATAGACACAGAGCCAGAAGAGCAGCAGGGAACTCAGGAAGAGAGCCTGAAAGAAAGCATCCAACGTTCCTGGAAACCAGCTGTTCACCAGGAACGACAACGGGAAAAAGGGATCTGAAAAGACGAGGACAGACAAAAGGCAGTCAACAGGCGTCCTTCAACCAGAGCGGCGAAGCGGTGTGAGTGTGATAACAGGCGCGTTTACCGTTGTAAAGGAGCAGCAGCGGTAGCAGGATGGACATCCACTTCTGCTCTATTCCCCAGTCTCTCATGGAGAACTTCCTCAGAGAGTGTGCAAACATACACTGGAAAGTAGAACGGGGACAGGGTGAGTCCCTTTAGAAGATCCACGACTGGTCCTGTTAGGTCCTGAACACGGTTGCTCTTCTTACCGTCACCATAAAAGTCAGCACGACGAAGACAAAACGGAACCAGATCTCCACTTGGGAAAAGGTCTGGTTGTACGTTTTCCACTGAGACAAGCGTCAAACCAGAAGAGAGGAGCAGGTGACTCAGATGAAAAGACATTTCAGTCTGTCTGGCTGGAAAGCCAACGCTGGAACTCACCACAAACTTCACGCGGAGGTCGTACGTGATGTTTTCCAGGCCTCCGAAGCTGACCTTGACCCGATACTGGGTGTAGTTCAAATAACCTAAATGCAGCACGATGATCTCCTCACATTTCTGAAAGTGGAGAAGGAAAGGACGAGCCTCAGCACTGCCCCTGCTTAATAAAGCCTCTCCTTTCTAAATTACAGACACCCCGGGATCCATGTTGTAGAGTCAAAGCAGACGTGGAGAGGGAAAAGGCAAAGGTACTTTGTCAGGCTCACCGTCGGGCTACAGTCTAACTTTCGCAATTTCTGGTGCATTTTGTTGATGGGCACCTCGGTGGCATCGTGCACGACTCCCTTCAGCTCAACATTGATCTCAAAAGGTTGCTGGAAGTCTCTGACTGACACAGACAGTAAAGAGAAGCACAAGGTCACGACAACAAGAGTGCAGGTGTCACCATCCAGCGGTCTCGCGGTCAGCCGATGATGATTAGCTCATGGCGCTGTCGTACTGTTGCTGTGTTCCGCCTGCATCACACACGTCAGCCACAGCTGCTGGTTGTAGGTGTTGAGGGGAGGAGAACCTATGTTGAAGGGTCCAGTCTGAAGACAAAAACGACGTTAGAAACAAAGTCAGGCGTCAGTTCTTCTGAGCAGAGAGTGCAAATTGTGTTTTGTAATGTTCTAAACAAGTAAGAACATTGTGAGAATTCCTGCAGCATCAATAAAAAATGATTACGGAATTCATCATTTGAGGCACTGTACAAATATTTTCTTTTCAGGTGACGCGGAAAAAGTCCTGAAGGTTGTGTTTGTCTTGCGCTGAAGCCTGGAAGCACCGAACCAGCAGACTGACCGGAGGCATCACTTTCAGCCACCTTTGAGTCAAACATCCAACACAAGCAAACAGGAAGCACGAGGCACTGGAATCTATTAACTCCCGAATGGAGGTTGTTCAATCATGAACGCGCAAACTACTTATTAGACTTCCTAAAGTTGTCATGGCGACAATTTTGGGTCTCACCTTAACTGAGAAGTTCTTGACCAGTAGTTGTTCAGCATTGTGCTCCTGCTCATACAGAATCTTTGGACCTACAAAATACACAAGCGAGGTATATTCTTTGTAAGATAAGCCAGCCTCTGAAAAAACAACATAGTCCATACATAGTTCTGGTCACTACACAGTCTGGGTCACTGTTGTTGTTGTTGTTGTTGTTGTTGTTGTTGTTGTTTTACCTGCAACACCAATGAAGACGGTGAGAGCGAAGCAGACCAGAAACACCACGAAGACCAAGACAAAATGCCTTTTGGAAAGACTGTAGAGCCGCATTGGCGCTAATCTGTAAAAGAGAGACATTCACGGAATCTTAAAATAGGAAAAGGAAGAGCAAATGTGACCGCCACGTCTGGGATTAAAAGTTTCTTTCGGTCTGTGATTCGCTGCTACCTGCCAAGCTAGTCGGTGTTAGCATGAACAGATGTTAAAGATGAAGAACTGCTCTTCTAAAATGTTTCAAACTCAAACCATTGTTGGCGTACTTTTTCCCACTAATACCGCTGATCAAAACATAATCATACCGCTCCATGTGTGTCCTTCGGGAGGTAAAAACGCTGGGAAAAAGGGGGGAGATGAAATATTAGACAGTTTATCGTCCGTGCTGGGAACATTGGACTACGACATCCGGATTGCAACGTCACACGTGGGATGGACGCTGGTCACGTGACGCCAGCCGGCCACGTGACCACTGCGGGTCGGCGGACTAGGTTAGTCGGAATATCGTCACTGTTACACATCTATTTACCCAAAACTATTTTCGGCTACTTTTATAAACACTTAGAATTTGAGTTTGAATTTGAACTCGACAGTGTCAAAGACAGAGAAGACATTAACACGCAGTTTGTTTTCGGGGTCAGTCCTATTATGTGTGGAAATGGGCTGCTTAGCTTTGCGTGACAGGTCAGACCATACGATGTCGTTAGAGAAGCTGATCTTCAAATCCAAAACACATTTTAGACAATTCAGATTCAGTTCTCTGCAATTTATACAACGTTTTGTATTACGGTTAAATAAAACTGCGGTGTCGCGGGTAAATAGAAGCAGTCAAAGTTTTCTTGCACAGCTCTTTTGTCACACGGTTGAGACCAGCTAAGAGCTTTAAAGATGACAGAGGAAAGACTTACCGGACCAGTTGTATTTCTTCTGTAATAGTTTAGAGAACAAATAAGTTCGTAGATCTTTCAGTCTCTTTTTAGAGTGCAATGCCGCTTTGGTCCACTAAGGGGCGCCAGAGACTGCATTACAACCATTTTGTATTTTTTCTTCGTTTTATTTATTTTTTTTCTATCCATTATTACGTTTTACCGACCTGTTTTTTTTCTTTCCCATCAGACAGGTCTAATATCACTTCATCCTTCGCGCCCACATTGCAGGCTTTATTTTCCAACACTGTCTAGCTCCAGATCTTTAAAGAATCTGATGTGGCACGTTTCGTTCTTAAACCTATGATTGTTTTATTTTATATTTTAACCAAGTAGGATGATTTGCTCGACAGCTTTCTGTCATTTCAAGCACGATCCTGCAGGACGACGGAGAACCGTCGGCTCCGAGGGGAAACGGCTTCTCGCCCACCTGTGAAAGCGATCATCTCGAAAAGGCGTCAGGTCCTCCTTCAGCTCGCTGTAGGCCTCCTGGATCTTCTTGCAAAAATATTTCAACTCGCTGTACAGAGGGTTTTCGTAATCGTTCATTTTTAATCCAGCTGGGGGGTCGAAGAGCCAAATCCAAAGCCGCCGTCTTCACCAACCAGCCCAGTTATCAGTTTTATTGCGCCTTTCGACAACCGCTGAAGCTCTTTATTTGTGTCGGCTCATGAAAGGGAAAACCGACGAGGAGGAGGCGGAAGCGGGCCTCTCATTGGCCGGCGGTGGTCACGTGGTCGGGGTTCAGCACCGCGGACAGCGTCAGAGCGCCTGTGGCCCCGACACCGCATCTAAACCTAAAGGGACGCTTTAAACGCGAAATACTGGCGATTTTATTCTATTAGTCTACTAGCCAGGCTTCTAGGAAGTGCCTCTTTAACGCTAACAACATTTTGTGAGCATGACTTCCAACCGTTTGTCTTCATAGGTCAAATAGGTGCGGCTCTTGCCGTATATGCCGGCAGATGGCCGTTTTCAGGGACACTTCCTCAAAACTGCAACAAAATGTTGTTTTGCTTGTCCAACATGCTGCGAAGAGGTGGTGTTGTCACCACCAACCACTGACAGTAGCCAGCTACAGCTCAGCACATGCACCTGTACGCGTTCAGGCAACAAACCGCCCGTCTGAAACAATGACATTTTAATTAAAAGATGCGTGACATATACAATTATAAAATAATTTACATGGCATGCCTTACTATCCGTTCACTAAAAGCGTTCAGTCAACAAGTCACTCTTCAAGTGTTTCTGTCATTGAAGTCTACAAATACAAAGCACATTTTTTCTTCTTTTCTCTAAATAAAAGTCAAATACTACGCTATCTACAGTACACCTGGTCATGGAATCCGTTAAAAGTAACTCCCTAAACCCTAATTATACAGGCAATGCAGGACATGAACTTGGTCTATTGTGAATTTCTTTAAAAAAAGAGAAGAAAAAGGAGCGTTGACGGGCCAGGAGCCACGACCCCCCAGATTTAAAGATCACTGATGGGATTTTTTCGACTGCACAGTAGAACACACACCTCATCCTGAACAGTTAAACTCTACACCACTAGTCTACCGACTACACCAGACGGGGCACTTACGCGTTCACAACTTATCCGTCCACCACAACTTTCACAAAACACAGGAAAACAGCCTCCTCGGCCTCCCCCCCCCCACCACACCCTCGCCTCGCAATGTGGGCGACGCTTGCGACCTTTTTGTTCCATCCACAGGGAATTGAGAACGTTTCACAATATACAGTATTTCTAGTGTCTAGGATCTCCTATAGGAAGCCGTCGTATAAATAAAAAGGTTCCGACCAGCTACGGGTTGAAAGAACGCCGTCGATCTGACAGGACGGGGCACGCTCTTCTCTCTCCAAGGAAATATTGCACAACTAAAACTAAGGAAAGCTCGTGTGTTTCGTGTTTTCATGGGCGATACAATCATTTCTGAAAGATAGAACCGCCACGTTAACCAAGATCAACCCTCCCACCCACATGTTGCATCAAATTCATATTTTGGCACAGATATTAAAAATGACCACACTACCAATGAAATCGGGTGATTAAACCCATCAACAGTTTACCAATTTAACACAAAAACAAGCTCTCGCAGATATAATCCACCTACGTTCTGTGGTTAGCTCAAGGTTACCTCGAGTCTGACGGACAAAAACATGAAGAACAAACGTGCCAAGCTGCACTGGCAGCCTGGAAAAAGGAACAACCCATCCCTCTTCAGAGTCAGTGAGAATATTTCAATTGAACTGAGCTTTTTTGTAGTCGTGTCTCTTACAGGTCTGCTCAAACACCTGATAATACACCTAAAACAGTGGAGACAGGCGTCGAAGTACACCGGGCGTCTTTACAACACTGACACATTGGACCGAGTGTATTTACACGTCCTCTGAAGGGAGTACGAAATGGTCGAGACGGAAGATAGAAAAATATTCCCCGGACCTTGCCAACGTGTTCAGTGGCACGGGACCCCCCCACACAGCCTTCACACTACACACCCACTTCACAGAAGTGACACCAGGTGATAGATCACTTGCTGTCAGAGTTCTTGGCTTCAGCCCGCACGGTTAAATAAAGATGTCTGCCGGCGCTCCTCTTCCTAGCCCGTGTACCTCTCACACACACAGATATTCAAGTTTAGAACGCACTCTCCCAAAAAAAGCAGGTACAACAAACAGCGACACCCATGGTGGAATACGCCTCAGGAGGTCTAACATAAATACTCCGTGTGGCACTTCATATTCCTTCAAAGTCCCAGGAAACAACCGCGGGTATCCTCGTTTCCATGAACTACGAATATCCCAACAGGGAAACACTTTTGACAGCTCTACACGTGAAATGTGACCTCTTACAAGTGCTACGAAAAGTCGTATAGAAAAGTCTCCGTCCCAGCCGACCGACGGAGCAACTGAAGGAATGGCAGAAAAAAACGGGTAAAAACAGGAGAGGCCGCGGCCCCTCACCTGGGTCGCTCATCCCACACCAGGCTGGGAACCGGAGCGGTGTGGTACAGTGGTGACTGTTCTGAAGTGTTTGTACAGCAATAGATTTGCGTGCCCAGTAGTACCTGCGCTCCCTGGGGAAAGAGGCGCCCAGAGTGGGGTTTTCAAGTATGACTGCTACTTCGTCTGAAAACCGTAATTCTGCTCTAGCCCAGCCACACCGGGCGTCCTGCCTCCCAGTTCTGTCTAGCTGAAGCAGCGTTTATTTGCATGATGAGGAGCGAATCTCAGCTCTTTGGCCCTGCGCGCGTCGCCGCCGCTTGAAAAACCCCTCTGAGGGCTCCATTGGCGATTCCAGCCAATGCTTATTGCACCAACTTTAGTGGCAGCATTTTGTAGTGCAGTGAAATTCCGTCGTCTTTTCCGGACCGGGCCCAGTTGCTGCCCTCGCTCCAATGTGACCAGCGATCTCATCTGTAAGGAACGCCACTGCGGAAACTACATTGAAATCCCAGACGTAAGCCGGCACAGTTCATTTGAGGCGTTGAGTAACGTTGGCTAAAGCCACCGCAAAGGCCTGTACAGCAGAGAAGGGGTACTGGAAGTCCAGGATGTAGGCGTTGCCATCGATCCTGCCAAACTGCATCACCTGTGCAGGTAAGCACACAAAGAAAGGAGAAGAAGGGTCACGACTGGAACTGTGGAAAGGCCGACAGCTTCCGTCTGACAGACGTCTTACCTGTCGACCCTCCAGTTCGATCTGGAAGTTCTTGGCAGACTCCTGGGTGACACGGCCCCCGAAGTCCAGCTGGTAGACCTGCGTGGCTTCGTTCCACAGCGGCTGCTTGTTGGCCATGACGTACACAAACCCCTGGTTGCCCAGCCCCCTGTCCTCCTTCTCGTTGGACTTGCGGCACCTGATCTCGTCCAGCTCGCCGGTGGCCCTCAGGTTCCTCTTGCTCTTCCAGCCCTTCTTGGTGCTCTGGCACTGATTGAGCAGCTCGTCCCCGCTGATGAAGAGCTCTGGCTCGCTTTCGGAACTGTCCTGGAACTCGCTGTTGGCAGTGGCTTTGCTGATCTTTTTGGCCTTTAGCTGCTGCTCCTTCTGGCCCTTCAGCTTCTTTTTGTCTCTGCCCCCCAGCCGTGGACTAGAGATGAGCGAATTGAAATCCCCCAGGGCTCTGCCCTCTTTTTTTGACTTGCTGCCTTCAGCCAGCGGTGGAACGTTAGCCTCGTCCGAGCGGCCGTCCAACCGCTTGCGGTGCTTTTTGCTGAATTTCTCCGACCGCTGTGGCACCGGACTCTCAGTCAAAGACAGCACCTCCTGAAAACCTTCCCCGGCCTCCGCCATCGGCTCCTGTACCCCGGCGTGGCCGGGCACCTCCGCTGGCGGCGGGGGCGGTGGCGGAGGGGGCGGTGGGGGTGGCGGAGGAGGCGGCAGGGAGGCCACGTTTTTCTCCGCTGCCATCTGGGAGGCTTTTGGTGGTAGTGGCACCGCAGGAGTGGGCTTTGGTGGGCAGGAGTTATACGTACCCCAGGGAGTGTGAAGGGTGACGGGGGTGATGGGGAGCCCAGCACAGGCGCCAGCTCCTGGATACATGGGTGGCAGAGGGCAACACGCTAGGCTTGCCAGGTTTGCAGAGTAACCTGGCGGCAGCACAAGGGTTGCGTCCTGCTGTGAGAAGGGTACAGGGGCCACGACTTCCTTGGGAGAACAGGGATGCGGTGACCCTTGGATGGGATGAAGCTGCACTCCAGCGTAGGCAGCTGGGGAAGGGTACTGGAGAGACACCTGGTAACCAGCAGCTGCTGCAGACGCCTGAAGCGAGGAGGCGTTGGGGCTCGTGGGGGACTTGGGAGAGAGGACAAAAGGCAGCCTGGACACATCCAAGTGCTGAGATGAACTAAGAATGAGTGGAGGTGGCTTATGGGGTCCAAGAGGGACACCTGGATTCAGGGGTGCAGTCCGTTCCTGAGGAACCCACACTTCGTCTGAGGCAGTGGGGTCCCACTGGTACGGAGGTGGCCGTTTGACCACTAGCCCCGAGGCGTCACTCCCCCCGAGTGCCAACTGCCTCAGCGACTGATTGAGTGCTTCATCCTCAGTAAAGGCTGAGTTGACGTAATCGGCTCTGTCTCTGCTGCTCGCTGCAGAGCCTTCGAGGGAGCTCAGCAGGTTGTAAGTCGACTGGGAGGGCAGAGGTGGAGCGCTGTTGGAGTGAATGATAACAGTGCTGTGCGGGGCCCCGTTCCCTGGAGGAAAGTCCTGCCTGATTATAGTCCCTCCTGCTATCCCATTGGCACTCCCGGGGGCAGTGCCTGCGGCGCCGGACCCACTGCTACACTGGCTGCACGTGTACAAGGCCGTGGGCGCCCTCTGCTGGAATGAAGATGTTAGCGCGTTACTGGTTTTAGCCTTGGGGGGCAGTGGCCTGGGTGCTTCTGGCACCTGGGAAACCTTGAGAGCAGCTTCTCTGCTATTCCTCCTGAGAGTGGCGTGGATCAGGCTGCTGTCGAGCCTCTGACCGGAGCTGCGGCTAACAGCACTGTTCTGACTGGCGGGATCAGGGTAGGGGGGCGGGTCTCCGATGGGTATGGAGTAGCGGGGTGCGCTGAGTCTGTTGAGAGTGGCCGAAGTGTAGGGAAGTTGAATTTTCTTGTCACCCGAAGAAGATGATGCTGATGCTGATGAGGTGACCCTGAGAGTAGCAGAACTTCCAGGTCCCTGGAGGGTGTAGACGTTCTGATTGCAGACGAGGCGTGTCCGAGGGCGACACACCTCCTCCACGTTCCCACTACTGTCAAATGTCGTTATCCTCTCGTACCCCAGAGGGGTGGGGTACTGTGCTTGTTGCTGTCCTGAAGGATAAAGTGGGAAGTCTCCCTTCCTCATACAGACGTCACCAGGCGGAGGAGTCCCACTGGAGCCCCCCGCTGTTCCTGATGCCGGATTGGAAGCAGCGGGAAAAGCTGACGGGGAGCCAGCAGCCGCGGCAGCCACCGCAGCCGCTACTGTCCCGGGGTAAGGAGGTGGGGGGTTCATTTTACTAAGGTTCTAAGGGAGCGCTGAAGACCACAGTATCACCCTCAGCGAGCTGTGGAGCGGAGCGCGTGTTGTTGATTTTCAGCAGGTGTTCACCCCCCACACCCCTCTCAACCAGTAAATCTGCAGCGGGGTGGGGCATTTGGATTTGCAGTGTTCCTGGCTGGAGCTGGTGCATAGCTCCAGCTGAAGTCTGTCCTGATGATAGAGAGGAAAGCGGAATTTGGATGTGAAGCTGTTGAAGTGGATGGCTCTGCTGCTGCAACTGCTGTTGGTGATGCGTTTGCTGCTGCTGCTGTTGGTGATGCGTTTGCTGCTGCTGCTGTATGTGTTGTTGCTGCTGCTGCTGTATGTGTTGTTGCTGCTGCTGCTGTATGTGTTGTTGCTGCTGCTGCTGTATGTGTTGCTGCTGCTGCTGTATGTGTTGTTGCTGCTGCTGCTGTATGTGTTGCTGCTGCTGCTGTATGTGTTGCTGCTGCTGTTGTATGTGTTGTTGCTGCTGCTGCTGCTGTATGTGTTGTTGCTGCTGCTGTTGGTGATGTGTTTGCTGCTGCTGCTGCTGTATGTGTTGCTGCTGCTGTTGGTGATGCGTTTGCTGCTGCTGTATATGTTGGAATTGTTGCTGTAGTTGCTGCTGCTGGAGCTGCTGTTGTAAATGTTGTTGCTGCAGCTGCTGCTGCTGCTGTTGAAGCTGTTGCATTTGCTGGTGATGCTGCTGCTGCTGCTGCTGCTGCTGCTGTTGATGATGATGGTGATGACTTGACTGTTGTTGCTGTGAAGAATGTTGAGAGGGAGGAGGCCCCACCAGTAGGCGACCAATTTCCAGTCCTCCGAAGATGACCTGCCCAGGACTGGAGTACCTGGTGGGAACTGTGTACTGGGCTGTCAGGATGGAGTCCTGACCCTGGTCTGACCCAGCAGCCGAAGCTCCTGCAGGGTTTGCCGTTGGATTTGTTAGAACATCCAGCTGAACATTCTGATTGGCTAGAAGTGACTGGACCAGACCGATGCTCTGGGCAGGGGACATTGCCTGGGCAGGACTGTGAATGGGGGCTATGGGTATGTTGACGGTGCACGGAGGGTTGTCGTCAGCACCGCCCGAAGGGCCTGTGACAGGCAGATCGTCTTCGTCTTCACTGAAGACATTGGGGCTGAAGACAGGGAGATTGATGTAGTCCATGGAAATCTTTCTCACCTCTGGGAGGTAGATGGTCATCTGCCGAGGC
Source organism: Tetraodon nigroviridis (assembly GCA_000180735.1). Taxonomy (NCBI): domain Eukaryota; kingdom Metazoa; phylum Chordata; class Actinopteri; order Tetraodontiformes; family Tetraodontidae; genus Tetraodon; species Tetraodon nigroviridis. The sequence continues at coordinate 1,276,387 of CAAE01014723.1, forward strand.
TGCAGATGAAGGAGGCTCGTCTTATAGATGACTAAGAGGAGGGGAACAAGGTACAAAAATAGGAGTTCACACCCAGGCGGACGTGCGATACGTGGCTGTGTAGTCAGTCACTGCTGAATGTCAAAGGCAACACAGCGGCCTGATTACCTGCACCAAGGTTGGTTGGGAGGAACGTGGCCAGTCCCACAATCTTGAACTTTGTCCCCCAAATATTGGACGTGACCTGAGCAAGGTAATTTTGCTAAAAAGCCAAAACAAAGTAAAGAGCATGAGTTTATGCTTATGTTAAACAGAATAACAATTTTCCCTTTTTTCTTTACCTGAGTGATATCATCCAGAGGAAATTCCCTTCGAGTTAGACTGGGTGACCCAATCGAAGGTTTTCGTATAGGTAACCGTGGCGACCTGGAGATCTCTTGCGTAGCACGAGACAGTTTGGGTGATTTTCTGGGATCTATGTTGATCCTGTTGGTAAAGGGACAAACTAAGTCTCTACAGAGAAGGTAGGCAAATGAGAAAGGTTCAGGCATGCAGTTTACTACAGCAAGTGCAGAGCATTCAATTAGGACTATGACAATGTATTCATGCAAATATGTAACGTCCACATGCTCAACAGTCACATCAAAGGTCAATGTGAAGCACAGGAGAGCTTCTCCTATGAATCCATATTCAGTCTGGCTGCTACCAGTGGTGGTCAGTAGTGGTGGTCAGTACAGGATCCACAGACACACGGGTGGTGTCTTATTAACAAACCAGAAGGACTTGTTAATAAGACACCACCCAAAACAGAGCTTCAAAGTTGTGAGAAGCCGTCAAAAATGTCCTCAATTTGCTACTGAAAGGCACTTTTTGGTCAAAAAGTACCACGACGTGATGCAGCACACCGATGGACGGGAGGCTGGGTTACCTGGGTAGTTTGGGGGACTTGCTGCCTCTCGATATCTTTGGAGATTTCTTTCCAACCCAGTCGTCACTCAGCTCGATGTCGCTGGAGTCCGAGCAATTGCAGCTGTCAATCATGGCAGATATCAGGCTGCTACCATATATCTCATCTGAGGACAGAAAAAAAGTTCATTTTATGAAAATGAAATATCAAAACTCTACAGCCTAACCAAAACGCCTAATCAACTGTGAGATCAGCATTTTTCATTCCATTACACAAAACTTTTCACCTGTTTTCCCATCTGTCTTAGGATCCATGATGACAAACTCTGGGCGCAGTTTGCTTATTCGTCGGCCTTTGAGGATGGGCACCAGTCCACCCAAATACTCAAGGTACAGCGTGTAACAGGGGCTCCCAACTTCAGGGTTGTCCTCCGTACGCTTCATGGTACAGTGGAGACGCTCGTTTCCAACGTTTGGGTAGCTCACAAAATCGCGCATGTTGTTGGGATCTGGGACGGGAGGCTGAAAAGAACAAACAGAGTTTATAACGCTGCTTTACCGCAACAGAAAATTAAGCCGTGACGCCGCCTAAAACCTGCGCCAAGTTACCTTGATGGTGGGGATAAACGCAGCGGTGACGTAGGAACCCAGCCGGGACGGCATCGTCAGCTTGGCCACGTCTTTCTCCTCCTTCACCGCGGTTGCAATTCCCTGCTGGCAGAGTAGCTGCAGGCTGGCAACTCGGTGCTCCACGCGCAAAATGTAGAGCGCAGGACCAGAGGCCAGGAAGAGGCGAGAGTCCCGGTGACCCCAGCACAGATTGGTGATGGGGCGCTGCAGCAGACAAAGACCAGGTCTCAAAATATCCAACTTTGATCCGGTAATCATTCGATCAGTTGGAAAGGACGGGAATAATTACTTGCGCCGGTGTGTCCAGGGTATAGATGTGTTCCCCCCGAACGTTGTAGAACTTAACGATGGCGTTCCTGATCGGGGGAGGAGAGGAGGGGTCAGGTGGGAGAGGGCTCCTCTCCATCCCTGCCACTGCCAGCAGGTCCCCCTGGGAGCACCACTGCACAACCACATCTGCAGAAAACAAGTGACAAGGAGTAGAACGCACACGGCCGCTCTGAGGACGGGGACGTGGGCCACACACCTTTGAGCCCGCTGCGGACCAGAGTGGGCGAGAGGTCGTCGTAGTTGTTCATGAGGCTGATGTCTCCTGAGGTGAAGCCCACCGTCAGCAGTGGCTTCTGCCTGTGCACTGAGGGGGGGCAAAGAAAGACATAACACTCCAGACAGGCTCAGATCCAATCACCATCATCACGTCTTCATCATCCCGCTGTAAATCAGGACACTCGCACCGGTGAGGTCGACTGGAAGCGCCGTTTCTACCAGATTGCGGTGACTGGTTTAACTGGTGTGTGGAGCAATTTTAATGTTAACCGTTTAGCCCACGGTGAGGGGAGGAGACCATACTAGAACAGCAGTGGTCATGACAACAGCGCAGGAGTGGGGAATGTTACTACACACAAGTGTGACTACCCTCCATTCATGGATTAGAAAACAGCAGCGAATTACCCATCTGTTAGTCCTCCCTAATATTATCATCAGCATTCTAGTCTCCAGGGTAACGAGATGTTTTGAGCACACACTCTACTTTTATGTGACGTGATCGGAGCTTTTTTTGCTTCCCCAGTACAAAAACCAGCTCACCTTGTGGCGGAGGGTAGTCGTCAGAGTCGGTGTCGCTCTCGCTGCTGTCCTCCACCAGAAAACTGGGACAGTTCCAGGACATGCCGACGATACCATCCGACTCATGCAGCAGAATGTGGGCCAACATGCGACCGTGGCAGTCCATCACTATGACCTGTCCATCTGCAGTACCAAACAACACCTACACACCGGGATGTTGGATGAGACAAGTGATAGAAGATTGGGGGCCAAAGGCCAGTGGGTCAGAGGAGTCTCCTTTTATACAGCAGATTCACACACACGTGCAGAGTGATTGGGTTGGATCTGGGCGTTTTACCTGCTGGTCATCAGGAGTCCAGATTCCACAGGTGATCTGGCTTTCCAGGTTGATTTCAGAGGACCAGTGTCTCTGCCCGCTGACAGACCCCACCAGGACAAAGCCGTCACGGTACGAGATGAGAGCCTGAGTGCCGTCGTGGGACCAGGTGAAGTCACTCACCTGAAAAGTGAGTGTCAGGATGCTGATGATGCAGCAGGACTATTCCACAGGTGTGTGTGTGAGCCTGAGCAGGAACGCATCCTACCTGCGCTCCTCGGTCATTGACCAGCTCCACAGACCAGCGCCCCTCGTACTGAATCCAAACGAATATTCCTCCATCTGTATCACATGTGGCCAATTTCTGGAAGGGTTCGTTCCATCGCACTAAAACCACCTAACGGGCAAAGATAAGAAATGAAGGATGAAAACAGATTAGCTGCATTCAGTGTTCCAGACTGTGTTGTACAAACATGGCTGTTAAACGTTCAAAAATTCAGTTTGTCCATATGAAACTGAAAAAGAAATATAGGAAATAAGGTTGGCAAAAGATGACAACAACAATTACACACAAATTGCTGCACAAAGGACAATGGTGGCCACTGAGAAAAACTCCTATTAGGTGTAAACAAGTCTGTTGTTTTTATGGCAACAAGGTAGTCTAGGTGCAGCCATGGGCGGCGTGCGTCTCTTCTCCTGTAGCGTGACTCAGCCGATCCCCGGAGGAATAATCCTGAGCAGAAAGCATGGGTCTGAGGGAGGCACGTGGGCGCAACACGCCCTCCACACCACACGGGGCTGGTCTTAGCGCGGCTTACTCTCCGAGCGCGAGGCCGACAGATCAGTGTTGGAAAGATAAGCCAGCCGGTCTCGCCGCGCGGAGGACCCCTCCCCTCCAGGTGTCTGCCATCAGGCAAACACAGCCGTCCGGGACACTCCTGTGCATGTTGCTGGGGCTTTTTTGACTGCTGAAATCAGTCTACGATCTCACCAGACATCTGCACGCAAAGCTGACCATTTTCTGAGTTCTCTTTCTCCGTTCAGACACCGTCCTCCACTTCCGACCAGATAAAAGGATTTTCCATGAGACGCTAACCGACCATCTGATTCTGCTCTGTCCATCAGACACGCAGCATCAGGTCAGACGGGCTCTCTCCGTTTAAAATAAATCCAGGCTGTGTTTGCAGTATACTTTTGCAAGAATGGCCAAAGCCTTAAAGAAGGAATGGTCACAGCGCGGGCACGCCTCACGTGCCGGCAGCGCAGGTTCAACCAGAGCGCCACAGAGGTGAGAATAATCTGTGTCTGCATAAATTTAGCTCAGGGACGAGATTAATGCAATCTGGTGCCACCAGGGGAAGGACGGCTGAGCACCTGGTGGTGATGCAACGACCGGGCAGATCAGAGGTCACGTGGACTCCAGACACAACCTGCGTATTGGTGGCTGACACCTCCAGCTTGTTAGGATCGTACCGTCTTCATCCTCTTATTGCGAATCGAGCAACCTAACTGGGCAGACCAATCAAATTAGCGCAGAGCTTTGGGTTAGACTGGAGTCAGCAGAAGTGAGAGGACGGTGGGTTGGTGCAAAGTCACTGTGGAACAGGTTCTGAAGCTCCTTACCGACGCTGGATATAAAACTACACAAGTGTCCACAGACGCTTTACTTAGACCTGGTTTTCGCACTTGTTGGCCATCTTGTAGTAATAATGCTAAATACCACTGAGAGATGAGTGCAAATCCACGTTTCCCAGGTGCCACTGATCCAACCTGGATCCCAGAAAGCGAAGGGCTTGACTGTTACACAACAGCTCATCTCCGAGGCTGGATTAGCACAAAGCCAGTTCTAGTAAGCACATCTTAACGCAGCCAGGGGGGTCATGGAAGCACCCCTCAGTAAAGCTGCTGATGTGCAGAGGTCACTTAAGGGGAGAGAGAGAGAGGAAGAGCACGCCGAAGGAGAGGAGAAAGGAGGGGATTGCAGTGTGAAGGAGGGCAAGGAAAGCTGAAGGCAGAAAAACAAACTGGTGAGGTAATGTGGCAGGAGCAGGAATATCTGAGGAAAAGCTAATTAAAACCAAGGAAACTGGAGAGAAACACCGCACAGCCTTTAAACAGTGGTGACTTTCTTGCGTCTTCTCGAGTCTGCCTTGTAGAAGCAGCAGTGATCTATTCTGCCCAACTTAGAGCCAGTTCTTCAGCTAGGCTTTAATTTGAAGTCCTCTCCTCCTTCCGTCTCTATCAATGAGTGCTGAGGAGGTCGTGGACAGTTCCAGCATGGACCATCTACGTGAAATATGGACTAATAAATTGAGTCCGCTTACCAGGAGATGCTTTTAATAATGAACTATGAAGGAGCAGAAGACTCCAACAAGCTCAAGAACCCATTCTGAGCGTTTTAGAGGACTGGGGCAGCGTTTACATTTCACGGCAAAATAAATCACGGCAGATAAACTGCAGATGAGACTATTTTTGACTGAAGAGATTTAAAATGAGCTTGTCCCTGATTCTCTGTGCCTTTAATGTGTGTTCCACCTATACGGCAGAGTGAAAAACATAAATAAGTTTCCATGGCAACATCCTCTGTAGTGGAATAAAGGCCAACACAGACTTAGATCAGGAACCTCTCAGAAAAGCCTGTAAATGAGAATCTGACAGGATTTTTGCAACCGATTCTATAATAACAGGCTGAACTTCACTGTTTGGAAGGAAAGAAAACACTGTCTGACAAACATCCTGCAGAGGCTTTTTTGCAGACACATGAAGACATTCACTTATTTGCCTGCTTTTATCAACGTAAGACACAGCTGGACATCAGTGGCTCAGTAAAAAACAGCATTGTGTCACACTGGGAAGGTGAATTTTCTTACAGCTTGCTTTCATCTTGTCTAGCTGGTTTATTTTTAGCCTTTAGCGAAGTCTTAATGGACCAATTTCACACCCAGCTGCTGCTGCGAGGAAAGCAGCCCTGTTGGGACAAGCTGTAGTCGCTAGGTCAAGCTGGACTTTGTAGTGTTGTTCACAACACTAAAACACTTGGAGCACAATCGAGTGGGCAGAGTCAAACATCTCTGCACTGCTCTGAGTACAGAATGCTGACACAGCGCCCTAACCCATCTGCGAGGGCTAAACGCCATCCTTAAATCTGGCGTGACTGCGGGCTTCAAAGCTATTCAGACAGTTAAAAATCCTTACACATCAGGTAATAAAATCATTTCCTTTTGGTCCCACCTCACTGTTGTGTCCCCTCAGGTTGAAGTTGACCCTCTGAGGCGTGGGTCGGTCCCGCCTGCAGTGGCTGGAGGTGAACGTCACCCCCACGACGCCTCTGCTGTTGCCGGTGGCGAGCCAGCCCTCCTCGTAGTAACGTTTCCTGCACACCGGTTTCTCCTTCTCGCTTTTGGGCACGCGGCCCTTCCAAGACAGGCAGAGGATGTTGGAGTCACTGCAGAGGACGGGCCCGTGCTCCACAGAAGCGAACATCTCTGCAGACCTCCAAGCCCACGGGGAGTGGAATAATACTCAGAGGGAGGTTGGGGCTCTCTGTTATTACCTCCTGCCCTCTACGGAGATCACCGACTCAAAATCTGATGCGTGGCAGTGGTGCATAGTTCTTTCAGCTTTCTTGACTCGGCTGTCTCGGTGATCGGGAAAACGACGGATGCAGAAATGAGCTCAAAAAGTGGTGAAAATTGACAGTTTCATGCCGTACGCTGGAAAAAAGGCACAATTTCTAGGTGTGTATTTGCTAATCTTATTCAATTCAAGGCAATTGGTTTGAGTACCGTGAAATTCTTCAAAAAACCGCGGCGGCTGATGCCAAACCGAGGCCGCCTGCTTGGAACATCCACCCAAAAATAGAATCCATAGGCAACATCCCAGGGTTTCCAGTTGCTAGGAGCACCTCCGTCCGCCTCAGTGAGCCACCTCTGAGCTCTGTGTCCTCTTCATGGTGCCGAGGGCGCAGGAGGAGCGGGGGACTCCTCTCCATCAGCTGCCGGACCACTGGAGGGCCTGTTCTCCTGGAGACGTCATCGCATCAGCCAGCCCGCCTTCCTAATTGGCTTCCAGGTCCCATGAATGTCTGCTGGGCGATACCAAAACAAACATCAGCACAAAATCTATTTACAAAGAGTAAAATTGTCTTCATGTTGGGTTTTTTTTTTACTATGTTGACTAATTTATAACATCGAAAAAAATATATAATATAAAAAAAAAATACTAATGTACCAAAGCACAGTCTCCCTTCTACAGTTTTTAATAAGCAACAACAAAAAATAGACCAGGAAATTCTGAAGGAAAATAATTGATTGCTGACAAACAATTTAACTGCGAAAAGCTGCTGACGGGCAGAATAAATAATCGACCTTTCAAAGCGGCTGCTAATTTAAAAAAAAAAAAAAAAAGGATTTTTAATAAAGCCTTCAAAATAATTTCCTCTATACACTGCAAATCAAATAAGAGAGCAAAAACAAAGACGTATTGACGATAATAGATGGTCGTTCTGACATTTAAGACGCTGCCTGAGACAAAATAGTGCAGACTCCCATCAGCTACCTGCTAGCTCAGGCTAGCTGGACCAAGAAAGACCCCTCGGCTGCCTAGTGATGAAACCTTGTCAACAGTGTCATTTCGCCCCTATTTAGAATGATGCAAGTCAATTTGGACACACAGCCTTCATCGACAGCTACTGTTATTTACTCTATAAAGTGCAAAGTGCAAGCTAACCGGCTAAGAGAGGAGCTAAGGCTGAAACTGACTGTGAACCACCACCGTCTGAGACTCTACATCCGCCGCTGGCACCAGTCGCTAATAAGCTATGGCTAACATATTAGCTGTTTGTTTATTCTAATACGCAAGTATTTTAAATATTATCGAGGAAGCCGTCAAAAACGCCGCATGACAAGTGTGTGGGGAGTCTAGTAATAACATGTTATCACCCCAATCGCCAGTAAAACCCTAAAAACATCAATAAAGCGAGGGAGAAGCGGCTACCTCGGGTGTGCTCCGCTGCTCCTGCTGCTGGTGCTGCAGCCTCTCTGAACAACAGCGGCGGCAGGGCCGGACAGCGCTGTGACGTCACGGACACGTGACCCAGACTCATTAAATGACCGGACCTCAAACTCGCGCTAGTTTTTAGTTATTTAACTAGTTTAAACTTCAGTATTTAAATTTTACTCTCGTATAATTTTAACGCAAATAATAAGGCAACGCTATTTCCTAGAGGATTTAATAGTTAATGACGGCATGCAAAAAAAAAAGCTAACCTAAACATGTCGATACATGTCATAGATAGTGTCGTGTGTCATAGATATGTTAACGTCTGCATGCGGTTATCTTAACCAAGTCTGTAAAGATCATCCTAAACTATATGTATGTAAACCTTGAACGCAGAGACACCACCGGTCCACTAGGGGGCAGCACGCAGCTTCTCCTCCCTCACGGATGCTCGGCAAACATGGCGGCGTCCATGGCACTCAGACGACAGTTGTGTTCTTTAAAAAGGATATTCAGTGGATCCACGTATTCGGTATAGTATTTAGATTTTTGTCCAATGTATTCGTAAATTGAACTTAACGTGGTGGTGTAGATTGAGAAAGGTCAACATAAAGGGCCTCCAAGTGGTCAATGATGGCGCTGTATCGTGGGGGTCATACAGTAAATGTTATATACATCTTTTTTTAACAGCATCGCAGAGTTTTAAACACCTGTTCAAGTCTCACAGGCCGCCCAAGAATCAGGTACGCTATTTATGTTTTAGTTACCTGATCTATAATCAACGTAGTCATCCGTGCCTCGTTTTCTGCACCAGATCAATTAAAACTGTGGATAATGTTTCATTTTATCCCGTGTAACATGTATTTAAGTTGTGGATGTATCTCTTTCCAAGTTATGGGTCTGTAAGCTTCACAAAAATTATCTGCTGACACTGCATCACATTAATTATATGGATGGAGCTATGCAGTAACCACTATCAGAAAATGTGGTCCAAATTAATGAATACAACTATTGTATAGCTACTGCTGAATACACGTATGAAATAAATTGTGCTTTGTATTTGAATTTTAAACTGGATTTTCTGTGTAGGCCTCTTCTACCACTGACACCAACCTCATCCTTGCACACATCTACGTTGTTTTTAACCGGGCATTCGTCGGTGAGAAGTTTTCCATTAAATTTCCTGGAATATAATACAAATGTGCTGCAAATGTGACACTTGCTTTTTGGTTTGTTTTTCTTTGCAGATAACTGTCACGGACGAGCCTGACACGCTGTTACAGAAGGTTTTGCTGCTAGTTAAAGGTCATGACAGGGCCGTGTTGGACAGTTATGAGTTTTTTGTCACCATGGCAGCAAATGAGCTCGGAATTAAAATCAGCAAAGTGTGAGTGAAGCTGCCAGATTTAACAGTGTCGCGTTACATCTCTTACTGATTTTAACGTGATTTCTTTTTTCTGCTTTGCCAGTTATGAGCCTGAAAAGGACATAGAAAGGCTCACACTCCTCAAATCAGTTCACATCTTTAAAAAACACAGGGTCCAGTACGAGATGAGGTCGTATTACCGATGCATTGAGGTGAGGGTCTAGATCTGGGTTTGGGCCGTCAGAGTGATGGGCGAGCACCTAGATCAGCTCAGTCAGACAATCACACAGTTTTCTCATATTTAATGATTTACCAGAGTGGGTTTTTTTGTTTGTTTCTTTGTAGCTATGTCACATTACAGGCAGCACAGCACAGGTTTACCTGGAGTACATTGAAAGGAATCTCCCTGAAGGTGTTGCCATGGAGGTGACAAAGGTATGATTGAGTCAGTCATATCACACACACGCTTCACTTCAAACAGGTCAGAGTAGGGAGTGCTAATGTACTGAACCTACTTCTCTAACACTGCCAGATCGCCATGGAGAAGATTCCAGATCACATCCTTGAACCCATGTGGAAGGATCAGCATGCTGGGAATGAGCCTGACAAGTAAGCTCAGCCATGGGTGTGCTGTCTGATGGATCATCTTGAGGAGGGGTGGAAGCTCATGGACAACTGCTCCCATGTTCCTTCATTATCATTAATGAAGGCTAACGTGCTTCAGCAACAGCTGCAGTCACGGTTTTGTTTTCCAATAAATGCCGGACTCAAGCCCCGTTTCCATCCTTTTTACATAGTACTTTTTACACTTTCTCTGGTTAAATTTTTACTCTGTAAAACAATGCTTAGGACATAAAGGATAGACATGTTTTGATTTTGCAAAGTTCTGACTGGAAGACAGTTGCCTGGCGTTACCGTTGTTTGCAGCATCATCCTGGTAGCAGAGTTGGTTCATGAATTTGCACAAAGGATTCATTGTAACGCAAATTTATTGTAGATATATGCCATATATTTGTTGTTAGGTAAACATTTCTGCTTGATAAGTTTATCAACACAAATATGAGTAGTTGCTCTGTATAGAAAAGAGCTTCAGCATTCGAGTATTTTAAATACACAAATGTTTCAAATAATAAAGCCACTTCTCTAAATTTACCTGTGTATTGTCCCACTGGTACATGCAGCTAAATTTTAAAAAAGTAACGTTACAGTTCAACAGCTCAGTTATGAGAAAACCAAACGTCACTAACATTACACAAGGACTTCATTAGTACAACCAAGGCAGTCCGAAATACACAAATGCCAAACCAATATATACAGCTAATAATGGATGCTTAAGTTATCTGGAGAAGGATAGATGAATTATGAACTGAAAATGAACTCCACAAAATGTCTGTTGACGGCTGGTTCCGTGCGTAAAAGGCATCCATGTGCGAGCGTTACGCACGGCTGAGAATGTCTGAAAGCGCGTTGATGTACTCAATGGTGTATTTGAGAGTTTGTATCTTGGTCAGGGGCTGCCCTTTCTTGCTGTAATCCGGCGGCAGGTAATCTCGGAGCTGGTGCAAAGCTTCTGCCAGACTCCTCATCCGCATCTTCTCCCGTTCGCTGGCCTTCATGCGCCTTTTCGTGGACATCTTTGCCTTGCTTGCTCTTGGCGCCGTGGATCCGGCTCTTTGCGGTGTGCAGCTGAAAGACAAGTGGCCGATGTCTTGGTGTCCGCCTGAGCAGCACATCTCCGGCGAAGAGCAGATGGAATCCATCTGGGACTCCGGGGAGGCGGAATGCTGCGCGTCGTGATCGGCTCCCAGGCCGGTCCAGTCGGACAAAATAGGAGAACCCAGGTCCATCTTAGTAACCAAAACCCCAGGACCGCATGAGGCTCGCGGGTGGCATCAAGGCTGGAGGGCCAACTTCACTAGAGCTGACGTCGACTCCGGGTTTTTATACAGATCTCCGGCGTTTTATGGGCTCACAGGTCGAGCCAAAAGAGTTCAAAGAAAAGCCCAAGTGCCAAAACGCGAGCTTCGGAGGACGTGGTTCGTTGTCACTGGGGTGCGAAGACGGCTAAATGGGCGGATAATGCGATGGAAAGAAAAATAATTAGATTCCTTTCTGTGGGAAATGGTCCTTAGAGTCTGCGTGCGGACAATTCTCAGTTTGCTGCGATGTTGGCCCGTGAAGCTGCTGCTTCACCTGAAATCAGCACAGATCTGCGGGGGGGGGGGGGCCTTCTTAGGGGCCCGGCAGCCAAAAACAAGCAAATAGGACGAAATCTCACATTTGAAGCACTATTTTAAAAACGGAGTTTTAAACAAGAGGAACGGTAAAGACACACATCAAAGCAGGCTCTGTCAGGTTGAGGAGAGCAACACTGACGTGTGGGGTGAAATTTAAAATAGGATTTAAGGCCTAGTATAGGGCTCCTGTTATTTGGGGAGAGGATGCAGCTGTCACCAACCTCCTGCCAGACCTTTCATGTCTCCCAAAGGTGTGTAAGGCCTCACTCCTGATCAAGGAGCCACGCCGGCCCGCGGTCACAACAAAGGGCCATCGTCTTCCTCGCCATCAGCTGCTCTCTCCTCTCCCTCTGCTTTGTGACAAGCAGCTTGTGTCAAACAGGAAAGCCAGAACAAATCAATCTTTGCGGCAACCACACTGACATTTTTTATGTTTTATGACAGTCGTCCTTTGAAGCGGCTAAAGAAAGTTCCATCTTCAATCCTCACTTCAGGAATTTCCGTCTCAGCCTCTCGGCGAGCGGCAGCGGACTCTGGCTACACACCACTGAATCCTCACTGTCTGACACGGCCACGGGCGAGGCTTCCTGCAGGAAGGCCTCGCCGGTTCTCCTCAGCGAGCAGACCCTCCTCTTCCTCTCTGCTGGTCTCCAAACTCTGAGCTTTTGGTCCCGGCAGCCGGACGGGGAGAGCCGGTTCCGGTGGTGCTGTGGCTCCAGAAGTGGCTTTCAGAGCCACATCTGAATGCAGGTTAGCTGTGATCGTGGTCAAAGGCTTGGTTCTAGCTTTCCCTCGAGGTCTGAGCGGTTGGTTTTCGGCGTCGCTCTCCTCACTGGACGAAGCTACGCTGGCACAAACGCTGCTTTTCATCCGCGGTATGTTCTTCCGGCTCTGGCTGGGGTGGGAGCGATGCTTCGGTGGCGTGCCAGCCGAGGACGACGCAGGTTTTCCCCCAAACCTATATTTCTGAGGAGGCCTTCGGCTGCTCGTTGTCTTACTGGGAGGCCGTGCTGCAGGCCCATTCCTGCCTTTGGCTCCGGGAGCGTCTGAGTCTTGTCTGTTTGAATGATTATGGATTTTATCAGACAGTGGCTCTACTGGGAGAAGATCCGTGAGGACGTCTTCATGCCTGTCTGATTTCGGGCAAGAGGAGTGAGTGACAGAGGGTAATTTGCAGTTTCTCTGTTTTGAGACCACGCGGTTGCATCCTTCCGCCTGCTCTGCGGCTTCAGCCATGTTTCGGACGAGCAGCCTGTCCCGGAGAGAGAGCTCCGCCAGGCACGGCTGTGCACGTCTGGAGCCTGCTCCGCGGCCACCGCTGCAGGTGTCCTGCACCTCTGCGCTGGGCTCGGCCTCAGATGGAGAGGAGGTGAAGGAGGCGGCGTCCCAGTCCACGTTGCTCAGGTGGAGAGCACCGACCACAGCGGAGTCAGAGGGGGAGGCCACGGTTGGGTCTATGCTCGAATTCCACTCAGGGCCCAGTGGACTGTCTACCAGCACGGGTTCATCCGTCTCTGAGATGACAGGAGGGGGCATTTGAGGACCAGGGGCAGAAGAACTCTGAAGACTCAACGTGGCCAAGCAATCGGAAAGATCATCTGCGGTCTGAGCAGACAGCTTCTCCTTTCTCCTCTTCAGTTTCTTATCTGCAAAGGAGATTGAGTCTGGTTTAGAAAAAAAGGATTACAGTACATTTTAAAAAAAATCATGTGAATTGGGAGCTGCTTTGGTTCTCCTTAAAGGCACATCACTGGCACTGATCATTTCAGAACACACACACACACGCACACACACACACACATTTCAGTTCTTATTCTAAGGTCTCTTCAGTGGTAAAGCTACACATCAGGAAGTTAGGCGCAGAGGCCCGGGTGGGGGGGCCCGTCCAACCTGCATAAAGTGACAGCACAGCCTGTGAAACAGACACTTCCTGGCTGCATCAAAGCCTTCAGTGTGAACTAGTCAAAACTTTGCATTTTCAGGTGTCGGAACTGCTGCAATAGACAAGGCTGAAAACCAGCCAGACCTTCACAGGCCTTTGATCAGGACGCCCTTGTCGGCAGTGTGGGAAGTCCCACCAGGGCCGGGTTTATTACACCAGTAATCCAACAGAAAATACCGAAAATGAAATCCAATCTATACACGTGCTACTGAACTACAGAAGGATTTGGGACAGGTCTTACTCTTGGTCTTTTTCTCTTCAGCCACTGACTTCTCCCTGAGGTATTTCTCCACCACCTCTGGATAGGCCACACGGAAGAGGGTCTCCTCTTCTATCGTTCTGACTTCATGTTGATCTTCTGCAGGCGTCTCGTCAGCAAACATATAATGTTCTGCCAAATGTGTTAAAGTTTACATGAAGCATTACTGAGGGCCGTGATTTTGACTGCAGATTGAGCGATTCTGCTGAAAGCTAACCGTTGTGTTGGGATTTTCCCAGGCTGCTTAGGTGGGATTTGCTTGTTAGTGATTTGGACATGACAGACTTCCCATTTAGTTAAGGAAGCAGCTTTAGCACCTCCAAGTTGTGACTGACGTGTCACCTCGGAAGCCCACCTCGCATCAAATCACCACCAGCCTCCCCAGTGACGAGCAGCCCCCACACCCCAACCTCCACTCCAGCCAGCAGTCGGGTCACTCAGCCCACAGGATGTTTTTTTTTAACTTTTCCCCGTTAACCTGACAGAATAAAGACTGATAGATGCTGTACACACGGTTTATACCAACCTGGAGCTCCCCAGACAACTTCGAAGCAGGGGACGCCGTTCCTCACCCTTGGCTTCAGTATCCTTTTTCCAGGAAAAAAGTACTGTCAGAGACTTTTATCAAAGAAGTATATAAATTAAAGGTAGTTTTCTTCTGTTTCAGGAACATTTCAGACTACCTGAGGGGCTTGATTTGGGTGGAAACGCCTCTGCCATATTTTCTGTTCATCAACTCCGCGTAGGTCAGCAGGATTAAAACCTTTTCACTGGTGTAGTGTTTCGGCCACTCCATTTTTTCGTGGGCAAATTTCTGGGGAATAAATTAAGCCTATCACATATTACAGAAAAAACCATCTGAGGTAGTAGACTGGAGCAGCGGCTTAAATATCTACCTGCATCGACAATAAATTTGGTTGTCTCCTCTTGAACTGGGACACAGGTTTATCCTTGGAAATCAAGAACTCAGAAATGATCTGAAAAATGAAATTTGTACAAGGCTGCAAAACTACAAATGCTGGTATTTTGCTATAATAAATATGGGGGGAATAAAACAGTTGTACCTCTGTAAAGGGAAAATATGGGCTTGCCATTGTTTTCCTAAAGAAAAAAAACACAGCACACAAACATGGGTTTAATAAAACACAACTTATTCTGGCGTTTTTGTACACTCTTCACTGTTTGTGTACATTTCTCCTTAAAATGGAGGAATGCAGTGGCGTATTTTGTGATTTTCGACGTACTTCCTGATATTTGTCTCAAAGGACAAGGCTTGGCGGGTCTTTTCATAGCGGTGCCAGTCACAGGGACACTGGTAGTCAAAGTCTTGAGGATGACAGAAATGACTGCTTTTGCAAAGCACGCAGCCACCTCGTTCATGTGCCTTTGCAGAACCTGGTAGGTTTGCATAAAACAAGTAATAAACCCAGTGAAAAAGCAAATCTATCTCCTATAACATTTTATATCCTTGTTAAAATTGATGCAGTACCAGGTTAGAGTGCACAATCCGATGTAATTTTATGTACGAGTATTTCACCTCACTCACCAGGATGGTGGCAAACAGGGCAGTGAGCGACCTTCTTTAAAACTGTCTCTGACGTTCCACCGTTCTGCTCTTTCCACTGAGTGAACCTGAGGCAAAAAGAGACGGTTACCAGGACACACGACTGTTATACAAGAGAAAGATCAACACACCCAGCCATCAAGGTGTCTCAAGACGTCTTAAGACCTCCTAATTACTGAAATCAAGACCTCTTAAGACATGTTTGTAAATCAAGACGTCCTAGGACATCCTAAGACAAACATTTGAAGACGCCAAAGCAGAACACGGAATAACGCTCAAACGGGTTTCTGTGTCTTGAAGACTTTAAATGTCTACAGACACGTCTTGGCTGGCCAAGACATCTCAAGACATCTCAAAATATGTGTCTTAAGACAATCTTAAGATGTCTTAAGACACATTGATGGCTGGGTATGAAAATGGCAAAAGCTGTATTTGAAATGGCAAACTAATGTGATCTCTGGGGTGCGTTTTTCCTACCACTGTAAGAGCGTTTGTTCTTTCAGCATGCGGATAAGCTTCAGGGCCTGCTCTTTACCAACACCCTGTATCCCCTGAGGAAGGCCAGCACACGTTTAACAGAATGTCCTCGCAATTACTGTCTGGATTGGTGGATGAAGGCTATTTTTGGTTACCAGTCGCTACCTTTGGAATATAATCGCAACCGAGGAGAACAGCCAGACCGACCAGATTCTCTCTGGACAGATGTAGCTCAGTTTGTACCCGTGAAGTCTTGTAACAGTCCACAAGCGGGTCCTACAGAGAAAAAAAAAAAAAAAATGAAAGGTTAAATTAACACTAAAGCTCATTAAATTAATAATATTTTAGGAGATTTACATTCAAATAAAATAAAACATTCTGAATAAAATTTGTACTAGATTTTCAAACTCAATTAAGCAGACACAATTAAAAACATTATATTTGCACTTGCAGATGTATTCAGAGAACCACACATGATCTTATACTGTTCTGAAGGGATCTCAATACACATCTTTGCAATATTTTTAGATTACAATCATTCAAATAATAAATTGACACCATCCGTTTTTAGGCCTAATTTGTTTGGATGATCTGATTTTGCAATAACATACTTTAGTGTTCATATTGAAGCTTCTATATACAGTCTGGGCTCCGTATAGAAACACGTCTCCATCATTGGTGATGCAGCCGTCCACCAGGCCCTGTGAGTCCAGGTAGGCACACATGGCCTCGGCCTCCCCGGCAGCAGTCACCCAGGGCACTCCCAGTATGTCCAGCATGTCGGCACACTAGGAGGTGGACATAAACAGACAAAATATCACCACTGAGAGCAAAAACGGACCCAGGACCAAGAAGGAGCCACGAACCTCTTTGAGGACAGCCTTGAAGCGCCCTCTGCTGGTGCTGGTCTTACTCTTGGTGGAAGACGTCTTCTGAAAACCTCCATATCTTGCTTCTGTCCTCTTGCTCATCGTCTCCGCTTTCAGTTTAGGGGCCTCGCCCTCCATCACAAAAACTAGCTTCACCCCCATAAGCGTTAAAGACGAAACTCTGAAAAACAAGTTTCTGCATACAGAAGTGTTATTTTGGATTAAAGGGGATACGAGTTGAAAGGATGGATATTTCGAAAGGAATTAGGGCAACAGTTACCTCAGATGTGGTTTGCTGACCCTCCCCATCATGGCCTGGACGTGCTGGGCCTCACACACCCATAAACTCAGGTCTACTGCCAGCGTCTTTCCACTTAAACTGTACAATGGTACCGACTCACGAACTGGTTCAATAATTGACCATAAATCTTGAACACCCATGATTAAAACTGATCCAGACGTAATGTCAAACCTAATGCAAAACACCGTTTTCAAGCGATTGAGTTGCTTTTTAAGTAGTTCAGCTGACTAGAGCTGTCACGACAAAGATAAAAACACTAAAATCAAATAAAATGTATTGCATGTATGAATACTTACATCCACATACATTGGCTATTCAAATTTCGAGGTAACGCCGTTACCATAACAAAATCGTAAAATTCTATCGTTTGAAATTTGACGCGCAAACGTAAACGTCATCACCCAGCGCCTGCTTCACCGGAAGTAGGTGTGCCGAACCTATATCATATAAATAAAGCGCCGTTTGTTTTTTCTTTATACTTTTAAAGCTACAAACGTAAAATATAAATAAAACTATAACAACTCAAAGAAGATTTTTAATATCACCTACAGTAAAAGATGGATTTTGTATTTTTCTCCAGGCGGTTGTTTTATGTTTTTTAATCGCGTTTTTCTTCTTTCTATGTCCCTTCCGGGGTTCCGTATTCCAGTTTAGGACCCCGACGTGTCCTTTTGGAAAAGTTTTTAAATCCTTCGTGTTTGTTCTATTTGAACTAATACTTATTTTGAATAGCGTGTGTCTGTTAACTTACAGGTAAGATTTAACAGGCATACCGTCTAAAGTCTGGAATTGTTTACATTTTTATTTTGAACATTTGAATCTCTCTCTTTCTCTCTCTAAGATTTTCTAATGAAAAAGTTTGCTTACCCAAAATGTAGAAGTAGACTTAAAATTGTACATTTTTACAATCTTTAATAAATAGATTTAAAGTGATTTCGTGACGATGGAATGAAAAGGCATGTCCTTCTCCTTTTTTTCTTTTTAATTAGCTCCATAATGCAGCTTCCCCCTCATGAAGGAGATGAGCTCTCAGTGGTTGACATGCACACAGGTGGAGAGCCTTTACGCATAGTCCTCAGTGGCTACCCCGAGGTCAAAGGTGACAGTGTTTTGGCCAAGCGACGTTATGTCCGGGAATACCTGGACCACCTTAGGAGGGTGTTGATGTATGAGCCGCGAGGACATTATGATATGTATGGAGCTCTGATTGTGGACAGCGAGAAGCCCGAGGCCGATCTGGGAGTACTGTTCATGCACAATGAAGGCTACAGCACCATGTGTGGGCACGCTGTTATTGCATTGGGGCGCTTTGCTGTCGACTATAAACTGGTGAAAGAACCACAGTCACCAGAGACGCAAGTGAACATACACTGTCCCTGCGGTCTTGTGAAAGCATATGTCGAGTATTCAGATGGTAAAACCGGAGCAGTGAGGTTTCTCAGTGTGCCAGCGTTTGCATTTGCTACAGGTAGGACCCCGAAATTTGCTGGGAAAATACAAATTCTGTAATCTGCTGGACCTTAAAATGCCTGTTCTCACAGATGTGATGATAAAAGTGGAAGGTTACGGCGACGTGGCAGTGGATATTAGCTACGGAGGAGCATTCTATGCCTTTGTCCATGCCCAGAGGTTTGGTCTTGATGTCACTGAGTCTAGGACCCGTGATCTTGTAGATGTAGCCACAGCAGTAACCAAGGCCGTTAAATCTCAGGTAAAGCAGATGCAGTGTTTTGTGAGAAAACTGCACATACATCAATTTTAGCAGATGACCAAAACAACAAACTATACAAAAAACACAAACGTGATCATTCCTTTCACTCCGTAACTTTTCCTGTGGGCTTTTATTTGTCCGTTTTAAAATGTACGCCTAGGTGAAGCTGTGCCACCCAGACAGCGATGACCTGGCCTTCCTCTATGGCACCATCGTCACTGACGGGAAAGACAACTATTCCTCTGATCCCACTGCTAATATTTGTGTGTTTGCAGAAGCTCAGGTAAATGATGATATACTGGCCCTGGAATAACCGCACTTTTTTATTTGCTCATGGAGTTTCATGAACCTCAGAAGAAAATCATTTCAACTGGGGTCAAAATGTTCTCAGGTGGACCGCAGTCCCACCGGCTCTGGTGTTACAGCGCGAGTAGCTCTTCAGTATCACAAAGGTCTCATCCAGCTCAACCAGAGCCGGATATTCAAGAGTGGGGCCACTGGATCACTGTTCACTGGGAAAGCTGTAGAGGTACCAGAGTGTGTTTCTTCGGTGCTCTTGAGGAAGCTGCCTTACAGATACACAATGACAACTTTTACCACACAGGGGGACAAAGAAGATGAAATGAAAAAAATAGGATTTGCATGTAAATACATGAATCTTTTTGTTTTTTCCTCTTCAGGAGACGAGTTGTGGGGACTTCAAAGCTGTGGTGGTAGAAGTTTCTGGCCGAGCTTTTTATACTGGAGCTTCAAGCTTTGTGCAGGAGGCAGATGACAACCTGACACAAGGTTTTCTACTTAAGTAAACTACCAAGGGCTGTTTCTCCTTTATAAAAATAGTCACAGAATACTTGTGTTACTTTGCATGTATTGATCTGTATATAGACAAGTGACTGGTTACCGGCAGTCCTCTGAAGTTCACCTTTACCCTTTTTTTCCATTACTTGTGCCAAATGAAGCTTTTATAATGTAATGCTTTTTTTAACTAATTGCAGGAGTTCTGCAAGGATGAATTCAGACAACCTAGGAGTAGTTTAAAATGATAGCTTAACTAAAAATCAAAATCTAATTTTTCTTTGCTCGTTGTAATGGTAATAAAGAGTAACACTATTTAGTACATGCAAAAAAATCTGTAGCGCTTCCAGTAGCCTACAGTTGGTTCAAATGTACAACATACCGTGTTTTTAATTTATTGCTGATGTTACGTATTGGACACGAATCAAATATATCATTTTATATTGCAAAATTTATACAATGCTTACTTTGTAACGTAATCCATTGGGAGGAAAGCTTTACGACTATTTATGCGTGCAGTTAATAACTAGCTAGATAGCTAGCTAGCTACAAAAGCGTCAACGTCGTTACCATGGATACAGGATGTTGACAGTGGCAGTTAACGGAAGTGCGAAAAAACGCGTAACACACATTTTGCTAGTAGTATCGAGATAAATACATTATTTTTGTACGCTGTTCAAACGTTTGTTCGTATCTGTGATATGGAATCAAAAATGCAGGTAGAAATTGTGGGTTCAATCAGAGAACCTAACTTCCATGTGGCTAAATGCCTTGCAGAGGTAACCTGACGTTTTTATCGTTTTAATGTTTTAGGCAGCCATATTTGCTTTGGTTTTGATATTATTTATTTGGGACCACAGGAACTGAAAAATAAGTTTCCAGACGTATTTTTAGATCCAAAAATTCAACCTCTCTTCGAGTTTGACTGGCACATATACCTGTGCAGCAAAAAAAGGGTAAGTCTTGACACGTCATTTTGTTAAAAATTTAGTGGTTCAGATTCATATTAATAAATAAATGAGGTGTACGAAGCTAAAGAGAGCAGTGGTGGGAAATTTGGGTCACTGTAGCAATTTATGTAGTTCATGAACCCTAGGTCTGGTGGTTTGGGGAAAATTCTCCCCATCGTGTTAAAACACCAAGACATTTTTGTTCACTACTTGTGCTTCCAGGAGCTGCGTGGGGAAGTATGGCAGTACTCCAGCAGCTTGATGTGTTTCCTGAACAACCTCCTCCTTGGTGATGACAGTGATCTAACCAAATGGGCCAAGGATCAGTTTGGCTTCACTTTTACTCAGCCACAATCTTTCTACAAGACAGTCACTGAGGATTACTACAACAAACGCCTCAAAGCAACCGGGGCAAGTCAATATCACATGAATACCCAGTGCAAATAAACACATCTGAAGTGTTTTATGTCTGACTAAAATTGTAAAGGTTGATAACTTTTCTAAAAATTCTGTCATGCTTTTCTTTTTTGCAGCATCGGTTTGTCTTTATGGATATTGCAGTAGGAGAAGAGGCAGTCGGGAGGTTAATGTTTGAGGTGTGGATCCTGCCTCACACATTCCAAATGAGCATGTAAACATAAATAACAGTCTGTTTGTTTCTCAGCTCTTTTCAGATTATTGTCCCAAGACGTCTAAGAATTTTGAAGCTCTGTGCACTGGAGAGCAAGGGCTGACAAAGAGCGGCATCCCACTTTGCTACAAAGATTCACTGTTTCATCGCGTGGTACCCAATGGTTGGGTACAAGGAGGAGGTAGACAACTGTCCAAAGCTGTCCAAAATACAAACAACCCTTTACAGGCTTATTTACCTGTCCCCCAAATGCATGTCTTTGGACTGTTACACTCCTAGGAAGGACTAGATAGACTGTGATGTAACAGAATGTGTCTTTCAGATATTTCGCCACAAAGGAAAGGAAATGGGGGTGAATCCATCTATGGACCAACGTTTGAAGGTAAACCCCATGTGTATGTTTTATATAAAGTAATAAAAATGCACTTTGTAAAGGTTATGTAACAACCATTATAGTAATAATGTTCACCCTCAATGTCACGCCATTGTCATGTAAAAACAAAACCCTCCAGAATATAGTCATTGAATCAGAACAAGGAGTTTTCATATAATGGGCCTTTTTTTCTCTGTCAGACGAGTGTTTTGGTGTGCCTCACATCAAGAGGGGCATTCTTGGAATGGCTAATAAGGGTCCGCACAGCAATGGATCCCAGTTCTACATCACCCTTGAGCCGACACCCTGGATGGATCGAACCTACGTTGCTTTTGGGTTTGTACCACTAACAACTTGAGATCAGATTCATTTCACAGTTGTCCATAACATTACAGCACTCAGATATTTTTTATAGTATTTTATCATTTAAAAAAACGACAACAACAACCACACATGCATTATTTTGCGTGAGGGGTGTGTTGATGTAGCACAAATTAAAAGGGAACAGAAACTCAACACATCTGTGTGTGTTTCACTGTTTCACAATGATTAGGAATTTTAAATTAGACATCTAAGGTTTCTCGATTTCGCTGTTTTGAAAAAAAAAAAAAAAAAAAAAAACTTTACTTGTTCTATGGGGGCAATTTAAAAACGTAAAATTGGACTAAACACCTTTAAATTGTCTTATTCCAAAACAAGTCAGTTTATTTGACTTAAACGGGCCGTAAACGCACCGGGGTGTTTTGGGCGCATGAATATGTTTCCGCACGACTTGTCTTTTTATTTATTTGTTCTTCGTGTGGCCTCAGATGGTCCGGTTAGGTATTAATGACCTCAGCGGTTTGATGGCCAACCGACATCGAGTGGAGCAGAGGAGGGGTGAAGAGAAAACCACCTCTTTTCCCGTCTTTCGTCATCCCACGTCCACTTTTCTCAGCCCTCCCAGAGAAATAGTGCCACATGACCTGTCAAATAGGAAGTGAGCCGCCTGCCGAGTAGAAATAGCAGCATCGACGGCGCCGATCTGCGGATTCTCCCTCGACGTTTCTGCGCAGTTACCGTGTCCCCCCGTCGGCGGATAACATTTATAAGTTGGCCGCAGTCATGTTCTTGAAGGTGTTGTTTTTTGCCGCAGTTGTAGCTCTGGCTGCCGCATCGCTCGACTTGAACTCAGGTAAGTTTGCGACTTCCCACTGCGGAGCTAGTGGTTAGCGCAGCCGCGTCCCCCACGCAGCTCGGCTAAAACATATTCGCGTTATTTTAACCCCCGCATTTTTTTCTTTCCGCGGGTCCCGTCAGATATCCTGACTCACAGGCGGACAGTTTTCAGTTTTGGGCGTTTTGGTTTGTAAAAAAAAAAATATTAAAAATATCATTTGGGAAACTTTATTTCCGCGCTGGCAAGTGAAACTTAAGATGACACGACAGGCTAACGCTTTAGCCTTAGCAAGCTATGTTACCCCCAAACCCAGGAGGATGTTCCGTCTAAGAAGCTTTAAAACCTGCGATTATTTATTCCTCATCATAACAGAATAGGGCTCCATTATTGGGAAATGTCGCAGAAACGCCTGTCAGAGCCAGTTGATCGGGTCTCGGAGACCGGATCGGCTTGTTACGCAACGAGCTCCCCGACAGGCGTCTTTGCGTCACCCGGAAACGTTGGTCGTTAATTGGGTCGTAAACTCGACATCTGTTGAGCCTTAGTTTTGTTTTCACGTCAGAGCAAGAAGTTGCTATCATTTCTGCTTTCGTGCCTAATTCGGAATTTCTGACTTCTTTCGCAGATACGTGCTCAAATAAGACATGTGAGGATTGCGTCCAAAGTAGCTGCCTGTGGATGAACTGCTCATGTGAGTATCTCCCCAGGTTCGTGGGCCACAGGTTGGTTATTGTTTGTCCCAAATTGTCTAAACAGCTAAATTGGTGGGACACATGATCTCTGGTATGGGGAGAATGTGTGGAAGTAGATGCCACCTTTTCAATGACGCCATAGCAGCTTCCCCAGAGGTTCGGCTGTATTTCTGCCTCGTCTCGCTTGGACTTGCTCCTGGCACACAAATGAGGACAAGGGAGGTAAAAGACACCCAACAGGTTAATGATTTTCCATTGCAACTCATTATGTTGGATGGATAGGCCAGTGAAAAGTCCTCTTTTGGACAGCGAGGCACTCGCAGGTCTGTGCCTGCGAAGAATACCAAGGAGAAAGGAAGGCCTGTGGCACAAGGGTGGCAAGTACAGCAATATAAGGACGTTCACTGAACACAAACGCTGGAATAGAGGCACACATGTGCCCTGGCAGTCACAGCTTTTAAAATAAATAAATAAATAAAGCCATTCTTAATCTTGCCGCATGTGCAAGCAGGCTGTGCTGCATTTCAGAGCCTGCAGAGATGCTGACTGGTGAAGCCAGGGTGGCGTCTTCCTCAGCCAGACGCGACATTGAAGCTGTTGTTCTCACCTCGGACTCAAAATGAAAAGGAGAAAGAAAAAGTGCTTGTGCCTCAGGGTGTTGATGATGATGCCGTCATGTTGGAACAGGGTGTGAGCCGGTCCTGATGTTCACAGCCGCCTGTGAGATAACAGCCCTTTGACCCACTGGAGCTGGGGGAAAAAACACCACCAACTTTCTCCTCCCACAGAGCCGGTTGGATATGAATTAGTGTCGGATCACTGAACTGAGCAACAATGCCACAAACCAGGCAGGCTCCATCTTAGCTGGAACGGCTTCAAACCAGGTTGGGAAATGATAGCAGAGCCACTTTCTCTTCCTGTGTGTGGTTAATCAGTGTTGTAACGAACAGAGCGAGAATGTACGGAAGTAATAGAACCGATTCATGTGGCGCGTGTCAACCTAATGGTCTCTAGGAGACGCGGTCAGGTTGTTTCCTGGGTACCACTCTCACACACACACACACACGGTGTCCTTTTCTGTCAGGAAACCAGCAGCTCACTGTTGAGCTGTAACAAACCCAGTAAACATGACCAACATGGGACCAGCCTGCGTGTCATGTTGCTGTGTGTCATGTTTGTGCGGGTCATGGGTTTAACGCGTGACACTTCTGTCTCTTCCAGCGCTGGTTGGCTGTTACAGCTCGAGCAATGCATCCGATAGCTGCAGCAACACTTCGTGTTCAGGTGGGTGCACGAGCGAGCGGCTGCTACTGTCAGATGGGAGAACTAACAGTTCCGTGGGCCCTGCTGACAAGGACATGTGTAATATGCTGTGGGTCCACGCGGTCCGGTGCTTTTCCGACTAACTCGGCTGTTTGTGCCACATTGGTCCATTTATACGCACTTTTAACACACTTTACAAGGGTTGCTCTCTGTGTGTTCTCTCTGTCTCTGGGCGGTGTCTCCTGCTTATTCGTCGTCTTGGTGTTGGTTTTCTGTCCAGTTTCATTCATATCAACACCATCAACAGCGCCAACAAAGGGTCCCAGTCCCACTACAAAGGCCACTAGCACTGTTGTCACCACTGTTAACAGCACCCTCCCAGGTAACCCGCCCAACAACCCCGTGGCAGCACCCTGCTGTAGTCTGACTAAACCAGTCGCATTAATACCTCTTCTGCAATGTCATTTTGTTTCATAAATATGCAATGTCCTCTCCAAAGGACGGCCATTTTGGACGTCTGCGAGTGAGATAATCATCGTGATAGATAATGGTTGCACGTCCCTGACTCTTAAGTGTGTGTGGTTGTGCTGGAAGCAAGGCCTCTAACGGGGATGGTGAACAAGCCACGCTTTAAATAAATCATGTCTTCTTACTGTGACGCTGCCGTAGAGAACACCACCACCCCCTCCACCAGCACCTCCACTCCGTTTCACAACAGCTCTTCGACGGCTCCGTCCCCAACGTCAGGTAGGCGCCGCAGACCTCGTGATGAGGCTCCCGCGCACTCGCCCGGTCCTCATCCCCGCCGTGTCTTTTGCCGCAGCTGCTGCCAACGCCAGCACCACGGCAGTCGCGCCCACCTCCCAGCCTCACAAGAACACCTTCGACGCCGCCAGCTTCATCGGCGGAATCGTGCTGGTCCTGGGCCTTCAGGCCGTGATCTTCTTCGTCTACAAATTCTGCAAGTCCAAGGACCGTAACTATCACACCCTTTGAAGCAGCATCCGGCCTGGTGCCCACAAACGAGAGCCTTCCACAGAAGACCCCACCCCACTCATCACAACAGACTCCAACAGTGTTTAAAAGCAGGTTTTCCACATCTAGATCCCACCTTAAAGTCAGTGCTAATGCAAGTTTGACCCCATTTAAACTCATCTTTACACCAGAAACCATCTTTAGTGATCCCATATCTGATGCCACACATTGAACACATGGATTACACCAGTGTACATGCTCCTCCCACCTACTGCTATCAGTCATTCCTCAAAAAAAGCTTCTCTTTTTTTCTTCCTTAAAGAAATTGAGGTTACTTGTGTTATTTGCACCTGCTTTCTTTGTCATTCCTCAATCACAAATGGGTTTTTGTGCTATTATTAACCAGGCAGCAGCGTTCCCGTCAGCCCTTGAGGGTGTGGCGCTGCACAGCTGTCCGGTTGGAAACATGTTCAGAGTTTGAGGCTCGTTCGGAACGGCTGCGGCGGGTCCACCTTCTGAATTTGGGGGCAGGCTGCCTGGCGCTCCGGTGCCTCCTCCCCATCAGCCATTTATATTGTAGCCTTGTCCTGGATGGTGTAAGATAAGCAGGGTAACAGTGGAAGGGAATAAAGCCAACAGCCAATCATCTCATGTGAGGACGGGGCAGGATGATCCCTCAGGTGATCTTCAGTCGTTTGCTTTGGCGTTCAGAAGCGTTTGTTCTGCCCGCCTGGCCCTCCTCCGCCCTGAACAGCAGCTGCCAGTCGACCAGCTCGTCCAGTCAGACATGAGGAGGAAGCCTCCTTTCTCCGAGGGTTCCTCACTGATCCGTCTCTGACACTGAGTCTAGACGGCGGCGCTGAAGAACAGACTTGCTTTTTGTGCCCTTCGAGTTAGGACAGAACCAGCGTGAGGGTGGTCTCTCTCTGTTGAGGAACATTTGCAGTTGCGGGGGCCCAGGCTTCCAAATCCAGCTTCACTGCAGGAAAACCTGCTTCAGACCTTCTGATTAGCTCGCTGCTAACTGATTTTGTCCGTGCAGATGGCCATATTCTACTTCGTCCCAGTTCCAACTTGAGGAACGTGAATTTAAGCAGCGCTGATTGTGCTTGTAGCAGCTTGCGAGTGAATATTTTGGTAAAAATGCGCTTTTGTTGTTGTTGTTTTATTTTCCTACAGCATGCTGGATGTTTGGATTGTGCTTTGGCTTTGCGTTTGTTCTTAGGGAGTTCGACTCACTTTTATACCACTCAAACATTTGTGACTAGCCCGTGCTCTAGCTTGACCAATGCCTTGAAACGATGTTTATTAAGCCAGACGTTCTCAGCTTTGGCGTGGAAATGGGGCGCTGCACTGACGAGCTTCCATTCGCTACTTTGTCTGTTGATTCAGCCCAAAAGAAGGGTTTCTTGTGTGGACGTTTGGTCCAGATTAAATAGTCAGGTTGTTTCATACGCTCACCGATGTCTGAACAACTCATGGGCAGATGTTTTTCTTATTCTGCCTCCCTCCTTTTTTTTTTTTTTTTCTTTTTAAATTTGGACCGTTTTATCTGCTCCTCATCTCCAACACACCTTTTACCCTGGTCATTTTTGACTTGAGGCTACAGCCCAAAGACCCAGTTGTGGCGAGCTGACTTTGCCTCAGTGGCCCCTGGTTGTGTGTTTTCTGCGTGTGGAGGGCACAGGCCCTTCACACCTGGAGGTATTTTACTTTTAGTCACAGCAGTCTTATTCAGAACCCTCCCGTCAGCGTGCATTGCGATGCTTTGTGACACACTAGCTGCATTCCTCAAGGGACCACCGCCGTCCGCATCGCGCGGGCCATGTCCAAACCCCTCTCGTTTCCATGGATACCCGTAGAGAGGTTTCTTGTCCTTAGCTCAGCTTCTCCTGCGTGTCCCTCAGTCTGTGCACCTCTCATGGAAAAGTGCCTTATTTGGTTAGTCACCACGTGGTCGTAGTTTGTGTGAAAGTGAAATAAAGTGAGGTAAAACAGCCGGTTGGAAGTGGATCAGTGGGACGGTGTCCTCCAGAGCAGTGAGGTGATTCTGCCGCCTCCACTCCTCCATCGGCCTGTCCGTCACCCTCCAGGGTCACACGGCCTGAAGCGCTTTGCTCCCACCTTCCTTTGACACGTTCAGGTACCATAATGCCCACTAATATATTCAGTTTGGTGAAACCTCCTTCCCCATAAAGCTTTTTTATTTTGTGCCTTGTTTCCTCGTGCTGCCTTCTAGGTTGTCTGAATGTTTGAACCAATAAAAGTTTAATTATTGTTAAACTAGTAGGAGTGTGTCTGTATCGTCTAATTGGCACCAAACCACAACCTGAGGATTCTTCTCTTCTTTTCTGTCCAAAGCTTGGGGTTTTTCCTGCTGTTATGACGGGACGTTTCCAAGGTCACGCTGAGGTTCTGCTTGCGTTGCAGAATTCTTTTAGCTTTGCAGGAAATGTGAGTGTGACTACTTCTTGGACAAGATGTGCTGTTTTTGTGCAATGAACACTGTTATTCTATAGTCATTATGGTTTCCTGGCAGCAGAGAGGTTGAGAAGAGGATACTTTTCCAGTGGGTACGGACTGTACTGTTACTCTTACAAAAAAAACCAAAAAAAAACCACGGACACACTGTTTTTGTCTACAAACTAACAATAGTTTTAACCCTGCCACACACTAACCAACTGGGATGAAAAGTCCTTAAAAAGTCAGTGTCCTAGGTTACCCAAATAAGTAAATTGGTGGGGCTGAGGAAGCTTCATGGGGACATCGGGGGGTCCCGGGGCCCCTGAATGCCTGGCTAACCAGGTCCTGTGTGCCCAGTCCTGCTGTGCGATTAGATACGGGGGCGGAGAGAACGGATGCGTTAGGGTCGGTCTCACAGCCAGCACAGTCCGTTCAGCCACAGTCGGCTCTCGGGCCAAGAACACCGAGGCAGGCAGCAAGGAAACACACCAGCCTCTGACCCCGGGGTCAGCCAGAGAGGCCGGGTGTTTCCTCCGTAAAGGTTGGCATGAAAACGTCTCTAAACATCTAAATATTCAGTTTGAGTCCTCTTGGTTTACGGTCTTCAGGACTCAATGTTGGAACGTCAAAAAATATTGCAGGGATGCAGCTGGACGTGTTGTGACTCCTACCGTTTAAAAAATAAATAGAAGGGCAGTGACTCAGGTAAACGAGCGAATAACTATGGTCAGCTCAGACACGGCAGAAATGTCTGGCTGCTTCGGGACCCAGAGGACAAAGTGGTCATTCTTGAATCTGTCTCTTTTCAGCTATGACAGGAGCAAATGAGTGGAAGGCGTCACAAGATGGTTCCTCCATGATGGAGGTGTTTCTTTCATACTTCAGGGACAAAGTTCACCAAAATGTAGTCATCTGTTCTTTGGCCCAGTAAAAAGTTACAAAATAAGTTTTATTAAAATCTTTAAAAATGAGAAAAAATGTATCCATCCATCAGAAAAATGCGTCAGACAACTCGACACCCTGTATCTGCCAGACCAGAGTTTTCAAATTCACATTATGGTCATCTGAAAGCTAGAAACTCTTCCTTATCCCGTTATCATATTGGTATAAAAAAATCTAGAGTCCATCTGAACAGCGGGGCCGACTGGGGGGAAGCAAAAGGACCCGCGTGGTATCGAGGGTCCTGCGGAGACACTCACATGTCCCAGGAGACGTCATCTTCTCTTAAGTTGTTTCGAAACTTCTGCGTCTCTCTCAGAAGTTGCAGGTTGTTTTGTACTGGCCCTTCTTTTCTTCCCGTCCTCTTCATCTTTACGGGGGAAGCAGCAGAAGGCCTGAGAGCGTTTCTCCTGGCGACCTCTTGGCCTCTTTGACCCTGCATTAATTTCTGAACCTGTGCAGAAACAACCACGGAAACTTCAGGTGTTTCACCATAAAGTGGGATAATAAATGTAGCTGTGACCCGTCGACGACCTCTCCAGATCTGTTACGCGTGCGTTTGTGGCAGACTCCGGTGGGGACCTACCATCTGCCAGTGTTTGCGGAGCTTGGTGATCTGAGCTCCCTTCTCCTCCATCCTGCTGACCAAGCTCTCCAGCTCCAGCTTCAGGTCCTCCTTCTCCTCGCGGTTCTGGACCACGCCTAGCTGTCTGAGTAAATCCTGATGCTCGCTGAGGAGAGGAACAAAACCACAGTGACGAAAGGTCTGGAGAAGAAGAGAAAGCGTGAGAACGCCGACGCACAAACTCATCTGTCCGAGCTCGTCCTGCAGAGCCAGCAGCAGGTCGGAGAGCGAGTCCAGCGACTGGTCGCCCGCCTGCGGCTTTCTGGCCGGCTTGGAAGAGAACTCCCCACTGAGGTTCCTCCTGATGGCCCCCGCCGGTGCGTGCAGGGCGCTGACCTGCTCGCACAGCCAGGGCTGGTGATGCTTCATCATGTGGAGAACGCTCTGAACGTTGGCGTGAACCGAGTGGCTGGGGCTGGTGGACTGGATCAGACGGCAGGGCCACAGTCAGCCAGGAGCACCCGGCTCTGAAAGAATGCCCCCGAACGCCCCTCCTACCTTCCCCGCAACAAAAGGCATTTTCTTGTTCTTCAGCTGTCCCAGTAAAACCACCTGACACTGCTGGGGGGGGTTCTGGGGGAGGAGAGCGCTTGCCTCAGCTTGACGTAGCCACAAACAGAAGATTGTGTTCAAGGTGGACATACTTTGGCGGTCCTCGGCGTCTGCGTCTTCTTCTCCTCGGTTTTAACCCACGCAGGCGAGCGGAGGCTGGTGTCCAGCTCCCTCTGCAGCTGTGGGGGAAGGTCCGCAAAGATCAGTCACACAGACGCGGAGCGGCGCCGGGGAGCCGTGCTACAAACCCACCCGCTCCGCTTTCTCCTGCACCAGCAGGCGTTGGCACGTTTCCTTCTGTAGCTTTTCTTCTAGGATAGCCAGTTTGGTCTGGAAGGGAAGAAAGGGAATGAAATACTCCGCTGGCGCGGTCCTAATGTCCATACTGATCATGTGACAGGCTGAATCACGTCTGCCAGCGCTTGAGTTCGGCTCAGTTTGGAGTACTCGATCTCAAGCCTTTCCAGCTTTTTGCCCTGTGATTTGACGTCCGAGCTGCTTGGCTGCAGGTTCGGCAGTAAGGACTATTGGGGTAAACATAGATTCAAGATTAAAATACCATGACGCCTACTTCAGGGTAATTCTCTCTGAATGACAATAATTCCAATCTACGATACCTACGACCACCAGCCTGGTTTTAAACACAGATTTGTGAGTCTCACTTCTGGTTGGCTGACTCCTGAAGTACCTGTTTCTCGGCGACAGCCTTTCTCTCCTTGTTGCCAATTTCGACCATCTTCCTCATGTAGTTGAACTGCTTCTCCAGAATCTTACATTGCGCCTCCACAGACTGCAACTTCAGGGTGTATTCTGCGAGCATAAACAGCCCATTCAAACACCAAATCTGGTCAGAAACGGCGGAGGCCTGCCGCCCCGAGCCCCCCTCACCTTCCTGGTTCCAGCCATCGGGCCCAGGCTGGCCGGCTGTGGGAAGAGCTGCTTCCACATAAGGCGATGAAACCGGCTGATGATTTGTCACACGGTGGGACAACTGTTGGTTTTTTGCCTTCGCTTGCTTCTTTTCCAGCTCCATCTGGTCGATTTTTTGCTGAAGGTTCTTCAGGGCATTGACAAAAGCTGGAATTAAAATGAACATAGATGGTATTGGAATATTCTCGCCCCGAGGTGGCCGATGGGTGGGTCACCAACGTGTCTGGAAACAGGGACTTTGGTACCTGTGCCATCGATGCCTTTGCTGGTGCTGGACGCCGGGGGGCTGCTCGGCGGCGGCTGCGTGGAGAAGGCGTTTGCAGGTGACCCCAGGTGTCCCGGCGTGGGCGTTATCATGACGGGCGGCTGGTAGTAGCTCCCGATGAAGCTGTCTTTGGACGGCGAATCCGGAATCTACCGACGTTTTTCAAAGGTTAGAACAAAATGCAGGGCATTACGATCTTACCAGCCTGAGGAGAAACAGCCTATTTTCTCCAAATTCTAAAAGCATTGGACGCATCCACCAGCAAACTGCGCACTTCGTGGATATTAGGGTGGGGAATCGACTCGCACCGCGTACAATTGCCAGATTTACTCATAGGTAAATGAAATTTTGACAGCCTGTGTTTAACTTGTCTGTTAGGGTGAATAAACACTGACGCTTATCTAAAGCAAACAACGTTGAGGCGAACACATCGGCTAAACGTGCAGCTAACGGTTGATTAACAAATAGGTCTTTACCTGGGCTTCGTGAGTCTCCATTTTACAGCAAAGAACCACCTTTTAGCTTCCAAACGATCATACCCCAGTCAAAATATTAATATTTTAGGAAACAGTTGTACATAAATCTCCCTGTGGCGATTGTGTCGGTCCCAGATCTGCGCGGGTTGCAGGATCGAAGGTCCTCGGCGCTTCCAAATGACGTCACGTATTGTGGTTGGCTAACGGCTGTCGGTAACCTTGGAAACTGAGACAACAGGAAGACGCGATCGCAGAAAACACTGGCACGGTCAACGTAAGAGTTACCGCATACACCTTGAGTTGTTCGTTACTTTTGGGCCTAATACGAATGGATGGATGAAACGTAAAATAATCTGTGCTTTGATCCATTCGATGAAAAGATACATTTTGAACGATTTTGTCCTTTATTGACAAAAGTTTGAATTTTGGACGACTGAATAGTTTTGTCCACCCACCGACACGCACAGTGCCTTTTACTGACTTCCATATATAACACAAAGTCCATCTTTTAGAACTGCTATGACAATATATTTTATGCCGATGTGTAAAAAAAGTGGATATCTATCTGGTATCGTATTATTTAAATGACTTACGGTAAATAGAAAACTATCCAAACCCTCGATTTCTAACATTCGACAGCTGTTTGACGAGAAAATACATGACGTCATCAGAGAGCGCAGGCCCCCGAGCCGAACCGGACTTTTTAAATTGTTCTCCTCTTTGTCGCTCTTCTTATATAGGTTTAGGCCTGCGCGGCTATATTTGGCGTATTTTACGATAATTTGGCGTTACATTTATTTTGCAAAGATTACGTATTCTATGATCACTCGTTTTACTCATGGTAAATAACCTCAGCGCGATAGGAAGTTGGGATGCTTTATGCTGCCTTTTCGAGAGCAAATAATACGAAGAACTCTGTTTCTTACCACGTAATCTAATTTTAGATGGAATTCCTCTAAAGTGCTTTGTTTGCACAACGATATGTGATTACCACGTCGTAAAAGGCCGCTCTGACAGGTGTGTGCAGTATAAAATGTGGTATATCGTCAATGCTCGTTTGCGTTTCAGATGGAATTTATACATCTCATGTTACATTCTTAAAAAACGAAACAAAACATACATTCCCCCTTGAACCAGAATTAAAAAGTGACATTTCCTTCGATCCTCCCTAATGCTGACATTTATGCGTTTCTGCTGTTTTTACCTAGCCTGGCATCTTAGTACCTTCTGTAAATATGAATTAGTTGTTATACAAAACAGCTTTTAGGAAGTGGGGGAAAAAAACAATCCCCTCGTTTTTTTCCTCTCTTCTTTCTGATAAACAAGCCGTGGAGGGAGGGGCTACGGTCTTTTAACTGAGCGCCGGGAAATGTAGTTTGCTAGTCGCCCAGTACAACGTGTAGTCCGACTAAAAAGACTCTAACTCCCATAAACCCTTTCTCCACGAGCTCGGCAACCAATCTGTCCGCGCGGTACCACCCCGTCTTTTCATTGGACATTTGGCCTGTCAATCAATGTTTCCCCGGCTGGTTACCGCCTACTATTTCTACCCTGGGTCAGCTCGCCAGTGCTGCAAGAAGGATCCTGCTCCGCACTAGTCCCGCACCAAAGAATGCTAATAAAGTGAGTATTTCACAATGACACGTTCTGATTGTGGTGTACAGTTAAAGGTCTGGTTGTGGGGGTGTTGATGTTGCCGCGGTTTTCCTCCACTTTCCTGGGGTCTTTGTTAACTGGCTGCTTCAAGGCTTTGACACGAAAGGACGACAGGGGGAGATTGAATGGACCCAACTGGCTCGCTGCCTTTTTGTGTATGTTTATCTTTAGCTATGTTTGTTTTCTCAAATAAAATAAGGGCTAAAAACATACCCAGTCAGATGGCAAAGAAAACTATTTGCAGAGCAGATATGCTCCTATCTCGAGTCATTTCTACACGCTCAATCTGGACTCTTTTATCGTAAATTGAGTAAAATATTTAGTACTTGGACAACATTTGAACAGATTAAGATTCCTGCATTTTTGTCAAAACATCGGGGAAATTGCACTGTTCCAGCAGCAATACAATAATATATATATAAAAAAAAATAAGTATTGAATTTGGGAGAAATGGAAGAAAAAAATAGATGAAAGGCAGTGTTTTATCCTTTAGCGATATTACTCTATTTTTGACTCTTTCTACATGACTATAATTGGAGTATTTAAAACAGTGGTAATGTGTTCTCTTTTGGCCTTTATAGATTAGATTTTTGCAGGGTAGCATGATTTTAATGAGTTAACAGAGCCAGGAGGCTGACTGCCCCCACCGCTGGCTGCATGGTTCAAAGTCATCCTAAAGGTATTTGTGGATGTCAGTTTTTAGGTTTTCTTTGGGACGTTAAGTTAGATCAGATTTATCCGATATGGTTACTTATTTCTAAAATACTCCACAAGTTGTTTAAAGGGCACAATTTGACCAATTTCCTGAACTATATGCTGACGCTGATGTGATGCAATCAGTGGGTAATAGAGTGGAGTCACTATCTGAGCTTTCAGCTGAAATGCACTGTTGTTAATATTGTGTCATTTTCTTCCTAACATTCTGTTGTTGTGTAGCCTGTGGTAAGACATCAGAAGTGTTGCATCAAAACATGGAAGTGCAGGAACAAGAGTCCCTGGGGAGATGGGATGGGCTGTGCAGCCGAGACGCCACCTCCAGAACCGAAACCATGGAGAACATACGGCAGGCGGTCATGAAGAAAGTAGAGGCCATCAAGCCGATCCCGTCCGGAGCCTCGTCACCCTCCGCCATCGGAAGCCCCCCCAACAGCGACCTGAATGAAATCCTGGCTCATCTGCTGATGCTCTCCAAACGATGTCCCTTCGAAGATGTCCGGGCTGGAAGTGCTCAGCTCCTGCAAGCGGTCCAGGTAGGAGGAGCACACACTCATCCTGGGATGGAGCCTGAGCTTGTTGTTGTGTGTTGTGTTAAGCTCTGCCAGGCTGTCTCCGTACACTAATGCCTGTGGTATTGTTGTGCAGCCATCTGCTCCATCCCTCACCTCCGCATAAGGATTGAAAACATGGTGGTCGAGGCAGTGAGCGGCGTCAGGCCCCACTGAATGTTGATCACGAGTGGATTACATGAAGATAAGAGGCTGTATTCACTACCAAACCAATCTGGTCACTAAACACCACACCAGGGTGGTAAAGTGGCTTTATTGTTTACTGTAGTTTGGGGTTTTTTTATTTAGAGGAAATGGATTTATTAATCCCTGTTTTGGGATGTGATTTGGGGAGATGAGGCTGTCTGCTGGAAGGACACGAGAGAGGGAGAAAGCAGCTGTGTGTGTGTGGGTTTAGCTGTGCACCACAGCACGCACCGTTTGGTATTTTTGAATTATGCTAAGCTGCATCTGTATGAGCTCGCCAAAGGGTGCTTTTATAAGCCCCGTGCAGCGCCTCATGTCACTCTGGTCCCGCGGCTGCAGACTCGACTCACACGCGCACACACACACACCTTTCCCACAGTGTCAAAGATAAAGAGGCGGCAGAGGCGCTGAGGTTTGTGGTTTAGGCAGACTTCTAATTCTCACTCATCTGCCGATTTAAGGCAAAATCTTTGAGAGCACAGACAGTCCCTTCCTGGTGGCAACCCCCTCCTAGTGCCCCGCCAACGGAGGCCTAGACACGGTTGTAAAGCCCTCATGTCTGGTAGCTGACTTTGACAAGTGTCTAACTATGCAGCGGACGTATGCAGGTTATGATCCGCAGGCTTGGATCATTAAACCCTCCCCCAAACCACTCCACATGCTTTTTGAACAGCGCCTTGCAAATATGCAAGCTAAGTGAAAAACTGCAACACTTTCTCGTGTCCTGAGGTTAGATATTATAGCGTGCCGGTCAGATATGCGCTGCCCCCAGGAGGTGGGGTTGGGCTTCCATAAGGGTTCCATAATAGGGTCCTCTTAGGTGCATGTGAGAGTCAGAATCCTCCCCAGGCAGGTTTCCGTGTGGAGTTAAAACACTGTAAGCTTTCTGGGCCCTGATGACACGTTTTTGTTGCTGAATTGTATTTATTTATTTTATTGTACAAGACCTAAAAGCTGTCCTTAGAGCCAGACCCACTACACACACACACACACACACACACACACGCGGACACACACGGACAAAAATGACTAGAGACAATGGTGTTTGTTCCGAGTCTGTGAAAAGGAAGACTGGCTCCCACTCTGCTCACCATGTTTCATGGCTGCATGAAGGCAGCCTGGTCCTGGGCGGCTGCACAGGGGCCGGCGGGGGGCTCCTCTGTCTTATGTAACCTCTTTATTCTCTTGGCCTTCTTGAAAGCATCGACCCGTCCTCGTGGCACCCACCAAACGGGGTCTGCTGGTGGACGTGCAGCCCCTTCAGGCCTGCCTCACGTCTGCCGTGGTTGAAATAAATGTGCTTGCAGCCTCGCTGGAATTCGCCATCCAATCAAAATGTTCCTGTCAGAAAGCAGATAAGCCGTTCTGTACAGTTGCACGGCGCCCGTTTTTTCCTCTCATGTTATCTTTTGACCCTTTGAGCTGAGGATTTTTTTTTTTCCTGGAAGATAAATTTCACAGTCCACTTGTCCTGGGTCTCGGTTGGTTTCCTGGACTCAGATGTTTCACACACACACACACACACACACACACGAGGTTCCTGTCTGCTCTGCTCATCCCTGCAAGCCTCTCCAGCTCTACTGGCCAACACTTAGCAGGCAGGGTAAACTAGTTCTTGGTCTGGTCCACGTTCTGCTGGACTGGGCAACTGGGCATGTCCAAGGTGGAACCAAAGTCCACTTTCTGACCATGTGACCAGTTCAGAGAGCAGGGGATTTTTCTTCTGCACTCTCACAGCTGCAGACCCTCCCTGTTTTCATTCAGCGCATGCTTCTGCTGGCGTGCTGTCTGGGTCTGTATATTTGTTTCCAGACTTCCTGCGTTCGTCCTCCAGCCCCCCCCCCCCCCCCCGGTGGCAGCGCTCTCATGGCAAACACAGCTGGCACCTCTGGAGAGAGATGCTGGATTATGGGCAAGAAGCACTTGAACCAGGTCAGACAGATAAGAGGTGGGGGTGGTGGGGGTGGTGGGGGTGTCGCTGCGGCGGCGGCGGCAGGCAGCAGATGACCTTTGGCACAGTAACAGTACCGCCCACCATGGGCACGGTGGAAGCGGTGGAGGAATATAAATGTGGCCTTACGGCTGCCGGCCAGCTGGGCACAGAGATGGGAGACTGCTGACAGGCCTGGGGGTGGCGGGGACCACCCAGGGTTAGGCTGCCGTCACTTTGTTCAACTTTTCAAGCCCCCATCGATGAAAATATAACCATGCATGTTTGTGGCGATCCCTGTGTGTCCTAAATATCACAGACACAACAACAACCGGTTCGTCGTGCAGAGTTTTACACACATCAGTGTCCCCGGCTGCACATCCGTCCTGTTAAAGATCCAGTTCAGTCCAGGCGCTTGTTAGCTTGTTGCTAGC
Organism: Tetraodon nigroviridis; assembly: GCA_000180735.1. NCBI lineage: Eukaryota > Metazoa > Chordata > Actinopteri > Tetraodontiformes > Tetraodontidae > Tetraodon > Tetraodon nigroviridis. The sequence goes on from CAAE01014723.1 coordinate 1,313,587, forward strand.
AGAAAATTCTATCCTGCACTGTAAGTTGATCCAGATACCCCCACTGACTATGTTGCTGGGTGCTTGTGAAGACTGGGGGGGGGCCGGGGGGGGGCAGCATGTGGAAGTGTGCAACTAGGTCAGCATCAATCCCCTTCCAAGCCTGAATAAAGGAGTTAGAGACACAGTTTTCTTCTACATCTGCTGCGGAAGCGTCGGAGTCTCCTGTATCGCTCCTCACAAGTGTCCTCATTCTTCAGGCTTTTGCTGAAACGCGTGAAGGCTGCTTTGTCTGTGCGCAGGGGAGCCGATGGCCCGACGGCTTCTTGCCGAGCCTGAGCGGTCGTCATGGCGCCGGCGCCTGAGGTGCGTGGAGGGATGGGTCGGTGGACGGTGCTGCTGTCCCGTTCCGCAATTATTTCCAGCTATGGCGTTCGAGAATGTTGGAAAATAAGGTGTGCGTGCAGCAAAGGGAGCCTTAAATATTGGATGACTGTGCTCCAAAAACGCGATCATCGTTTTGGTGTTTATACAGAGGCTGTCAGTGGAAAACTACCAGCACTCCGAGTGTGAGAGCTGGAGCCCCGTCTTAATTACCCCCAAAATAAGTTGGTCCCAATCCAGAGAGAGCTGTCTTTAGAGCTCTCTCCATCAGAATAATGTCCTCGTTTCCTCCCGCTACAGTGGTCGGGAGGTTATTTTTCCTGTATCTTATATATCGTCCTGGTCAGGCACACACTGCTGTCTCACCCACACACCCCGAGACTTGGGAACAAGCTGTGGGGGAGGAAAGAGAAGGATATTCAAGGACTGCAGCAGAAGGTGGGGAGAAATAAGAAACACCAGCTGAGACAAACAGGCTTAAAAATGAACACATCTGTTAACCTCAGCCTGCGCTCTAGCTGGGTTCAAAACAGCGTTATTCTGCTCTTTGCTGGGCATCGCTCAGAAACACGGTTTTCTTTTGTTGCCACTGATAAGAGATGATAGATTGGAGGCTGGTCCGTGGTGCTCCGGGGTAAGCCAGGGTTGCCATCATGCCTTATTTATATCAGGCATATGGGATCACATTTACAAATTATTCATAAAACAGCCTCTGGCTGTTCCTTCACTTTGTATTTTTAATTTCTCCCCTAACGCGTCTCTTGTTGGATAGTGTTCAGGCCTCCTTTTCCGCTGGTTCATTCTGCAAATTTACCGAAGGTTTGTCCCACCTCGCCTCCATCTGTGCACGTGCCAGCTGTTCAGGCCCGATCGGCTTTAATTACCTGTTGATGACAGCTATCCTGAGCTGAGTCTGTGGTTTGCAGAAAATCAATATGTGCCTTTTATCCTCTTGACACTCGATTGGCTCCCTTCAGCGTGGGCGCCTCCATTACTGGGGCTGGAGAGGTGCAGTTGCCCCCCTCGGCCACAGGGTGGCGCTCTCTGCCGCCCTGTTTCAGCCCTTTGCTCGAAATACTTGATGGGAATTTTCCATGTAAAGGTCACACTGCTATGCAATGATTTTTATGATTTAATTTTTATTTTTGCCTTGTCTAGGTCACTGGGTGTTCATCCTCTGTGTGTGTGTGTGTGAGTGAGAGTGTGTATTTGTGTGTTGTCTCAGTGTGGGTTTACATGCCTTTAGAGATTTATAGCAGCGAGCACGAGCAGGCTGAATTTAGAAGCCTCTGCGGATCAGGTCATGGAGCGGTTGGGTTTGCGGTCCAGACCAAAGTCTAAGGTTAGCCGCCATTAGGGCTCCAAACCACAACGGATCAGCACCAGGCTTAACCAGCGCACACACACACACACACAACCAGAACATCGGGGACATTGGTGCTCGTTTCGATCCGCTCGGATCGTGTTGCTGATGAAACGCGGCTCAGTCCAGACCCGTGAACAAAGATGCTTTTCCTCAGATTCCACTCCGGCTCCGCTCTCCTGTTATTTCAGTGTGTGTTGCATTGTTGTCGGACCCCGCGCGGAGCCGCCGGGGGTGTTGAGATCCCATCTTGGGCGTATTGTCCCAGGCTGATGTATGTGCACTTGTTTATGTTACTGGTCAGTTTGTCAGGACATGGACAGTTTTCAAAGGACCGGCCCGTCCTTATTCTCACAGTCCTTCACCTTTGACCCTCAGCTCTTTCACTCCATTGCCAGACTAAAGAGCGCGTGTGTGTGTTTGTGTGGAGAGAATGTGTGTTTTGGTTCAGGAAAAACGATTCCCTTTTGTATATCTTCTTGTCAGATGTCACATAAATGCCTCACAACACAATGAACGGAGAGCGCGAGTGTTTTCTTTAGGTTGAAGGTGACTGCTGCTCGGCTGACCAGGAGGATGTGAGTTCCGGCCGTAGGGGTGATGTGTCGGTAGCCAAAATAGTCTGACTCCAGAAAAACAAGTCAGTAAAGTCAATGTTGACTATTTACATAAGATGCCATTAAAAGAGCTGAAAGATAATGTTCTGTCCTAAACTACCAGAGCTGTGTGTGTGTGTATGTGTATGTGTGTGTGTGTGTGTGTGGGGCGAGGCGGGGGGGGTGGGATTGTGAGGTTCTTGTACCTGTGACTGACTCGTGATGCCGAAGGAACACCAAAATACTCTCCTCTGGGCTCTGTGTCCGGCCGGTAGGAGCGTAAACGGCCCGGCGTGCACGCTCTGTGACTGCCAGCTGAGGTTTCCGTTCTTTATGCAGTCGTGAAACTTTTAAAACTGTTCAACAAAAAAAAAAAAAAGAAAATGAGGAACATCAGCGTTTCCTCTTTGACACGTGAGGCTTCTTTTAGACGCTGGCATGTGAGCGGCTGAAGCGAGCACATTACCATACCGTGGCAGCCGCGCACGCTTCGTTTCTGCTTAGGTTAACGCAAATGCACAGCACAGCAAATGTGGACAAATACGTATTGACAGGATGCAATCGGGGGCGGTTGAGGTACACACTAGTTCGGTTTTAGGCAGGTCCAAATGACGGGTCAGGACAGAAGATGCTCAGGGTTGATTTCTCCACATATTATCTCTGGCTGCTGATGACTCGCAAACAAAAACAAACTGTTGTCCTCAGTTAACAGTTAAACGTCTTATCTTGTTTTTCTGCAAGTCGTAGATTAAAGTTGCAAACACAGCGTTTGTATCTGATTCTTACGTCGTTCCCTTATTTACCTGCCCGGGCGTTATTCCTTTTAAACCTTGTTTGACTATCAAAGTGCATTAGCTGTGTGTGTGTGTGTGGGTGGGTCTGCATTAGTTTTACCCTCACACCATGTGCTGGTATGTTTCCTGCTAGGCACATACAACAGGGTTAACACTATGTTTAAAAAAAAGATAAGAGACATGGCTTGGCAGGAAAAAAAGGGACCGTTGGTACGCTCTTACTCAACCGACGAGACTGTTTGAGGGCAGGGAGCAAAAGTCAGCTATTTTGGACATCCTCCCACACCTTTTACACATGCATCAGCTGAGCACGAAGCCTTTGCAGAAGCAGGCGTCAGGAGGCCGAGCCCCGGCCGCCGCTAATAGCGATTCAAAGATAAAAAAAGTGGCTCTTGGTGGAAAACACCCAGCATAAACGCTGGAGGCCAAAGCTCATGTTTGACAGAGGTTGAAATGTGTAGAAACGACGTAGTCTTAGCAGGCAGGACGGAGAGAAGAAGGGGTTGAAAGGGGGTTTCGATGAATGGATGCTGGAAGGAAAGATCAATAGAAAAGATCTAGGTAGATGAGAGAGAGACTAAAATAAGCCGGGCGAAGAATACACCGAAACGAGAAGTGTGAGCGCTGATGGAAAAAGGAGGCTCCTGCGGGGGGGAATTCTGGGCTGCGTTTTCTGTTTTTCCTATAGGTTTCGTGGAGTAACAGCGTAGAAGAGGCCAAGCATGACAGAATTCCAGAGACAACAGAAGTATGTCGACCATGAAGAGATCTCCTGACAGACAGCAGAAACGTCTCCCTGCCGTTGCCGACTGCCTCCTCTGGCAGCATGCCACACGTGCTTTGTCTTGAGTAGATTTCTGATCATGCTGTCGTTGAAAACTATGTATAAAGGTTGGCAGGCAACCAGCACAGAGCAAACAAGCTCTTGAGTCACGCAGTCTGCTCGTTGTTTTGCATCCCTCCCTCACTTTCGCCTTTCTCAGGGCTCCAGACCTGACCCGAGGCGTGGAGGAGAACCGTTCCCAGATTGTGTATCGGACCACGGCCGGGCCAGCCGGAGAGCAGAGGCTCAAAAAACAACCAGCTGCAGTCACTGTTGACTTGGTTCTTTGGTCGTAATTAGTTGAAGAAAACATTCCAGCAAAGAAAGAAAGAAAGAAAGAACGAGAGAAAAAGCCCAGTAATATTTTTCACTCTGGTTCAATTAGGCCTAATGTGATTTCCTCAAACGGAGCTCTTGTTTTGGTGTTTTCCTATGGAAATATGAGACGGCTGACGAGGAGAAAAAAAAGGTTGAAAGACCAGTCGGGGTTGTTGAACCGGGGGCTTCCTCCCAATTAGCACCCGTGTCTGGATGGCTGTGAAATCAGGTGTGTGTGGAGACTTCCACCCATCTCTGGCTCCTTCCTCCAAATGTGACCCGTTGAACGACCGCAGAGGTGGTGGCGGCGTGGTGTTGAAAACCAGCGCTGATAAAAGCAGAGCCACAACCCCTGGCACATAAATTACAGCCCAGAAAGGGAAAGAGTGAGGAAAACAAGCCTGTGAATGTTTTCCTTCTGCAGATGACTGTCTGGCCCGTAGGCTGCTGCCAGCATTGTTACAGAAGAAAAAAAGAGTCAGCATCCACCCTTTAACTGCTCCTTTTTCTGGACCGTCACGTCAGATGTGTGCAGTCATCCCTCCTTTGGCAGGTGCCCTGTGTGTGTGTGTGTGTGTGTGTGTGTGTGTGTGTGTGTGTGTGTGTGTGTGTGTGTGTGTGTGTGTGTGCTGGTCCGAGTCCACTGTCCCCCCCTCCCTCCCCCAGTCAGCGTATGTTAACTGTGGCCTGTGTGGGGGGAGGAATGGTGTTTATGTGCAGGAAACAAAGTGTGGTCTGTGGGTCTTATGAGGAGAGAGAGTGACGGATAGACAGATAAACAGCATGTGAAAGTTCCTCTGTGTGTGTGTGTGTGTGTGTGTGTGTGTGTGTGTGGAGAGGTCCAAATTAACTTTCCACCTAATTGTTTGGGGGGGGCGCACAAAGCTCGTAGTTCACAACTGGACCTCTTTATTCCCTCCATCTCAGCGAAGGGAGGAGGAGAAAAGAGACAGAGTTGCAAAACAACAACTGCCGTTAACAGAAGGAGAGACGGCTGCCGGCATGGGCTGCTGCCATTGGCCCAGATGCGAGGCAGGAGAAGGCTGTGATTGGCTGAGCTGACACACCTCTAGAATCTGTTGTGCAGCCAGAAAAGCGAGGGAGGGGGTTTCGATGGGCGCTGATTGCAAAATCTTTTCAAGGAGGAGGTATTTAATGCAAAAGCACAATGGAGGACGTATGGAAGCAGGAGGGAGGTACAGAGTGTTCCTGGAGCTTGCTCTGGCCCTTCTAGGAACAGGGGATGTTTATTGGTGTCATCTGGGAGCCAAAGTGAACTCCCACACGTCAAAAACATCTTTACCTCTGGAAATGCTGGTGGTTATATTTCAGTGGCCGGACCTGCCTCCACATGCCGTAGGAGAGCGTGTTTACCCTAAAGGGCAGCTCCCTCACCTGCCTCCTCCCTCTGAGGCTGGGACATCTATACGTCGATTCAGATCGAATGGGCTGCTTGTACAAGTCCGAGAGTTGCTCTAGTTATGAAAGCTGAGCCGTTATCGCTCACGTTCACTCTTCTTTATGGTCTGTTCTTGCTGTTTTATCAGCGTTATGGGGGAGTTGGCTCTGATGCAAGCAGCAAGCCGCCCCACATCCATCCTGAGGAAGGGGACCGCGTTACCCAGAGGTTACTCTTGAACACGCAGTCCTCTCGACGTCACGTGACCAGGGTGGAGGGGAAGTGTCTCCTGGCAGATGCATGTTTACGTACCTCCGGGCCCTGTACGCCGCCACGCCTCCTTACTCTTGACACGCTTGTTTGTCTTGCCACTTTAAGCTCATGTTTTTCTCAAATCGGGTGAGTTGTTGACGCTCGGGCCGCAGAACACAGCTTTCCTTATTCCCCTTCTCTCTGCGCAAACAGAGCCAGGGTTGACAGAAAATAGGAGAAGAACCTGCTGACATTTGAAACAAATGGCCTGTTGATGGATGGGGCGGCCGTGAGGCTCTAACAATTTTGGGCCTGAGCTCTCGGCATGTTCGGAGGAGCCGTTACTCAAAGCTGCCACGCTGGGCTTTATGGTCGAATCATTGACAATAATCAAGGCGACTCACTCGCCAGAACACGGCCTCTCATGAGGTTTGTTCTCTTTAGATTTTGTTTTACTGGCTGTTTTGATGGTTGGAAGCTAAGAATCCCTACATTAAAGTCATTTTGTTACACACAAAGGCAGCTGCACATGAGCACGTGTGAGACCGGCGTGTGTCACAGATATTGTGGAAACGCTGACCTTTATTGTTGACTCTGCTTTCTCTTCTTTGCTCCATGATGGATGACGTCGCCGAGCGGTTTCCACCTTCGTGTGTCCGCTTTGCTGACAAAGGCTCGGAGATTGTTCCTCATTTGGAAAAGGTTCTCCCACAGAATTAATGAGCAAAAAACTCTGCACCAAGCAGCACATTCTGTGTCCTCAGCTTTTAATAACTGCAAAGAAAATCACGATTTAATCCATAGTAATTATTTTAAGATGGAACTACAGAAGCGGCTTTGGGCAATCGCTGATTTTGGCAGCAGAAAAAAGAACCGGGGCTGGCGGAATTTTATCAGCTCCTGCTCGTTCGTCAACATTCATCTCATTAGTGGACCTGAAACTTTGTCTTCCACCGATTCTCTGAATGACCCATTTGGAGATGGGAATCTTGGAAGATTCGCTGGTTCTGATCTAAAGCGTTAGCCCCACCAGCTGATTGGGAGGAAGGTGAGATTATCTCACACACATCAGCCCGAGTCTACGTTTATAACACACAGACCCTTTAAAATATCAGGTAATAAATAAGACCTTTAAACTCAGATGAATCCATCGTTGGACCATTTCTTTGCTCAGGCGTTTGGAAAACACGATAATGGCTAAATGATGTCAGACGTGTGTTACTCGGGTTATCTTTCCTCATCTGCTCGTCACTCTTGTTGTCCAGGGATACGTGCACGGACACGTTCCTCTTGGCTATTGTGCAATACAATACGGTTGTGTTCTTGAGGGGCTATCTCATGGCAACAAAATTTAAACAAATAAGACTACATGTCCAGAACTCATTAACTCACATAGTCATTGTGTACCTGAGGCTTTTCTTTTTTAATATTTATAAAGTATTGGGTTTATTGAGTGCGAGTGAACATTCCTGCCTTCGGTGCCAAACGTCCCCCCGGCCTCTCTGAGTTCAAAGGTTAGCCGAGCTGACACTGGTGGACGCAGGTCAGAGTCACACAGCCATAAAACTGACACGGAGCCGCACACGTACGACCCGGCGAGCTATTCCTGAGCCTGGAGTGTCTCGCGCTTGTGTGAAATGTGCAGATTCATCCATACCACATACGTGCGACCGAGGCAGGGCTGAGCAGCCATGGAGGACTGGGGATGGAGTTTTAATAAAAGTACAAAATTAAAGTAGCTCTGGGTAGAAAAGACAGACAGAGGAGTGTACACAACAAGGGCGTGGTCATGAATGGAGCGGGATGGAGCGGAGGGAATTGATTCGAGAAGGCCGACTGTTGAAAGAGCTGGCGGGCCCAGCGAGGCCTTGGGCGCCCTCGCTCCACGCAGGAAGACGGGTCAGCGAGAGGCTGTCTGAGCCTTCGGGCGGAGGGGTTTCGCCGCTTTGAAGGCTCCTGTAGCCCACGGTTACAGATGGATGGTGGGAGGAATAGAGAAACTCTAGCGCATCACTTCATGTACCAGAGGCTCCTTCTGATGTGTCCTCACACAAACCATGTGGATGGTTTTTGGAAAGTCTAACTGGCGCACACACACACACACACACACACACACAGATGCCAAATCCACATCCATAACAACATACCGGCAGGAGGAGAACAGTTTTCCTGTGGAGCCAATTATTTTAACTCTCTTGATGAGGCTGATTTCTCACATACAAGAGGTCAGTTTTTCTGTCGATCGTCTGCGTGTTTACTTCTGTCTAGCTTCTCCTCCTCAGATATACCCTGTCATTTCCATCCAAGCACGTGCACAGATAGGCACAAAACATGTTCCCAGGCCAGCTCTCTGACAATGACTAAGGTCCGCCTGTTATTGTAGGCAGCCGGCGGAGGGTTTTCCTGTCCAAACAGCCCAAATGCTGAGGCGGCAGAGTTGTTACAGACGGACACACACACACACACACACAAACACGATACAGAGGGGAGCGAATCCTCTGGCCTGTGCATCAGAGGGACTGTTGTTCTTCTCTTGTGTTGTTGATACAGTCAGACCTCCTCACTGGTGTGCATGCTCGTTGTTGTTGTTGTTAGGTGCGCAGACAAAGTCGCCTCTATGGACGTGTGCACCAGCTTCCTACGGCGAGCACCAGTAGTTCCACACCTTCTGTCCTCCCGGTGCCTTTGAAAGGCCAAAGGTTCACCTGACAGAGCCCTTCAAAAGTCGACTTCTGTTATCTTGAACCAATTATCAGGAATCAAACAGGGTTGCGAAAGTGTAGCAGCAGTAGACATTTGTAAAAATAAAAAAATCTGCTCCAGCACCTAAAGTGTCATGAGAGACCACATGTTTAAAGTTCAGGTTTAAACACCTGTAACTGAGAGATCCTGCAGGATGTTGTGACTTATTTGTAGAAGCAGTTCCGATGGTTGCTTACTGACTGGTTCATCAGTAAAAAAACAGGGCTAAGTATCAAAACTGGCTTTGGTAGATTACACATCATGTAGGCGTTCCCACGGTATCACCGCCAACAGCTGGTATGAGCTGAGTCCCTGGGTCAGACACCCTGAGGTCCAAAGCAGCTGAGTGTCATGTGACTACACACACACACACACACACACACACACACACACACACACACGCCTCCACAACTCCTCAGTGTTGTATAACCCCAGGGGTAAGTGTGGCTACTCTTGAGGGGGCGGTTACAAGCCATGATGTTTACTCCAGTCTGGACGGGATGAAAATATGTCTTTCTTTCTTGACCTCTCCTGTTCCTTCAAACACGTGAAATCAGCTCAACTTTATGGTCTTATGACGTTAACCGTCAGTGCAAAACAACTCAATTAGCTACAGCGAAGTAGTGTCGCGATGACAACTGTTGCATAAACGTTGCAAAACAGCTTTCACACATGTACAATAAGTACAGAAAACAGCCTGGGTGTCCGTGCCCAGCAGGCCGGCTGACGCGACGGCGCAAGGTGTCCGGAACTTTATGTCCATAACCTGCTTGTCGTTTGAAACACAACTCATCTCCAACGGTGCGACACAGTGGAGTTCCTGGTGACAGCGGAGCGATACGCTCACACACGTAGGCAAACAGCAGACAAGCTTGTCCTGACGGGACATGGAGGAGACTATGGTAGCATGTCCACTAACATGCTTGTGAGAAAGAGAACAGCCCTAATATCCCCCAGAAAACACTTTTCTGACTTCCCTTATTATTAACACACATTCCCCCCTCTCTCTCTCTCCCTTTCTCTCCCTCTCTCCCTCTCTCTCGCTCTATCCTTGTGTTTTCTGTCAACATGTATTGTGCACTGGCAGGTTTATGTCTAATCTCTTCTATGACACAGGGCCTTTGTGTTGATGCTCTTATGTAATATTCTGTGTCAGCCTCGGTTACATATTGCAGCGCTTTTTCTCCACTAACTTGAGTGATTAACATGGAGTAGAGTGTTCCATTAGTTCTGAACCAGGTCAGCCAGTTGTTTAGGCAATATTCTGTCTTTAATAACCTGTCAGCGCTGTGTGGAGACCTGCATGACTTTCACACCGCCCTGCATGGAAAGTTTCAAGGAACTCTAAATAATAGATGTTTAATGCAGTTTTTTTTTTTTTTTTTAAATTTAAAAAACCCCCACAAAAACAATAATTCCATTAAAACAATGTTAGTGCCTTTTGGCTGCAGCCTTAACTCTTGGGATTTTGTCAGTGTCAGATTTCTAATGGCTGCCAGAAACTACAGCTGTAGCTGTTCAATAAATAAAGAAGGTTAAACCTAACAACACTCGCATGGAATACACACATGGAATAGACTTGAGCACACTCGATAGCCTAGCAACAAGGTTATAAAGACCCCAGCATGTCTTCAGCTGTAATCATTTCCTAATTTGAATCTATGGTGTTTTTACTACCTTACTATTTATATTTTTCACATTATATCCATTTATATTTTACTCCTGCAATATAATAATAGGTCCGGGTTTTTTTTTTTTATTGTATCTGCAATTTGCTTAATACTTAATTTTTCCCTTCCTAAATCTCAATAATTAAATAATATTTCTTCAGACTGAGCTTTGATTATCGTTCATCTAATAAAAATGACTGATTGATTGATATGGAGAGCTAATAAAGGTCCCCAGTGTGCAGATGCTACCAGCCTAATCAGATCGTGTTCAGGCTCCTCAAGGCCCGATTCTCTGGACGTATGGGTGTTATGTCCTGTCCTCTTGTCCTGCCTGCTTCCTCTTCAGATCCAGGGGTGTGTTCCGTTTCCTTCCTCGGCTGCCCCAATATCGCTCAGGCTTCCTTCATGTCTTCCAGTCTGGTGAAACCATTGTGTAGCGGGCTGTGTTTGTGCGACCGCCCTCAGAAAAAACGTGCCGGCTGGAAGGTGTTGGAGGGAGCCGGCTGAAAATTGGGACAATTCTCTGCTGCACATGGATGTGACCTTCAGCCTGTGTCCACAAACACTCCTGACATCTCTGAGGTCAGAGACAGATAAGAAAAGACACAGAGTAACTTTCCCACACAATGATGTCACGCCTGTGAAAATTCTATCACCGGGCAGCTTTTTTCTAAAGCCTTTTTTTGGGCCTATCTTAAGTTCTTTGCTATCGCTAATTTAGCCCGTCTGAGCAGACTTGGTCCTCTTTCACTGATACTGGACCTGTCAGGAGGACATCATAGCTAACACAAGACGTGAGAGGAGGAGGAGAAGCTGGGAAATGGTTCATGACTGGAGCAGAATGAGGATTTTGTTGAAGTGTGTTGCTCAAAAAATGGCCGATTTCTCCGTTTCCCCCTGGCTGCCTCCAGCCAGTGGACCCAAGGTAGCATCTCAAGTAGACTGAAGTGTGACATCCTCCTGTGGAAACCTCTCTGGCCTGTCCCCTGTCAGGGAGTGTTTTCCTGTGTGTATGTGACTGCCATAGAAACCTGATTGGTGCTTTGGGAACATGAGTGTGTATACACACAAACACACGCTTAGACAGATACAATCGTTTTAATGGCACGACTGTTATCTCACATGCCACAGCTGACTGAGCAGCCTCGCTTCCTGTGAGATCATCATTAAAGGTTATTTTTCCTCTCCTGATCTCCAAGGTAGGCGGCGTTCTGGCGGCCACCTTGGTCTTGGTCTTCTACTCACCTTGTGACTATGTCAAAATTAATTAGATGAACAAGTACACACGTGTGTACACACGTGCACATTGATGGACATGTAAATGGGCCAGATTTTTGATGTGATGGTAGGTCCTTCACCCAATGACCCTCCTCAGATGGAGTAGAAGAAGACGCCAGGGGTTCATACGGACCGTTTTGCTGGCTGCAGGGAACTCCCTAGCAGGGTGTTGAAGACACAGAAAGAGACAGTTTTTAGTTAAATATGTGGAAGAAGTGTCTCACCGCAAGTATTTGATATGTTGTTTTTGTCCCAAGTTCTCAGATTCAGTTCCTGACTTTTTAGGAACCCAAAGCCAGTTCTTAGAAAGACTGTGCATACTGGGAAAAGAGGGGAAAAAAAGGAAAAGTGTGGTTTTTGCCCAGTCTTGTTGAAGAACACTTGAGCGCCCCCAAACAAGGCGTGCAAGTGCACACTTCTGAGTGTAAGCACACACACGCCAGCGGGCTTCTGATTGAGATGGCTGCTGCATCTGTGAGCAGGAACGCTGGCAAATTCAGCACAGCCACATTTCCTCACTGTTTGGGAGACAAAAAAAGTCTGGACGGCATTGTTTTGGTCTCCATGATGCCTTAAACAGATGAACTGGGCACAGTGGGGGGATGACTAACTCACCTGGTGGGTGTGAATAATCTAGATAATACTTGTTCAGATATATAACGTACACTTGTTTTTATTCTCGTTCTCTTTGTCTGGTCATCTGATTCACATTGTTCTACCTTCTCTTTCTTCAGCTTTACCCTCTCTGGCTCCGCCCTCCAGTACTTCTTTGATAAACTTGTTTTTGCCTTATCTTTATATACACAGAAGCTTCATTTGTTTGGTGCCATTTGGCTTCGCTGGTCCATTTTTCTTTTACATAAGCGCTCACATGTCCACCCCACAGCCTTTATTTTTGAAAGATGACTCTTGTTTTGGGTTCAGCCGCCCTGAAACATGACATGACTACAGAAAGCAGATCGGGGGGAAGTATCGGAAAGTTGTTTTTTCACCTCTTTTTTACCTCTATCAACAACCACTGAGATGTGCAAAAAATACAGGTTTGGTGCAGCCATTAGACAGCGCCCCCTCGCTCTCTCTCTGTCTGTCTGTCTCTCTCTCTCTCTCTCTCTCTCTCTCTCTCTCTCTCTCTCTCTGTCTCTCTCTCTCTCCTTCATCTTGCCTTCTCTCCAATCCAAACTTTCATGCTGAGAGGCAGCGACTGGTCAACAGGATATGGAGCCACCCCCCCTCTTTCTTCTTGTCCAGATTGACCTTTCCTCCACTTCTTTCCATTTATTCTCAAAAAAGACGGTTCTCTGCGTCTCCTCTGGGCGTTGGTGAGGAGTGTGTGGTTCACCTGTATCCTGCATCCCTCTAGGAGTGTTGTGACAGCGGTGTCCCCTCTCTGGCCTCCACCGGGGCTGGTCCGGTGAAAGCCCCCAGGCTGGTTGTCTTCCCTGTAGACTCTCAGGTGATCAGCACGCAGCTCCTTTTGCTTCCTGGGGGATTGCTGAGTCATTCCCACATACTCCATGAACCAGACCACTCAGCTGAGCCGTACCCCCACCCTTCCTCTCACTGGTGTTAGTGGAAGGGAAGATGACCATCTGCTGCCCCAGTTGCCCAGTGACTGGACCCCCGCCTTCCCTTATGGCACAGTACCACTGTCCATTTTCTGCCTGAGCACATCCAGTGTGTGTGTGTGTGTGTGTGTGTGTGATGTGTGTGTGTGTGTGTGTGTGTGTGTGTGTGTGTGTGTGTGTGTGTGTGTGTGAGTGTGTGTGTGTGTGAGTGTGTCTGTCTGTAACAACTCTGCCACCACTCATTTAAAGAATTGTTCACTCATCTCATTGGTGTGTGTTGAGGTTTGTTTTAATCTGTCTTTGTGAGTGCTTTCCTGTAGAGAGTGCACCCCTATCCCAGCAGGAGTGTGTGTGTGTGTCTTTGAGGGAAAGGGATGTTGGAACGTACAGGCTAGGGGTAGTGATCTGGCAAACCTTTGCAGCATTTAACAGATTTCCTCTCCAGGTGTATGCATGTTAACATTTTGGCCAACAAAAATACTAATAACACACTCACACATCCAAACACTCGTATACACACATATGTGTATTATATCACATAAAAACAAGCTTCGATGGTAACAGTCTATTATTTATTTGTATGCTTCTTGCAGAATTATTCCTGCATTTAGCTGCTGATATGGGGTACACTGTGTGCGTGTGTGTGTTTCAGGGTCTTATTAATTCCAGAAATAACAAATGTGGGTGCTTGGTGCTCGTCTTTGGAAACCTTCCTCTGCACCATTTGGAGCCTCCGTTTGACAGGCTCGGCAGACAGATGGTGTCCCGGGTGTGTGCACACTGTGAGGACAAGGGTAGGTTGCCATGTCAGCAAAACAGGAGTGTGTAGTTGTGATCATCCACATGGTTCATCCTGAGATGATAAATCTAAGGATGTCCTCAGTGCAGACATGCTCCTCCAGACCTTCAGCTGTTCTAATGTGAAACACCGGTTTTATTTTTCATCTGTTTTTGATTTTCTCCTCTCTTTTGCTCCTTGTTTCTGGTGCCTGCCGTGGTTCTTAAGCCTACGTGCATCCAGGTGATGTGGGGCTGTGGATATTTCACTCCACTCACCCTCTGCTCTCATCAGGTGCCATTTTCCCAGCATGACATCAGCTGAAGGGACCCAGCAGACGCCCTCACCTGAAAACACTCTTGTTGATGGTTTTTTTGGAACCTGGTGGAGATCAGATTAGGTTGAGCCATTAACCCTCCAGGTTCAGCCGCGTGTCTCCTCCGACTGCCAATAATCCCATAATGGGCTGGCTCCGCTGTGAATCCACACAAACGCTGTTTGCCTTGGTGACAACTGTGACACCAGGCTTGTGCGCGCGCTCCCGAGCGTGCACGGATAGGTAATCCAGTGCACAGAGTCAACGATTGAGCTCTCTCAGAGGAAGTGGCTGGTTATTGATTCTCAGGGACAATGATGTCACGTCAGGTAGTGCCGGTGTTTACTTATCCATGATAAGGACCCAGGCGCCTCCTCACTGCACACTGATCAAATAATGCTCTCCCTCTGTCCTCTTACCTTTATCACTGTTCTCTCATCACTCTTTCCACCTTCTTTTTTTTTTTTGGTCATTTGCGGAGAATGCCCTCCTTAACCCCGACACCCGTTCTGTGTCACACTCACCGGTTACACCACATCTCTGAATCACGGATCCAAGCGCTCCAACACAGTTTGCAGTATTTTTGAAACCTTCAGCACTGTTGCTCCATTTGTCCGCACTCCCGCTTATCTCACCAGTACAAATTCTACAGGCGCACCATGTTTCTTCTTCTTTTTTTTTTTTTCTGTATTGACTGTACAATACCAATAGCACAGACTTGGTTCCGGCAGGGCCACTTTATCATGGTAGCGTGTCCTATTACAGCTCATCCAATTACTTATGGATAAATGATTTCGATATCCCTGACATCACTGGGAAGAAAGCCTAGTCCTAAGAATGATAACTATGATTTATTAACCATGAGCTTTATTTTTTCTCCCCGCACAGCATTAATCCGAATCATATCATGTGAACACTCGTTTTTATCTTAAACAATCATTTACCTACAGCGTGATTTGTCAGATACTGTTTGTCATCAAGGCAAAACAAAGAACTTCACACAATTTCCAACTGTTAGTTTGTTCCTTGCTAGGCTGCTGTTGATTAACCACATAGCAAATATGGCCACAGCTACCTGCAGACAACACACACACCCTCCCCCAAACATCCACACATCTCCACAGGGTAATAACAAAGTTGTCATTACTAAGTATAATTCAATCTTTTTTTAACATTCCAGTCATTTTCTCCTGGAACACAGTCATTCGTGTGAATATTTTTAACTCCGGAGGTTAATGTGCATAGACAAGCATTTTTTCAGGCTTGTTTTGACATCACAAACACATGACTCGTGTTAGTGATTTCACATTTGAGGAACTTACAAGGTCTGAAACAGACAACATGCATCTGCGTGTATCGTGTGTGTGTGTGTGTGTGTGTGTGTGTGTGTGTGTGTGTGTGTGCGTGTGTGTGTGTGTGTGTGAGAGACCCCCAGCCGGATCCAGACACAGACCACCTTCATATCCTGGTAACCATCGGGAACATGTAGAAGTAGATAAGACAGGGTCCCCCCCATCACACTCAATCTGGCATGAATGCTGCCTTCCCATCAAATCACACCCCACCAGTCCAGACGTTACACCAGGATGGACTAACACCAGCACAGTCACCAGTAGATTAAGGCAGATTTTCAGAGTTCCTAATCTTCTGCCTCAGTGATAAATCACTTCAGATTTGATCAATGAGTGTTTTTGTCTGCTGTCTAAGCTGCTTTTGTTGTCAGTGGAGCACTGCGCTCTGCACCGCCACCCTTTCTTTTCTTATAAAGAGCTCTTTGACTCATGTGTTTGCTGTCAGCAGCTTCGTGGAAATGATTAAACAGCATTTGTAGGGTTCAACGTCTTGTCGGCCATTGAACAAACTCACCATTTGGTTGCACGTCGGAGCGCTGCTGGCTGTAGACTGCAGTTCAGAGACTCTATTGGTGCTTTCTGGTGCTGTGATATTTACCTTTTTTTTATTTTACAGCATTTACTGATAATTGGGAGTTGGTGACCAACAACATCTTGGCCAGATTGAGGTCTTGACAGAGTAAAACCAGCTTGTTGTAACTGGATTGACACAGAAATATCACACCACAGGGGCAAAAAACTTTAATAGCTGCTCTGACTGGGTGGTTAGTGGGTGGATAATGCAAATACTGCTAATATTAGCTTGTTTATGTCGCACAGCGTGTCCAACCCTTTTTGGGACCCAATAGTGTATTCTTTTATTTTTGTGACTCCTGAAAATGGAAACAAAAAAATATTTGCATAATGAACCAAACTGAGCAGAACCTCTTCAGATGGCAGAGTAGCGCCAGAAATAGCAAACAGAGCTAAGAATGTAAACCCCCGACTAGCATGAGGAGTAAAGGTACGCTTGGTGAGATTGTCTCGTTTCTCATCAGTATCTGAAAGGTTTCATGATTTAGCATTGAGACGGGGAGTCGTAGAGCACTGGACCGGAGAGGACAAAGCCGCTCCAACCGGAGAGGTTCTGATTTACTTGCGGCAGCAGCGTCGCCCCAAACTGAAGCTAGCACGAGAGAGTTTGGCATTTTCTGTTTTTCTATGGGCTAATTTCTCTTGGAATCGGTCGTATTGTGACAGCTGCCCTCTCCCTGTTGGAATAACATCCCCTGGAACTCGCTCTTCCTCACGTGCCGACAGTAGTCCCAGGCCAACGCCTTTTCCTCCGGAGCCGACAGTGTTAGTGTATGGATTATTTAGGAGGCCGTGGGTGCCTGTTTGCCTCTTACAGTGTAAATACAGGAGAGAGGTCATCTTTTGTACTAGATATCCCTTTCCCAGCAACATTTTTTCCCCAGTGTTCTTCTTGTGGTTTCTGCAATGATTCCGTATGTTCACAAAGCTGCAGGACGCCTTTTCCTCCATGTGCTGGTCCTGGACCTGCTGGTCAGGGGGATGCACACCTCTTCCCTCAGGAAAGCCGAGGCCTGGCGACACCGCTGTACTCTGAATTCCTGCCAGAATACACAGAGATCAGAGAGGAGGCGATTAGGAAAAGAAGAAAGGGGACTACGAGGTGCGGAAAAAAAGGCCTCTCGACTAAAAACACTCAGTAAAAGTGCAGACAACAACTTCTTGCCTGACTTTAATGCTCGTCATTAGCGGATCTGACAAACGGACAGCCTCAATGCTCCGCTGTGTGCGAAGAGGGGTGGGGGCCAGGCTCTTAGTCTGCAGCTTTCACTGTCTGACCCAGGCCAGGCTACAACTGAACCGTGCAAACTGAACTTTAGGTCCACATAGAGCAGGGTTAGAAGAGTGGATTTTCTGTCTTTGAGCGCTGAAGCGGCCTGTGAGTTTGGGGCTGGGAAACTGGCCGGTTTTCCACCGACCGGAGTTGTTGTGAGCCTCGGGCCAACGGCGGAACATTTGAAGTTAGAAGTCAGGAGACGGTCACACGGGCAAAAGCAACAACACATTTGCGCAGAAGCGCTTTCTGTGCAGCACATCTGATTCATTTGTTCGGTGGACTTCATGCCGCAAAACTTTTTTTTTGAGGCAGAGAAACAAGAGAAGCGACGAGAGAGAGCAAAGAAGATTGGTTCCTGGAGCTGTTGTTCTTCTCTGTGATTGGCCCCAGCCTGTTGCTAGGCCTGTGTCAGCGCCGAGTTTTTCTTTTTTTTCTGCTTCCTTTTCTCCGTGCCCTGATAGATAGTCTGAACTGGTTTTCAACTTCTGACACTTGTTGAACATCCCCACAGTCTGCGTGGTTCGTGTCTTCCTGCAAGAAAAAAACAAGGCAGCCGTTTCAAACACATGAACTCTGTCTGCTTATGCACATTTACCAGCCAATTATTTTATTTTGAGGCTGCTGCTAACCCATTAAAAAAGAAAAAACACATTACTTTGTGGAACTGATTGGAAGTGCTACAGTGTATTTTCTTCAGTGTTAATGGGCCAAGCTCTGTAGTTATTTATAAAGAAAACATTTCATCCGTGCCAGCAGCTTCCCTCATCCATTACTGCTAATAGGAATATTTTTACCAGCATTAGCAGACTAGTGGAAATATGCCTTCCTTCTTTTAGGAGGTGACTCACCCTTAAAAAGGCAGGTGAATCTCTTCCATAATTTAATCCTCTTAATGTTATTCAAACCCAAAATACCCATAACCACGTCTCTGACACAGAAGGTGAGGTGAGGAGAACACATCAGATATGTGACGGAGTTGATGACGAGGCCTCCGGGTGAGAAAGGTTCATCCAGCATCTGTGGTCCTACCAGCCACCCACCCTCCCAGCAGGAGAACGTTTGTGCTCGCCAACACCCCCACTGGAACCTGCGTTGTAGGTGTTCGTGCGTCGCACCCACACGCTGTGCACAAACCTTCGTCTGCAGGTGTGGAGGCAGAAGGGTCTCCAACCAAAAACAGACCTCAGAGATGAACAGATCAATGGACCAGATCTTTAGAGTGTTTCTGGAGAATGTTGCCCTTTTCTTTTGTTAAACGGGTGCGTGATCCTGTGTTTAGTGTGCCCGGACCCCCAGCGCTCTCACAGATAGTCCCTGACGCGAGTGCGGTCAGGCCTCCCGAGGCAAACAGCGGGACAATGGTGTTTGGCCCTGTGCTCCGGGCCGGATCCCCCAGCCTAAGCGCTTTTGTGTGAAAAGGTTTGGCGTGTCATAAGCCCCCGGCGCTGACGGCCTCTTCTGCAGCTTTGCTGAGCCATGGGGCTCCCGGCAGCCCCGGGAGTGCTGACTCCAGCCCTGGGAACATGTTTACAGCTGCCGGGCACCCCCACCCTGTCCTGTCAGGAAAGTTACTGGGCTGGGCTGGTGGCAGCGTTGGCTGGGTCCAGACAATGAACCTGCTGAACAGGGGCCATCCAGGCTGCAGGGCTGGTGACTTGCTGGCTGTTGCTGAACTCAGGCCATGCAGGCTGCTAATTAACGCCTGGGCTCTTTATGAGCCACCTTTACTGGGCATTACCTCATACTGCTCACACTTTTCCATCCAACACAGTTGGCCCAGGATCGACCCAAACAAGCTCATCTCACAACGTGTGTGTTTAGTGAAAGCAGCAACGATGTTTTCACCTCATCGTCCTCCCATCACCCCAGCTTCAGGATGGAGGCGCCTTGTCTGTTTTATCGGAAATCGTATTGCTCTGCAAACCTGCCAGCCAGATGTGTGTGTGTGTGTGTGTGTGTGTGTGTGTGTGTGTGTGTACGTGTGTGTGTAATTTGCCTATTGTGTACCTACAGCAAGATGTCCTCGTGTTTTCCGTTTTCGCTGGGTTTCCCCAGACAGCGTCGGTCCTGAGTAAGATCGCCTATTATGGCGGAGGATAAAAAGATGAATGTGTTGTTTTCCTGGTGCACGATTGACTTTTTGCCCACCGTGGACGGCTGCACGGCTCCTGTTCTTCTGAAGCTGGGATAAACAAAGCTCTAAAAGAGCTGCCTCCCTTATCGCTGCTTCCTCCTGGCTTTTGCAGGACTCCTCCAGTCCCACCTGATTGGTGGAGGAGTCACGGTATCTGCGGCCTGATAGGCTGTGGTGCAAAAAAAGAAGAAGAAGAAAAAAACCCTGCAACTGAAGGCTTGTTGTTGTTGCAGCAGGTCCTGCAGCCGCAGCCAACCCGGTTTGCTCTGGTTTTTCACTCTTTCCCCCCTCTAAAAGTGCACCACGAGGCTAGTAGTGAGGGGGAGCGTGCGTGTTGTTGTTGTTGTTGTTGTTGTTTACGCTGGATGCATCCATCCCAGCCACATTTCACAACCCACGACTGCAAGATAATACTTCGGGCTGGACTTTCGCGTCATTGATGAAAGCAAAAGGATTGGATCTTTGAACTGATTAAGGCTGCTATTTAGCACACAGAGCGCCGCGTGCATCCCAGGAAAATCAATCAAGATCCACGGCAGCGGGGAACAAAAGAAAGAAGTGATGTTTTCTCGGTGGGGGGGTCGTTTCTGCTCACGTTTAGGACGCTCTGCCCTCTCTCTCCGGCTGCGGCCCTAGCCCCGCCCCCCCAGACGTGCGCCTCGTCGCCATTGGCTGGTGGGCGGGCTGTTTTTGAAAGGCGTTTGGTCGCCGCGCACGTCAATCACACGAGGCCCCACTTATTTACCCAAATGTACGAGCGGTCCGGACGGATCCGCGGCGGGGCTGCAACAGCTGACTGTCGAGCGCTCGGTCCGGCGGCCCCAGGAACAAAGACGGCGCCAGGCGGCCCTCGGGGACAGCCTTTCCCGGTTTCCCTTCACCGTTTCCAGCCGACGTGCAGCCAAGACTCGAGATGAGGCTCGCGGTGGCTCCGCCAGAAAACGTAGAAAACAGTTCTTTATCGATGACAAGCCTGTTCAAGATATGCTCCCACTGTGAACGGCTGAGCAAAAAGGTAGGAAATGCGCGTCCTAAGCGGGTGGAAACAAGTGTCTCTTCCAAGTTTGGCCCGTGAAAATGTGGCGTTATTGTTGTTTTTGTTGTCGTCGGTGTTGCGTTTGGGACGTGCAGCGGTGCAGCCTTTGTGCCTGCAAACGGACAAAAAAAACTCCACCTGACGCCACAGTGTCCGATTACCGTCGAATAAACGGCTCAGAAATGGGTGGTTTTAAAAGAAAAACACTCGACAAGTGGTGTTTTTCGGGCTTTGCCAGTCACTTTTGGCCGTCGGTGGACATGTCTCGACAAGCAGCGGAAAGTTACCGGACACAGGAGGCGACCGGAGCTTCAGACTGTCTTTGAGTTCAGGGTTTTATTGCCTTTTTCCACCCATTCTATCAATATTTCACTACAGTTTTATGCATCTAACTTGGAACGTTTAGGACTCTTTACTGCTGAAATATCCCATAACAGCAAAACATTATAATCGGTTTTTTTTTTTTTTTTGTCTTGCAGGATTTAGGAGTCCGAATCCCCAGACCCCTGGGTAACGGCCCAAGCAGATTTATCCCTGAAAAAGAGGTAGGACAGCCGGGCAGCTCCTGAGCCGTGTTTGGACTCAGACAGCAGTCTGACAGTCGCCGTTCATTTCTTTCAGATTTTAAAAGTCAGTAAAGTGGCTGACAGGACACAGGCGATATTCGAGGATGCCTTTTCGATGCTGGGCCGTCTGGACAACGTTTCGGTGGTGATGGGTTTCCACCCCCACTACCTGGAGAGCTTTCTGCGGACTCAGCACTACCTGCTGCAGATGGACGGGCCCCTGTCTTTGCACTACCGACACTACATCGGCATTATGGTACTTTAGCGCGACCTCCGTGCCCCCCCCCCAACCCCCCACCAGTGCTTTTTCCCCTCTTGTTTCACACCCGCCGTGCTGTGCCGTGCCGTGCTGTGCTGGCTTCACGCCTCTGCTCTCCGGCCCTGCAGGCGGCAGCCCGACACCAGTGTTCCTACCTGGTCAACCTGCACGTCAACGACTTCCTCCAGGTGGGCGGCGACCCCAAGTGGCTGAACGGTTTGGACCAAGCCCCGCCAAAGCTGCAGCAGCTGGGGGAGCTCAACAAGGTCCTGGCCCACAGACCGTGGCTCCTCACCAAGGAACACATCGAGGTGGGAGGCTGGGGGTGGGTGGTTGGGGGACGGGGGGGACGGCGGCGGGACCGTCGGGCCCCTTCGCGCCGTCTCTGACTTGGAACAAAGTTGTAAAAACGTTTCCTTTTGTGTCGTTGCAGCAACTCCTGAAGGCGGAGGAGCACAGCTGGTCGCTGGCGGAGCTGGATCCACGCCGTGGTGCTGCTCACACACTACCACTCCCTGGCCTCCTTCACCTTCGGCTGCGGCATCATGCCTGAGATCCAGAGCGACGGGGGCCACACGTTCCGGCCCCCCTCCCTCAGCCAGTACTGCGTCTGCGACATCGCCAACGGCAACGGCCACGCGAATCTCCATGACGACCTGCTCGGCAACCAGGTGAGCCATCAACCTGCACGTTTGAGAGCCCGGAAGACGGCAGCGTTCTGATCCTTGTATATGTGTGTGTGTGTGTGTGTGTGAAGGAGATGTGTGGGGAGGTGGAGGTGCTGATGGAGCGCATGAAGCAGCTGCAGGAGTGCCGAGACGACGAGGAGGCCAGTCAGGAGGAGATGGCCACTCGCTTCGAGAGGGAGAAAACGGAGAGCATGCTGGTGGTCACAGCCGAGGACGAGGACAGCGCCCCCTCCAGGGACGTCTCCAGGCACTTTGAGGACCCCAGCTACGGCTACACGGAGTTCTCCAGGAGGGGGGAGCAGGTGCCCACCTTCAGAGCGCAGGTGCGGATGCGCCACAGCCGCAGCTGGGTCAGCGGTGCCCCCCCGCGGTCGTTGACGTTGTTGTTTTTGAATCGGGCAGGACTACAGCTGGGAGGACCACGGGTTCTCCCTGGTCAACCGGCTGTACCCCGACGTGGGACAGATGCTGGACGAGAAGTTCCAGCTGGCCTACAACCTCACCTACAACACCATGGCCACGCACAAGGACGTGGACACCAGCATGCTGCGCCGGGCCATCTGGAACTACATCCACTGCATGTTCGGCATCAGGTGGGTTCCCGCTCGGCTCTCCGGCCGCAGGCTCACGGGCGCCGCCGCGTTTGCCTCACCTCGCCGTTGCTCGCCTCCATCAGATACGACGACTACGATTACGGGGAGATCAACCAGCTCCTGGACCGTAGCTTCAAGATCTACATCAAGACTATGGTGTGCAGTCCAGAGAAGACCACCAAACGAATGTACGAGAGTTTCTGGAGGCAGTTTCAGCACTCCGAGAAGGTGAGGCCTTCACTGCTCCTCCGCCCCATGGCCTCAGCTCCTGCTCCGAGTTTGACCAGGCTCTTTTCCTCCGCAGGTCCACGTGAATTTGCTTCTTATGGAAGCCCGAATGCAGGCAGAACTGTTGTACGCTCTGAGAGCGATCACCCGCTACATGACATGAAGTGCATTAGCCGTTTTAGCGTTGTCGTCTTTCGTACTGTAACTGTTGCTCATTATCAGACACTTTATGGAGAAAAACAAACGGGGAGGGAAGGGGAGGTCAACAAAACTATGGCTGGGATGTGAACACGCCCGGGTTTGGGCCCCAGGGGCCGGCTGGATTTTGCGGAGAGGATCTGAACAAACGAAAACGGGGCAGGGTGAAGATGGGGACCTGGGAGTACCAGCGGATACCAGAACCTCTGCTCGCGCCGCAGTGCCAAAAGCGCCCTCCAGGGGCCAGGGACCGCCTCCTCAGTGCTGGGTGGGAGCACTGGTTCCAGGGGCTCCCAGGACCACTTTCAGTATTCCAGCGTCCTCTTTTTTTGTGTCCGGAGGCCAGATAACCCCCCCCCCCCTCCCCCAAGCTGTGCAGCCAGAACCGGACAGAGTGCCGATTCTGCCATCACTGTCCTAATTGTTTCTTTATGTCATTTCATTCTTTGTCATCCGTTTTTGTTCTCGTTTTGAGCGCGTGCCTGAACTCTTCAGTCTGCATACGTGCTGATGCTGCTGCTGCCCTGTTGTGTTCAGTGGGGTCATATTGATCCCCAGTTTACCCCAGCCACCCCCCCCCCCCCCGGAACCCCTGTCCATTCACATCCACTGCATTAGCCCCGTTTGTCCCACCCAGGCCCCCACCCTAAATCTCAAAGTAAGCTAATCTTAAAAGTGTGCGTGCGTGCGTGTGAAGCAACTCAAAAAACACTGTCTGAGCCCCTATTTTTGAGTTTGACTTGTACACACGCGGGTGACCGAATGTGTGTGTGTGTGTGTGTGTGTGTTTTCACAGATATGGTGAATTTTTTTAGTTTTTTTTTTTTTTTAGTTCTACACGTCAACAACAAAGCGAGGCACTGTGAAGGACCGCCTTCTTGCTTCTGCTGTAGCTCTGTTTGTGTGAGATAACTGTTGTATCACATGTAGGTGATGTCTTTATTTTTCTGGTAGCAGATAAAAGCAGAAAAAAAAAAATGCTCATCAAAAAGAAGGTTGGAAACCAGGTTGTCCAGTTGGGGCTGGCTTTGGGTTGCCCCCAACCACGTTATCAGTCTTCCGCTCGTCCCAGCGGCCTGGTCATCTGACGCTTTCGAAGCTTTGGATTGTGAACTTTACCGGTAAATGAATACCTCTTCTGTTTCTCTAGAGAAAACATTTAAAGAAGTGCTCTTTGGCGAGCGGAGATGCTTTCCGGGCTGCCGCGGGCGTCCCCGGGGCCGGGAGCCCGGCTGGTGGGCTGCTGTTGAGACACAGACAGTTGTAGCTGCGCTTCTTTTCCCCGCTGGGGACGTCTAACCAGTGCAAAAGCAGCTTTGGTTCCTCCACGGAGACCTTTCCTTTCCTTTTGTTTACTAAAACCAGTTAAGTACTGCATCCTTCTGAGGTGAACTGAAAAATCGGACCGATGAATAAGTGATTTTCTGAGGAAGAGGAGGGTGGCGATGATGAAAGAATGGTACATTTGAAAGTGGTTTGAGAGGAAGTCTAAGGGTTTTTCTTTTCAAACTTCTGATGTCAGTTACTGACACTTTTTATATGAAAATATATGGAAAGAGAAAAAAAAAATAAACTATTATATTGCATTTTTGCGTATCATTGGTAGTTTTCTCCTTAGCAACCCGCCGCTGTTGCTTTATCAAGGTGATTGTTCGTTGTGTGGTGAATTCAGGAATCAGTCACAGCACAATCAGTGTTACACTCGGCTTCCGCTGCTCGGTTGCACGCGCGGGGCGTCGGGCCACCTACCGGGAGACACCTTTGAATATTATGCAAAGTTCTGGGCAGGCGGAGAGTCGCACTCTCCCTCCACGTTCCAAAGGGCACCCACAGTAAAAGCGCTAAAGCCGGACCGAGGCCCCTCTAAGCCCCAAGGGCCACGCTGGGCTTCAGATCCTGGTGAACGGACAGGAAACCAAGCCCCACATGAAGACCGCAGGTTAACTAAAAATCCTGTTGGGTGGATTATTGATGGAGAAGAACCGCTTGAAGGTGGGTGATGGAGCTGCCGCTGGCGTTTGGCCCCACCTTCCTGAGGGGACGTGTTAGCATGCTGGGTGAGGGAGGAGCCTGAACCTCTTTCTGACCCATCCAGCTCCGCAGGCTGGAGCGTGGCCCCGGGCCTTGGTTTGCCCCCCCCTCTGCTCCCAGCGGTCCAGGGTCCTGTCCTCGGAGGAGATCTCTGCTCTGGACTCGGGGTCCGATTCCTGTCCTGACTCAGCAGGTGTGAACCTCCCTGACTGGCCAGTCATGTGACTGGAAGAGTCAGCTGACCTGGCCATCGCCCTGACGAATCCCTCCGTGTTTATTCCAGAACCTCTGCCCGTCTCGTGCTTGTTCTAAGGTCCCTGTAGTGTTGAAATCTGGGGCGGAGGGTTTTCACACAAAGTGCCGTTTCTGATTTGTTCGGTGTATTAATGTATTTCTGAAATGCTGTATTTTAGACGAGTTTGTTGTAACCTGTAAGCACTGCCTGACCCCATATATGTGTAATAATAAAGGTGTTGAGAAGCAAAGCAACAGTTTTTTAGGCCACTGTTTTACTGTGCACAGTTAAAGGATTTCCAGGTAGACGTCTGTTGTAAAACAGCCACTAGCAATGCTGCAGGCTGCATAAGTGAACATTATAAAAATATGTGAATCATTTATATTTATCCCTGTTTATCACTGGACTTAAAGTGCATAAAACAAAACCGATTTGAAAAAATGGAATAAATAAAGGTTAAAAAAAGCAAACATTTTACACAAATGAAACCCTAAAACACACCTGAGAGGGTCAGTTGAGTAAAAGTAGAAATTTTACATACAAGTTCATGTCTGGTCTGGAGGCTGGAGAAACGTCACCAGTTTCTGGGCCACAGGCAGGAAGTCCACCTCCCAGCTCGCCATGTGGAAGTCCCTCCTGTCTCCGTGTTCCACCCAGCCGAGGACGGCTTCCTGATCTGCAGGACAAACCGGAGACCGAGACCTTAGAGAGGTTCCTCGTTCATTATCAACACTCCAGACCCAGTGTGACGTGTTGCTGGGAATATGTGTGTGTGTGTGTGTGTCCGTGCTGTGATGTGAAAACAGACATGTTCATCCCAGCGTGACTCCTAACAACCTACCCAGGAACGTGGTGAGGATCTGCAGCAGCGACTCTCTCTCCTGCTCGCCCAGCACCTCCTCGGGGCCACTGCTGAGCAGGTTCCACAGCGCCTGACAAGCCTGGCCCGCCAGCTGCCAATCACCTGCTCCTAAGTCTTTGAGACAGTCCACGAGCCTGACCACACACACACACACACACACACAAAGACATTGTGTGACTCAAGGAGGGATTCACATGACGGGCAGGATTGAGGTATTAGCTCCACTTCAGTGCCTTGAATAAAAGTGTGTGTGTGTGTGTGTGAGTGTGAGTGTGAGTGTGAAATACAGAGAATATTGTGTGTTTCTGGGTGCCACAGAACGGTAATTTCATCCTAATACTGAGACTCCTGTGGGTGGGTGTGGAGAGTGACTCCAAGCCAGCAGTTGTTGCCGTGGTTACGGCTGTCAGAATAACCCAACAATAATAATGCAAGATGACATATTGGTCCCGGGGGGCACTCAGATGATGGACACGTTGGCTTAGCTGACATTAGAAAGAACAGAAAGGTTTTCTGCTCGTTTTGAGCCTGTCACTGTTCCACCCGCATCTCTCGTCTCTGTACCGGAACGAGAAGCAACGCTTACTTGGCGGCAGCCTCCTCCTGTGAAAGCTCCACCCTGGTAGGGGGGTCCAGGGCCAGGTTTGTCAGCACGCCGCAGGCGGAGTAACACATCTCGCAGCTTTTTGAGTCGAGCAGTGCCACCACGATCCGGTGCGCTGAGGGCGAGACAAGAGCGATAGCAGAAGAAAACCAAGCAGGGCGGAGGTAGGGGGGCTGATGGGGCCGCAGTCGGCGGCCATGTTTACCCCGACTGCAGCTGGCCTTGCAGATAAGTTCAGCCTAAACATGACGCAATAGTTTGCAGGGCTGCTGGCTGTGCTGTCCTGAGGCACGAGGCTCATTTCTGACTAATACGGCCACTCCTGCAGGGCTCAGTGTGTGTGTGTGAACCTCACCTTTGTTTTGCACAATAACGCTACGAACGTCCTCGGACCGGGACAAGTTTCCAAGCACGCGGGCAGCCTCAAGCACGGCGTCCATGCTGGTGCTGAGCAGCAGCTTCATCATCACTGACGATGGAGAGAATCGGGAGGGAGGTGGGTCAGAAAGAGAACCACAGTGGGACAGAAAGCCTCCACGCGGGCGGAGGCAGGCCGCCGGCCTTACGCTGCACGGCTGCGAGTCCGCTCCGCCCCAGAGCAGAACTCTCTGCCTGGTAGAAGGACAGGTTGTTGATGGTCGCGGCCACGTTCACCAGCAGCTCCTCGCTTTCCTGCACCGACCTGAGAGCTGAAAGGACAAACATCCCAGTCACGTACAGGCGTCTTGGGGGGGTGAGGGGGGGTCCACTCCGGTCTGCTCAGGTTCTCCCTCCCGCCACACCTGCTCCAGTCGCCCCAGGTTGGTTTCTAAACACGCCCGAAAAGCGATTTTTCACCCATTTGACCTTTCAGGGGCTTGGGTGTCAACCGCTCAGCTGCCAGCAGGGAGGTGTGGAAACAACTGGCGTCGCAGACACCTGCGTCTGGTTTCAACCTGTCCTCAAACCTTCTAACCACAGGGGGAGAGAGTCACAAACCCAGCCGTCGGCGTGAGGCGAGGGAACATCCTGCACCTGCAGCCAAGCGTCTCGGAGAGACTCTTTCAGTCTAACAAAAGAGGATGTGTGTGAGAGCAAAGCCAGCCGTGGGGTGAGGAGACAAATAAGATGGGGTTTTTTCTAATCCCTGCTCTGAACTGAGGAAGTGGTTAGACATTTACTGTACACACACGACAACAAACAAGTCTATTCCAAACCAGAAAGATCCCAGATTTCCCGCTCTGGAATGGTGCAGCTGTGGGGTGTCAGACGGGTGGGTGGCGCCTACCCAGTGTTTCCAGCAGCAGCTCCACGCAGGCCTCGCTGGCAGCCAGGGCGGGACCCACGGCTGGGTGGGTGCACATGTTGGCCAGCACCCTGACCAGCTTCACCAGCACGTCCTCGTCCTCCTTCCCCCGCCGCTGGTAGCGCTTGTACAGGCGCAGGAGCGCGCCCACGCCGCCCTCGCACTCAAAGAGCCGCCGCCGAGCGTCCTCCGCGTCGGCCGTCAGGTTACCGAGGGTGAAAAGAAAGCGCACGACCAGGTCCTGCCGAGAGCAGGAGAGGTCAGAGGTCAGGGTGTGATCATCAAAGCCATTACTAGCTGAATACAGACTGTTCACCACACACAGCCGAGCAGAAACACACACACACACACACACACACACACACACACACACACACACGGAGGTGCTGGACCCACCTGTTTCTGCCAGTGTTTGCTCATCACCTCCACAAACAGCGGGAAGCAGTCGGGGGTGTCGGCCAGCGCCTGGCGGCACTCCGAGTAAGAGGAGAGTTTGCTGAGGACGACAGAGGCGAAGATCAATACCGACGACCCGCCAAGCTCTTCCCCTGGGAAAGCGCGGGAATCAACAGGGAAAAGGAACATGTGACACCCTGAGGACAACTCGCCTGTGCTGATCGATACACCAGAGCAGTTTCAGTTTGAGAGAAAGTAAATCCAGTCAGGATAAAACTCTGATTTCCAGCCTGCTGCTCTGATGCAGCTCTAAAGGCAGGAGGGAGTTTAGAGGGTTTGTTTTGGAAGATCCACCCTGGTCAAATAACTGTTGCTCACACACTCACAGCTGGGGGCCAAACTGAGCAGAAGCCCTATCAGAGCGGGAATCCAACCGGAGACCTCCTGCTGGGACCTGATACCTGCATATCCGTGAAATATTGGTGCAGACGTCCTGGTGGTGGCTGCAGAGGCGCAGCACCAGACAGAGGTCGGAGAACATGCCGGAGGAGATGAAAAGTGGACGGGCGTCGGCGTGATCCGAGAGGTTCCTCAGGGCCGCCGTCAGCTGCACGAGGTACAAGGTGGAGACGGAGGTCAGCCGAAGCAGCGGATGAACGGATCTACCGCCCTCCCGCAGGCCCGTGTGACCGGTTGCCTGCAAACCCCGTCAGTAGTCCAACGCTCAGTCATGCTGGCCGCTGGCCTGCGCAGGAAGGGCCGCAGCAGGGCGAGCGGAAGCTATTCAGGACGGACATAAATCCTCCCAGAACCAAAGGAAACAGTGTTCCTAGTGAACGGAGCCCTGGAGGTTCTTGGAACCCACAGTCAGTCTGCTTCCCTGCTCCCACAAAATCATCTACTCGCATT
This sequence comes from Tetraodon nigroviridis, assembly GCA_000180735.1. Taxonomy (NCBI): domain Eukaryota; kingdom Metazoa; phylum Chordata; class Actinopteri; order Tetraodontiformes; family Tetraodontidae; genus Tetraodon; species Tetraodon nigroviridis. The sequence continues at coordinate 1,343,070 of CAAE01014723.1, forward strand.
ATTCCTTTATCCAAATTACACCGTAAATGAGACTTGCATCCAAACCTGTGTTCTGGTCACACACAGGAAGGGGAAATGATGGTTTAAAACCGGCAAGGGTGGAAGAGGAAGCGCTCTGTTTTCCCAAACCTGGACCAGTACGAGTCCCGTCATCGTGGCGCTGCGGTTTTCTGCTGTGCACAGCCTCTGGATCAGCTTCTGAGACGCAGCCACGCAGCTGCCGTGCAGCAGGAGCGGCACCATTGTGCCGTTTCCTGACAGGAATTTCAGAGCTCCGACACAGTACAATAGAGCTTCTCCAGACGTGGACACGTCCTCGTTGGGCAAGATGCTCAGAAAGCGCTCTAAACACAGAGAGCGCACACATTACCGCTGACACAGGGCCGAGCATCCAGAGCCAGCTGAGGCTTTTAGACGCTCAACGTCTCAAGTTGCTGACTTAAAGAAAAATGTATCTGGCAGTGGAAAAATCCCCCGGCCACATGAGTAAAAGCAGAAGCCTGTTTACCAATGATGGAGTTTTTCTGGAAGAAGATGTCGTTGCTTTCACTGCGGCTAATCTGGAAGATGAGTTTACAGATGTTGAGCAGGTTGTTTCCACTCACTTCCAGCTGCAAGGAAAAGGCAAAAGAAAAACCTCGTTTAGGCCCCCGGCTGCCCACCCGGCCCAGGGACGGTGACATCAGCAGACACACCCACACACACACACACACACACACACACACACACACACACACACACACACAGGCCCATTTGCACAGGAAACTCACAGCGAGACAGAGCTCGGCGATACGCAGCTGGAGCCGAGCAGAGTCCAGGTCAATGAGGCGGAACAGCGTTCCAAGTATCCCCGACCTCCCCGCACAGCTCCGGCCCAGCAGGTCGGCTTCGTCCAGGGCGCCGTGGAGACGGTCGCACAGGTCGCACAGGCGGTCCACGGAGGCCTCAGCAGAGCCTGGCCACAGGACAGAGGCTTGCACCAGGGTCCAGATGGACGTCGATATTTCAAATATCCACAAAGCAAACATTCCCAAAGGAAAACACAGCTCTGTGTGTGTGTGTGTGTGTGTGTGTGTGTGTGTCAGGGGGCAGTTGTGTGCCCATATAAAAACAAACAGTATGTCTGTTATTTCCTGTAGTTGTGACATGTATGTGCAAGTTCCATGTTCTCTGGTACATAATAGACACTCGTTACATCAATAACACCAGTCAGCAGGTTTTTTTAAAAACATCCCTCTTTCTTGTATAGAAAAGTTGAGAGATCTTCAAACGGCTGGTTACAGCCTCGTGCTCATTGTGGCACTATAATCCTCCAACAACCCACTAATGTGTTTCACTGCGTAATTCAGAGGGAAAAGCAAACGCGTCTGTTCAATTAGAAAAAAAAAAAACCAGCAAAAACTGAGACCAGTTCTTCGTGTTTTGTACATTTCCACATTTCCTGCAGCTTCGCCCCCGTTACCTGCAGCCACACTCTCCAGTGTTAGCAGGAGAGGAGCGACGGCGTCGTTCCACAGCCACGAGCGTGCATCCTCGCTGGCCCCCGGCCTCTCCCACACCTCTGAAACGTGCAGAAAACAGCAGCTGAACATGCGTGCGTGCAACCCCCGGCCGACGGGCCGCGGCTGCAGACCAGGTTCAGAAGTTCACGGTCCTAAAATAAAGCAGCGGCAAACGAGACGCCGCCATCAAATGTCAGGAGCCGCCTTTTGTCGATGGCATGTGGTGGAGCACGTGGGCCTGTACAAGGTGCAAATGTAGGCAGGATCTCAAACATCACACGTCTCACCAAACCTCAGGCCTTCCCTGCCTGGTGTGATGCTGGGGACGGCCCCCACGTGCCCACAGCTCTGGTGGCTGCATCTCCTGGTGGAAACAAAGCCCCCCCAAAGGCCACCCTACACCCAGATAAGGCTGGGTCTGTCAGGCTCCAGCGTGGGTGACCTTTAATTGACTTTTATGTGAATGCTGTGCCGAGGGTGAGCCGCCAGGCAGAGTGGGGGGACACAAACCTGCTCCCGGGCCTGGTCTGCACTCTGTGCCTCCGTCTTCTGAGCCACCGCTGAGGCGCATGGCTCTACTGTTGGAACACGGAAACACAAAAGCACACAGTTTCAGGTTACATCCGGATTTGCAAATTGAAGACAAAGCTCTGAGGCGAAATCGTAAACCTGTGATTTGAGGATTAAAATACCGCTCGCCCAGGCTGCGTTTCCAGACAGCACCGCTGGGTGGCAGTCTTGCCGCAGAGGCCACACCTTTGCGGACACTCTTCTTGCGTGTGCGTGTTTCTGTTTCTATTTGCAATAAATAGATTTGCGTGCCCATGAGCTCAAGATTTTTATTTTTTCCTAATCAAGCTACCCACTGCACCTCATATTTATCACCCCACAGCAGATGGCAGGAGGAGCTTCATCGCTCTCGGCCTGTTCACACTCTTCCCCGTGGCTGTCTTTCTCCAGAACACACCCGCTCTGGTGCTACTGTGTGTGTTGTGGCTTGCCGTCTGCACACCAAACCTGTATCTTAGTGCCTTTGCGTCTCCATCAATCAGGCACTTGTCCCCTCCAGCACAGAGATAATGAATTCACGCTACTAAGGTTTATCTGAAAGGACCGAGGACTAACGACCTCCTACGTGCACGCTGACTTAGTGACCAGTGTGAGGTGGCACACAGGGCTGCTGGCAGATACATGCTGCAGTGAATGTGACAGAGGGGGGGCTTTGGCTCTGGATGATGGGATTAAGAGCCTGATAATCAGGCCTCTTTGTGTAATACTGCATCGGCTGAGACATGACCTCATCCTCGTCTTCATCCCGGCTACCGCCTCGCCGCAGTCCCAACACAAGACCGCTGCCAGCCTCGCCCAGATGGGCACCCAAATCTAATAGAGAACCATTTGAAGCTATAAAGCTCCGGCTTATTGGAGAAAAAGAAGCTAGTGGACGTCTAATCCGCCTATCTTTTGATCCAAATCACTGGTAATCGTACGTGCTGGACTGGTTCTACCGTCGGACAGTGGACGGTCGGTTCAGGACCACACCGGGACAATTACCAGGACACAGGAGTCTTTCATTCCTCCTTCATCACACACTCAAAGCTTTTACCTGTTGGTGCTGTCGGTCCAGGTTTCCTCTAAAAGTGTTTTATTGTGGGCTACCCCCCACAGCCACACCCACGGCCACACCCACGGCCACACCCACGGCCTCGGCCTCCCCACCCAATCAATACGGGGAACTAGCCGTAGTTCTTTATACGGTTCCCAAAACAGGAGCAAAAAAAACATTGGAGCCTAATGTGGCAAAACTGGGGGAAAGGTAAAAGGAAAGGAGATTATTATGGTCCCATCACTTTGGTGATGGAGGATGGAGGAAGAGAGGAGACCCTGATGGGGGGGCAGAAGGCGTACCCTTCACTCGCTGCTCTGCGTGGACGGGGACCCTGGGCACCACTGGGCTGGCTCCTGTCTGTCCTGAGCGGTCCTGCTGATGGACGCCTCTGAGCCTGGCCCAGGTTCACACCCTCCACCACTAAAACCAGAGAAAAGATGACAGCAGAGTCACACGGCGCTTTGGGAACTAAGCCGCAGAGACGTTTCAGTTGGGTTGGATTACATCTACTTAGGAGTCCGAGGTTTACAAATCCAGTCAAAGGATTCGATCATAAAGATCATAACGGTAAACCCACATTCAACAGGTCGGCCTTCTCAGATCTGTTGTCTTACCAATGGCGTGCCTTTCTACAGGTAGCAGAGTGAGCGAGCCAGGCCTGCGCAGGCGCGAGCGTGGCCCTGCCCAACGCTCCCTCGCTCGCCGCGGCTCAGCAGGAGGCCTGGGAACGACCCTGCTCTGCTCCTCACCCCTGCCCAGGACGGGAGGCGCTGGTTTCTGCCAGGAGGGAGACACCTTAGCGGCAAATCCTGGTGCAAATACCGCACCACCACCACATTTCAGCGGGTAAAACAGAAACGTGCTGTTCAGATGTGCAAATATGTTGAATATGTAGTTTTCATGGCAACATAGAAACATACATCTAAGAAACAAATAGAGAGAACGTACGTGTTCCAGTCTAGAAAGGCGAACGGCTGAGACCGGTCTGGACCCAGGAGCATCAAAATGATGAGCATGAAGGCTGTAAAGAGTCACAATGTCCAATTACTTAGTATCTACTTTGGATTCCTAAACTCAGGGAAGTGTGTATCACACCTAAAGGTTGATGGCGGTCTGGATTTTGCACAGCCGTTGCTGTTCCCAAATAGCTCCCTGGTTGCATTTACCGGGGTAAATGGTCGCTGGGTGGCTTGGACATGCAGGGACCGCCTGGCTTCATTTACAATTTCTGCACTGGTTTTAATCAGAGGGTTCCGCTGTTGGGCCATCGGGCTGTAAAACGGCTGTTTCCTCTCTATCGAAGCCATTCTGTCCAATAGGCTTTGAAAAGTCAGCCTGCAAATGATGCAAAACAGATATATACACACACACACACATATATATATATATATATATATATTTATTCTGGTTCATTTTAATTGCTGTATTTTTTAAACATCAGTGTGAGTACAAACAATATTATTTTCCGATTACATTATCATTCAGTTAGAACATACTGAAAAACATAAAAAAAAAAAAAAATCATTTAGCGTGTTGTAATTAAGCCTTTCCTGATAATAATTTGCCACTTGGAATCATTTCTAAGCAATATTTTTAAAAAAGGTTTCAGGCCTGAAAACTCCACTGTCGGAAGTTCTTGTGCGCGTTCACGGTTCACCATGACAACCAGATGCCGCAGAAGCAAAAGGCAAGAAAATATTGAGCTAGAGGTCTAATTACATGCAAAATACACGAAAGTGCAACTGTTAATGTTTTCTTTCAATTTGTCTTCTATGAAAACAAAAACAAAACCATAGTCCGACACGAACTTGAAACACAATAAAAACCTGATGCAAACAACTCACCGGTCACCCTCAACAAACCAGGAAAACTTACCTCTAAACTTGCTACAACGTGCGGTGCCCGACGGCGGAGATTCCCGGTGTTACAACGTCCTTCCGAAGGCAGCGAAAAATGATCATCACGCTTCGAAATCCTTTTATTCGCTGAGGAAAATTGGAAGTTTTGAGCGCTCCGACCGGTCCGTCCACACAGCTGGTGCACGAGCACGACGGGGGCGATCTCGCGAGTCCACGCGGGCACGCGCTTTGAATGAGATCTACGGAGCGCGTGACCAACTGACAAACCCAACAGGGAAGCAGCGCTGCGATGTTTATAGATCGTAGGTCCATCGGGGAATATTCAGAAGATTTTAAACAAACAGCAAGGCTGGTCATTTGGAAACCTGGTTGCAGCGTCAGATAGAAACGGGTTTATCCAAAGGACAAAACAGCCGGCACACCGAAAACCGAAGGCCCAAGCTAGCAAAAACATGCCCGGTACGGTGGCCTTGAGGACCAAAATACCAAATCAGCTGACCAGAACAATTAGACAGGGGGAAATAAAAGTCATTTATTGTAATAAATGTAATTCTTCATTACTTCTGTCAGACTGAAAAAAGGCATATAAGAACTAGTCTTTAATAAATGCTGCAGGATTGTGATTTCATGACATATAAAGTGTCTTTATTTAACGTTTTCAAGCATAACAACAAACTGGAAACTTCATTTTTGCAATTGCAATAAATATACACAATAATAAAAATATTGAAGTGGCTTGATACATTTTAAACATTCCAAATTACAATAAAAAGGATTTTTTTTTCAGTAAAGGCTGTATTTTAATACATCCATTAAACATCTATTCAAAAACTTTTTCCACCATCAACCCGATATTTAGAGATATTTCAGCATTCTCTTTTCACAGAAAATAACCACAGACTTCTGCTTTTTTTTTTTTTTTCTTTATCCGTGTGAGTAAAAGCTTGGCAGTTGTCTGAGTTGGCCTTTGTGGGAATATCCCTGCCCGCCTGCTTCCATGACCCATAGGCAAGATCTGCCGTCTGTAATGAGTCAACCACTTTTAAAACCAGTCCGATTTGTTTGGATTTATACCTTATTCTACCTCTAAACCCCCTTTTAAAAAATTTTTACACATTGAAATATACACCTGAATGACCTTATGAGTCTTTGGTTGGATTGAAATAGATTTACATGCTTCGTCCTCTTGGATACAGGGAACCTGATTGGCTGAGAGTGCAGGAGGCCCAGGCCGAATCACAGGGCATCACCGCGGAGCTTAGCAACCAATGGAAGATGGGCTCCGTGGTCTCATTGTCACCAGGGGTGGGAGAAACATCCTGACAGGATAGTGGGCACCGAAGTGGGTTGACTCTGTTGTGATCACAGTCGAGTTCATCCTGCAGGGTCAAACCAGACCAGAGCAGACCAGCAGCTGCAGTCTGATGCTCTTCGCAAGAGCTGCAGACTCCCACGCAGACGCGTACACTCCCAGGGCTCTGATCAGGACCGCTCACGTCACATGAATGAATGAGTGGATTAGTGGGAGTCCTGCTTGAAGGTGATGTGTCTCCATGGCAACTAGCTTCACCTTCCAACACCACAGAGTGAAGCTGTAAGGACAGTGGCTTCTTCAGTCTCCTCCCTCATCTCCATTCAGACCTGGTGTGACTCAGACCTGCCTGAATCCCTCTTGTTTCTTGTTTTTATTTTATTTTTCTGATGTGAATAATGTGTCCATGTAGTTGTAGTCTGTTGTACTTTTTGCTACATGGTAACATTTTCATTCATGCAAATTCATCATACATTTAGTAAAATACTGATCTGCCTACGTTCGCATGCAGGATTTCAACACTTTGACTTCTTATCTTAGCTATCTGGTTGTTTTGTCAGTCAGCTTTTCCAGCGGTGATGTCAGCAACCACACCAGTAGGTATTTTTAGGAGGCAGTGAGTCAAAGATGGCAAAAGAGAGAAAAGAGTCTTCCTCCGGTCCTGCTCTTAGTCAGCAGCTGGTGCAGGCAGAAAACAGCCATACCCAGCCATCAATGTGTCTTAGGACATCTTAAGATTGTCTTAAGACACATATTTTGAGATATCTTGAGACGTCTTCATAGTTCCCAGACATCTCAAGACGATGCCTCGAGACACCTTGATGGCTGCGTATGTGCTCGCTTCAAGGCAGCAACACTACACAACAGTGCAGATTCAGCTTCTGTTTATTTAAGATGATTCAGGAGTTTCCTCCTTGGGACAGGGAGGTTTTTTACCCTGCAGAAAGGCGGCTCAGGAGCTCTATTTTGCAACCTTGCAGCGTTTTTTCAGTGCTGACTGTCGATCAAATCGCGCAGCGCTCAGCACGTTCGCTCCATGCTATGGTTTTTCCAGGTATTTTGCTTTGAAGCCGTTTACGTCTAACCTGTCGCTCCACACTGGTCAAATGAAGCAGAAGGGCAGGGCAGACAGTCGCCATGCAATCAGGCATCGCCTAACTAGCATGGAAACTAAAATAGCTCACACACTCATTACACACCGGTGAGCGTTTTGTGTCCTGTCGGACATAAAGATGATGAGCACACTAACTCTTGAAAACGCTGGAGGACACCAAAAAAAAACAATCACTCAAAAAAAAATGACACTGACCCCCTTCAGATAACACAACTAAAGTTTAGCAGGTTGTTCTTGCTTCCTGGCGCACTCAGCACACCTTCTCACAGCCACCTC
>CAAE01014723.1:1382214-1406563 GCA_000180735.1 Tetraodon nigroviridis
CTTTTTGGGAATCACAGCCAGAGGGCAGCTGTGATACACCAAACTTGGAGAAAAGCTTGTTAATATGCTCCCCCCTTCCTCCCCCCCTTTCTCCTCCTACTGTCTGCATCCCGACCCCCTCCAGCCCACCTCCGCTCCCCCTTTTATTGCCTTTTTGCTTCTGTTCCTTGGGCCTGGCGCAATGCCAGCTCCATTTGAGAACAAGAAGGCTCCAGATTGCATTTAGAGAATACCTGAGGACGCACACACACGCAGACACACACACATGCGTGAAGATCCTTCAAGTGTTTTTCTCGCTATTCCAAATACGAGCCAGCTGCTGTGCCATTATACCAAGAAAGCAGAAACTCTAAACGTTTCTGTCCTCTTTGGCAGCTTCCACACATTTGTCCATCAACACTTTAGCGTGCTAGACGATAATCAACATCCCCACAGGGACGCCGCAGGCATGTTTTCTGCAGGCCTCCACACAAGGTCCGATTTGAGGCTGTGCAGCGCGGCGTTGCTATCTCCTGTCGTTAGTGGAGCTGACGGTATCCAGGGAAAAACAGCCGTGTTGGCCCGCACATCAGACGGCGCTGCAATACCTAAAAATTGCAACTTCATCCCAGGAACGACATTAATGTAGACATTGTGACTCAACTGAGCCTACAGCAGGTACTCACTGTCCTGAATTCTCATGATAGGCCCGGACATGCCCAGGCACATGCCCCATGAGGAGCTGAACATGAACATGTCTGTCTGTGTGGGGAATGTATAGCAAGCTCAAAAACACACGCGTTGGTAGCTTTATGCTTTTTGGGTGTCGTTGTGTTGGGCTGTTAAAACTTGTGCGTGTATTCATGCTGCTGGCCGTGCCATTAACGGGATTTGGCCCCCTGATAGGCATCTGGATACCTGTTACAGCAGAGTTAAGCAGCGCTAACCGAGTTGCAGTGATGCATAAGCAAATACACAAAGGTGTGTTTAATTACACACACCCACAAAGACACACACATTCAGAGCTAAAGGTGCTATATTCAGATGCAGCCTTGCCACAGCTCCTCTCAGCACACAGAAACCAGACTTGATGGCACTGTGTGAATAGGAGGTGTAGCACTAATAAAAGTGCTAAGACAAACTTTATTGTACACATTTCTGTTTGTTTTCCATGACTAGAGTCTGTATTCCTCAAAAAGGCTGCGCTGTTGCTTTTCTTTTTCTTTTTTGACACAGTTGTGGTAAACTGGTTAGGTGAGGTCATAAAACAAGTGCATTCGAACAAATGGACGCGCAAATATCTTTTACTCCAGACCTGTGATGGTATTTATATTTTTGAGCGTCTCTCCAGTGTCACCAGTATGACCAGGATGGTACCAGTTCAGGCTCCAACTGGTGGATGTTAGCTCAGGTCAGGGGTTACTCGCTGTTTTATTGACAATAAAAGAGTAAAAATAAAATGTTCATAACTTGTTTATCCTGTTGTTGTGAAATGCTTTTTGGAGTATTGCTTGGCTATGTTCATCTACCAGGGTTAGGGTTAATTGGCTAAGATATTAAAACTGGGTGACGTAAGTAGGAACCTGAGAGAGAAACCCAGAGGGATTACTGGGATTTGCTCAGCAAATCTCCTCAACAAAGGGGCCCTGGCTGCATGGGACATAGGTGTTCCAACCCGTCACCGTGCAAAGGTGAAACTTAAGAGTCTCAGAGAGTGAAATGGAGGCTCAGGACAAGGGGTCCCAGTACAGAGGGAGTCGTCTGAATACCTGGCAGGGGAGGCCATCTTTAGTTTCACTGTGTTTTTTTTTTTTTTTTCTGCAACCGAACTGCCGTTGGCGCCATGCTCGGGCCATCACGCCACCCGATCTGCACCGCAGAAGGCTGGGTAAACGCAGTTTAGTGGACCAAACTGTTCTCGCGTGTGATGGCATTACCACGCCTCCAGGCTCCGAGGAAACTAAAAAAGGTTCTGGCTGAGGGGGGGGGGGCCATCGCTGAGTTTTAGGCCACGTGTAACCCAAAACCACCAGCAGCCTAGGCCTCATGCCCGAAATTCCACGAGCAACAGCTTAGCGTGCTGATAGCGAACCTGGCCTTGACTTGGCGGGCTCCACACACTGACCGTCTGCGCTCCTCACTGCACGATCACGGTGAGACCCGAGATGCCACAATGTGGCCCTGAGGCTCCCCGGCCAGCGTGGGGCTGCAGCCTCAGCAGCTTCAGGTGTTGATCTCTGCGTTCTGACCCTCCTGCCTGAGTTCCCACACACCTTTTGGGAGACTGAATAACAGATCGTAAAAAAAAGAAAAAAAAAAGAAAAACAGCAAGCTAGTGGTTATGCAACCCCCTCGTGGCCAAAAACTGTAACCTTGGCAGTTGCCTACCTGACCCAAAGGACCGACGGAACCCTGCCAAGGTTTACATAACAAATACCAAACACTGTACTGCCCTCTGCTCCAAGGCAGTAGAGCAGGATGACTGTTTCACGCGGAAATATTAAGACAATCTAGAAATTGGAGTTACAGTGATCCCATTTGACTTCTTACTTCATCACTAAATAGGTTACTGGCTCCCAGTCAAACGGTTACAACGTGTGTTTGCTCTCATTTCTACCACGTGACCTTGGCCTCTGCGGAACACTGTGTACGTAACTCTTGAGGAAAGCCCAATAAAGACGCCTGATGCAATGCAGGAGAGAACTTGCACATTTCTTGTATACCTCATCCATGAATTCCACCAGATTACCGACCTTAATGGTTTTACTGACTGGGATTATAAACCCTCAGCCCCCACCTATATATATATATATATATATATATATATATATATATATATACACACCCCCACACACGCATATATATATGTATATATCTATCTCTATTTTTTGACCAAAGGTGTAAGTTAGAGTTATATTAGACATTAGAGCTATATTGAGAGGAGTAATACGCGCCAGACCTTCCGGAGAGACGCTTGTGAAAACGCGAGCGCGCTGACGCGGTGGTGCGTTTACGAGCCACATGCTTTTGTTTTTGTTGTGATGGATGAAGGTGGGTGGCGGGGTGGGGGGGTGACAGGCTCGGTTCTTACCTTCCACCCTGCCGAGCTGTTGCTGTCCCCTTTGTCTTTGAAGTAGGGGATGGACTGCACCATCCAGTCGTAGATCTGGGACAGCGTCAGCCTCTTGTCCGGCGAGCTCTCGATGGCTTTGGTGATCAGGTCGGCGTAGGAGAGGTTCCCCCAGGCGTTGCGGCGAGATGACGCTTTCCTCGGGGTCTGCTGCGCTGCCAGGCCGCTGGGAGTCAGCGCGCCTGACGCGGCCGCCGGAGAGTGCGTGGAGAGCGGGGAGCCGCCGCTGTCCTGGCCGGGGGAGGAGAGCGCCCCGTCCGCTGCGGGGCTGTTGCTGTTCTGGTCTTCAGCCGCCAGACCGGAGCCGTTGACGCTGATGTCCGTGGCGGCGGCGGCGTCCTCCTCATCGTCCTCTTCCTCTGGTATGATATCTGTGTCATGGCTCTCCGGCTTCACTGCGCTTGAGTCCGGTCGCGGCAGCGGCCAAGTGCAGGACCTTGGTCGCTTCTGCGGCTCAAAGTCCGGGTCGATGACCACGTCCAAGTCCGGGAGCGGAGCCTCGGCCATGATCTCCCACTCCGGGGCAACCAAATCGCCCGCGCTGGCTCAGGAAAGTTAGAAGAGCAGATACGCAGAGCTGTCAAAGTCGCGTCCCATGAATGCGCGCTCCCGTCCTTTGTTGCTGTTCCGAAGCGGTGGAGTCAAGAGCAACTTAGTGTGGAGATTAACGCCTGTTGAGCACAGAAATGCAGAAATAAACATCCAGTAAGCTCAAACACCTCTTATGTAAAGCCCTGACACGGCAGCTGGGGTGGTCACTTGAGCGCATTCCTGCCAGTGTAAAGATTGGCCCCTGCAGCTCCGACCCAGCGGCTGGAGCCGTGCTCGGGCCAGCATCCCCGCGGGAAATGAACCCCTTTCGGGCTCTTTCAGTGGAATACCTCGCACGGTCCGGAGGAGCAGGCACCGAAGCCCCGGAGACTAGATCCCAGCTGATCCGCGGCCGCGTCCAGGGGCCATCTGGACCCTCTCGCCTCTCGCTCCTCAAGCGCGCTGCGCGGTAGATGGGTCGTGCGCTGGCTCAGTCAGTGTCGATGTGGAATAAGACTGCCACCTCACTCGAGGTTATTACTGTATCTCAATGCAGCTCTGGCTTTACACGCATGCACGCACGCACACACGCAAGTCAATCAAGGGCCGGCCCCCTGGATCCTGCGCACGGGATCGCCTTTTAAAGAGACACGGCAGCGAGAGCGCGACGGCTCCGGGCGCAGAAGGAGCCAGCTGGGAGGCTGGCGTCGGGGTCCGGCGCGGATGGTCGCGTCAGAGGGGTGAAAACGAGCCGACGCAGACAAGACGTTCATTAAACGCTCATCCATCCATCCGTCCATCCGTCCAACCATTAACACCCTTGATTTGATGTAGCCACCCAGTCGGTTTTGGAAGTCAACTTCTCACCACGTGTGCGCTAAAATAACTTCGTCTCCTGACCCAGGATATTTACATTTCTACTTTCCCCTCGTACAAAACCAACAAAGGAAGCTTAAAAAAAGTCGGAATACCTTTTTGCTGTCGCCTCTAACCCCGTTCTAATTGGCTAAATCAGCTCCTATTGTGTTGCGTTAACCATAAACTATTTTACAAGTGTTTCTGCACAACATTCATCACCTTTTCTTTCATCTATCCATTAACACTCTACAGCCTCTTGTACTCTAACACATGGATTGAGGCAATTTAGTTGGCTTTTTTTGCATTTTCACGGGGCAAGCCTCGGCCATCCCAACATCTGGGACGCGGACCTTCTCTTTTTAGTGCCTCTTCATCACGTCAGTGGCGGTTTGCGCCTCCAACCCTGCGCCAATCACATCCGCCGCAGGGCTCAGGCCACGCCCACCGCCGCTGCCCGCCGCGCTCCTTTGGGGGGTGACGTCATCGGAAAGCCCAGCCGCTTGTGCGTCCTGTGCAGAGATGCTCCGGACCCGGACCTTCCCCCACCCTCCTCTTCCTCACATATTCCCGATTTTACGTGCGCAGTGCGCGCCGACTTGCACGCGCTCGAGGTGTTTGTGCAGAAATGCTGCTTTCAGAAGCGTTCGTGACACCCCACACACACACCCCCCTCGATATTAATACGTCCTCTGTATCTGTATCTGTATCTGCTTAGGTGCTTTCTCCGGACAACGTTGTGACAGAACATTTAAGAGGAATATTGAGACGCACGCACGCACGCAGGCACGCACAAACACGGCGCCAGCGTGCAGACCGCGCTGGAGAGAATCTGTCGCACACTGTGATGGTTTTGTTCTCTTTGCATCAAAGAGAATATCTGATGCAGCAGTCTGAGTCCAGTCAGACAGAGAGGCAGAGATGACTGTGTGGGCACACACACATTTCTCTCAGTCGTTCTACACCGATGAATGGCTCCCGTCGGTTTGTGATCGTCATTGAAAGAACTCTTCTTCACCAGCGCTAACGAGCTCCAAACCCTCACTGGTAAACTTCCAGTCAGTGTTTGAAGATGCGTGTTGGGTTAAACCCAACACGCCATAAAAAGTCCACAACCCGGTAAATCAAAATTTGATGCAGATCCTCTAATTTTGTGATTTACGCAAATGTGACAGTAGGCGAGGTTGTTCTGGATGGATGGATGGATGGATGGATGGATGGATGGAGGGGAAAATAGAAGCGTCCCTTCTGAGGCGGCGATTATCCAATTAGGAAAATCACAAATGGCAGAGGAGAACTCTGATGTGCTCCAGTCCAAACAACATCATGCTCTGACTGGATTAGGAGCCTCGGAGTTGGGTGTGAATGATCGTTCCCTCGGTGTTGGGGGGGGGGTTGTTGAGTGTGTTCTGAGAGCAGATGGAGGGATGGAGGGGCTGGTCCAGGCTGGGTGAGCTCACCCTCGCACGGTGGGACCTGGTGCACGTTGGTTGCCTTCTGCTGTCATCTAGGGGCCAAAGACAGAAACGCACACAGCAGCACCAAGGCAGACACGTTTCAAGTCAGCTTTTCCTTGAAACCTGGGAAAAGTTGGGTTTTAAAAATAATTTATTTTAATACAACCCAGACGACCCGATCTTCAGGACAGACTGATACACTAGAAAGGAGGATCTAAATTCCGGATCTTAATGAATCAAACTTACTTGAAAATCTTTAGTAGTTACATAGTATAACTGGTTAGGGCCTTCACTCAGTCAGGACTGAAGAGTACTAATCTAATTTGAAACCATGCAAACATTTATTTTATACATTGTGGATTTTAATACCACGTTAAAACAACTTAGAATGGAGAAATACCAAAGGCTTGCGGCGTTATAACAAACACAGGAACCACTCGTCGTGTTTTCTATGTTTTCCCACTGGAGGGCAGAAACGAACTGCTCCTTCTGCGCTGAGCGTGTGTGTTTGAAAGAGGACCCAAATTACCTCAAAGACCAAGTCCACAAGGGGGAGAGAGCACACTTTGGAGAAGACACGCAGAGCAAGCATCCAGGCCAAATCGCCTGTAGTCCCTAAAGCTACATCTTGACTGTGGTTCAAACAGAACTGAGTGTCTGCAGTCCACATCCTAGTCACTCTGGTTCAGTCCTGAGACGGTGGTCTCCATCGCTCCAGTATGACTCTGTCTGCATCTCCTCAAGTCTGGAAACGGTCCTCTGGAAGGCAAAGATTTCCTCCTCGGCTGTGAATAAACTCAGCTGCTCAGCCGCCTGTCGGAGAAGAGAGTCGAGAGCGGGGATATTAACAAAGATAATCCACTTTAAATGTAACCCCAGGGGATTAGTGGAACACGCAACCTTGACCTCTGACTGGAAACAGATTTTTCTTTCTTTCTTCATTTGCAGTGTTCATCTGAAAGAGCAAAGGTTTTACCGCGCTGAGACCCAGGTCGTCCAGCAGCTGGCGGTCCAGCTCGTCCTCCCCTCCAGCGAGGACAAACAGCTGGTCAACAGGAGCCGCTGCCAGCAGCACGACTCTTACCTGGTGAGGAGATAGCCAAGGAAGCCGCTATCGCTAATCACGGATGTGTTTCGAGTGCAGCGACAGATACCCAAAGTGGGAGTCATCAAAAGACACACCTTCTTGTCATAAAAGTTGTCGATGAGGGTAGTGAAGCGCCTCGCCTGGTCCTTCAGTGAACGCGTCAGCCTGGGAACATTCCGGATGAACACTGTGTCAAAGTGTCTCGCCATTTCCAGGTAGTCGCTGGCGCCCAGGGGCTGGGAACCACACACAGCAGGTGCAGGCGTCAGAAGGCTGGATTAAGCCTGGATTGACCAGGGCAGGACACACATTCCGGACTCTCAGGTCAGCGCAAACGGGTGATGAGGAGATCTGGAGCATCTGGAGCACTCAGGTTCAATGGGTGCCAAAGGACCTGGTTTATCGGCCCCGAGCGGAGCGCAGAACCCAAACAGAGATGTTCTGACAGAGCCGGAGCCACAAGTCAATGAATTCTGCTCAGTGGTGAAAGAGCCTGGTGCATCACATTAGTCACAAAGGGAGACGGGGCATTCCAGCGCTCCGAACACTGAGATAAATGTGGACCCTGGAAGTGAAACCAGGTCATCTGTGGTCTCTGCCCGATCATAAGTCGCATCCTCTGTTTTGCTGCCTTTTCAGTGCAGAATAACAACTCCAAAAAAATCCCCTCTAAAAGGTCCCTAAAAAGGACGGGGGAAAACCCTGCAGACCAGCGTTCTGCTGCTAACCCTAACGCCGACTGTTGGGATCTGAGGTTAAACGACGTCAGAAGCAAAGAAAAAAGAAAACATTGTTTTCAGCATCGTGCAAAAGACTCACTTTCCCGCACAGTTCGTCAAAGGTACAATCAGCAATGGAGCCACAGGTCTTCTGCAGGGTCACAGGTCTGCCCAGGACGGAGAGAGTCTGAGGGCCTGTATCTACACACACACACACACACACACACACACACACACACACACACACACAAAGAGGATAATGTGTCATTAAATACTTCTGAATCAAAAGCTACAACCGCGATTTTGCCTCAAACCATTAAACATGTTTTTCTGTTTATCTATAAATAATTTCTTACCACTTTTCTGCCTGAACGACAGCTCCTCAAATAGAGCATCCAAGGCAGCCTCGGCACCAGCGTTCCGCGTTCTGAACACACATGCACACGATCGGAAGAACTGAGGCAGCGGGATGGGATTCACACACAGAGACAAGACGAAAACACTCCAGAGCTCCAACGGTGATGAGCAACGCCGGTGCCATTGCTAATGTGTTTATCCGCCTGCCTGCTCCTAAGAGCGTATATGTAAGCAGCTGAGTAGAAAAGCAGCTTTTAAAGCACTGCCCATCTTATCTTTAAATAATGTATTCATTCCTCCTTCAAAATGTTCACAAGTGTCTCAAGAGAATCTAGGTTCCTATTTATTTCCAAGGCTGATTCTCTCCATTTGGCCAAATTTGCCTTTTCTTTCTGTCATTAAATGTTATTAATAGTTATTGAGGTGCAGAGTGTTATCGTTTGCGGCCTCTTCCAGCCGACGGGTGCGGCCTTTGGGCCGACTGGCCCAGGCTGGTGTGTCAGTGGGGCTCACAGGTAGAAGGCTCTGGCTGCCCCGGCCTTGCCCAGTCTCCGGTAGTCGGTCCCGGAGTCCAAGCGGAAGATGTGGCAGCGCTCCTGCCGGGGACAAGCAGAGAAGCCAAGCAGGAAATGCTGTCTGTGGTTTCTACATCTTTTCTTTCATTTGTCGGGTGGCATTTTCAATCACATTAGTTCCATCTTTAATGCAAAGAAGGTGACGAAACCTCTGATCTAAATGAGACGTTAGCTTGAAATTCCCTCCACAAGCGAGGCCCCCGGCGGGAGCCTCTCCCTCAGCTGCGCGCTGGTCCCATTCCCGTGCGTCCTTGCGGTTTATCGGGCGGCTCCATTGTTCCGGCAGCTATTCAGGGCTGCTGAAGCAGGGGTGAACGGATGACGCCGGGTTCAAATTTTTCCGCACGGTGTAAAACGTCAACAGGATTCATGTCAGCGGGTGCAGCACAAACTATAATCATCATCTCCACCATTCTATCAAAGAAGAGAAAGGAATTGCGTATCATCCCAGCCGCGCTGCCAGCGCTGACTGAGTATCTGCTGACAGCTCTGCTAAATTATGAAATCAGTGAGTTTCTACCACTGGCCTCTCTGAGTTGCAGGATAATTAGTAATCATCACAAAGCAAGGGGATGGAAATACTCCATTCTTCTCCGCTGTCAACTTTTTATCTCCGTGTCCGCTTACACAAAAAGGGTTCCCACTCTGAGCCAATTGGCTGAATCAGGCCTAATAACAACCTGACAAGCTCCCCCTCCCCTGTGCACAAAAGGGAGGTGTCATTTCATCAACCTGCTCTGACCCTGCCGTCTGCAGGCCGTCTTTCTAAAATGCAAAAAGGGAGAGGGAGAGAAAGAAAAAAACCTAAGAAATCTTGTCACTATCGCCGCTACATCATTAGAACCTCAGGTTGCTTTTCTCCTGCCATTTTCCACCTTCCCCACCCCAACCCCCCCACCCCGCCGCCCACCCAGTGAATTCTGCTGACGCGCCTCTGAACGCAGAAGCGAGGTCCAGAGGAGGAGGACCAGGGGACACAATCAGGGATGATGATTCCATTAGATATTTATAATCAGACGAGGCTGAAGCCCTGCGGGTCATTACCTGATTATCGCTCTTGAGAGGACTGTCAAGATCTCACTTCCTCAGGGTTTTATCTGCCTACACGGTGCGATCCATGTCAGCACCGACCTTCTGCTCGGAAACCTACAGCCGTGTTTCCTCCATACAGGTTCCCACAGCCCTGAATTAGTTCCCTTTCTGTGGTTAAATATTTGAAAAGAAAATGCTGAAAAATGGACTTCGTCAAAGAATCTGACTTTTTTGTTTTGACTTCATTCATTTTGACCACCTATGACAGGTAAAAAAAAAATGCGGTTAGTTGAAGCAACTTTTGTCTACACAACTTTCATGCTGAGGGGAGCCGATTCTTCGAAAAACAGCGTTGGGGGCAGTGCTGCTGCAAATTAGGAGTTTTGCTGCTTGTGCAGATCCATTTACTAAAAAAAAAAAAAAAAACTGCAGACAAAAGAGATGGGAGAGGCGCACAAGAGCGGTGACGGACATGAGAATCAGAGTGTCTTTAAAGGAAAGTCATCCCAACACATGTAGTTCTAATCACGCCATTGTCCGAGCTGTGCACGGCTCTCTGGGGACGAGCATTTAGCATAAAAACAGAGTGGCTTTTTTTTTTTTTTGCTGCCTCTGCTCCCCTCTGTGCGTGCTCTCTCTGCACCATATCTTTCTCTATCTTTTACCCCTCAAAAAAAGTTGCTTTTGAGTTTTTCAAAGAGCCCGGTGCCATTGAGATGCAACAAAAGCCAAGGATAGCTGACTATTGGGCCCTGATGAGGTCCACTCCCTCATTACCCGCCAGCAGAAAACATTTGATGCTTTTTTTGTTTGGCCTGGAGAATTGACCAGACCTCAAAGAAATGCGGGGTGGGAAGGCTGAAAAAGAGATGAAGGGGGTGGCAGAGAGAGAGAGAGAGAGAGAGAGAGAGAGAGAGAGAGAGAGGGAGAGGGAGGGAGAGAAAGAGGGAAGGAGGGGGGGAGAAAGAGGGAGGCAGGGGAAAGGTTGTCGTTCTTTCAGCGGTGTGTGTCTTACAGCCTTGTGTGGAAAGCCAGAAGAAAAGAGCGAGGTAGAGATGGAGGGGTCGAGAGAGACAGACCAGGGAGAAAAGAGAGAAAGCTTAAAACACTGCCTTTATGCTGGCGAGTTCTGGACGACTCTTCTGACATCAAAGTGCTTTCACCAACTGGAACGATGCGTGTGTGTGTGTGTGTGTGTGTGTGTGTTGAAGTATGGGTTGGGGGTGTAACTGGTGATTTTATTCATTCTTGGACTTTCAGGGGGGTACATGACAATGTGAACACCCTAATTACACCTAATGATCTATTCCCTTAAAGTGTGACCGCCTCAGGCCAACGATGGTTTGTTCCGAAAGGTCGTTCTCACAACCTCCCCCTGCCACGGTTGCTTCTCTTGGAGAAACATCTTTTGAGTTGGAAGCCCCCCCGCCCGCCACCTTCCACGATCCGGGACCCCCCACCCTTAGCTCAATCTCTGTCACGACCCCAAATTAACCTGCTCTAAAGTCTAGGGAACACCTGGCCGACCATCGCTGTGGATGCATCAAGAAATCAGCGACGTCCGCAGAGAGACGCCTAACAGCCAGGTCCTCCTGCCGTAGGCCAGCAGGCCGAGCTCGGAACGCCGGCGCTGCCATCTTGCGCTGGTTCCATCGTTTGGAGCCTGCACCTGCGCAGCGAGCACCTTCCCCCAGTTGAACCAACTAGCAGCAAAAAAAAGAAGTGAAGTCTTACTTCTGATTGCCGGTTGCCTGACAAATTGATTCACACCGTACCGCAACGCTGCCCCCGAATTCAAGTGCGATTAAACATTCTAAACATAGAATGGGGTCACGTGCACATACTGACGAGAAAAACACTCAAAACATCAGTATGGCAACAGGAGGAGCCAAGGCGAGGTTACAATGAAATTTTTAGGACCGGAATTTGCTTCGCGTTCTAAATGAAAAAAAAAAAAAAAAAAAAAATCAAGTGAGGTGTGCCCTCGAGGCATGTGGTGAGTGGCGCCGCTCTGCCATTAAATGCTCCAGAAGGAAAATAATAGTCATCAAGCTGGCAAGCTGCCGCCTCTTCACAGGCAGTCCTTCTCACCAAGGTCTCCGCTGGAGGACCACATTCAAACTCTCTTTCCATCTCTTCATTTCTCATCTCATCAACAAACGCACATCGCAAATCATTAAAAACGGCCCGCACGTGCACAAAAAAAAAAAAAAAGGCAATGAGGCAGAGATGCCTCAGGGTTGTTGTCATGTTTGCTTTTTTCGACATCATTGTGTACGGCTGCAATCAAACAAGCACGGAGGAAAAGAAAGTCACTGTTATGCTCCCAAAATACAGGGACCTGACCTTGAGTGCGTTAATCCAGAGAGCCGAGCAGGAGGGCAATAGAATGGAGAGAGAGAGAGAGCGGATGGGCCAGTAAAGAGTGGAGAGGGAGGACAGTTGAGTGTCTTAGCTACAATACTGGCAGCGGTCAAAAAAAAGCCCTTTAAGCCTGCATTTTACAGAACTATAAGCTTTGAGATGCTAGGAAGCAAAAGCAGACTGAATAGGTTTTCTGATTGAGTCTGCAGAGATTTTGAAAAGGACAGAGACTACAAATTAAATGGAAAAAAGGAAGTTAATAAAAAAAAGTCTTTTATGCTCTCTAAAAACGGTACCCAATATCTTAATTATCAGTTAAGTACATTTACAGAGAGTCATTCCTTATTTTTGCCCCCACTCACCCCACTCACCCCACTCTGCCCCCTCTCACCCAGCCCAGGAAACCGGGCTGGGTGAGAGGGGGCAGAGGAACAGTCTGGGTACCAACTGAGCAGAAGTCAATGGCTAAATAAAGACGTCAACCCAGGCGGACGGATTCGGCGGATTAACCTCTAACACTGACACAGGTGATATGGAGGAGAGGTCAGGGGTTCGATTTTTACGTCCACCAGAGCGAGCGGCACCGCTCCTCCATCGCCAGTATTAATTCAGTCCATTAAGGATGTTCTGGTTAGTGGGGTGACCCACAAGACACGCTTTAACTTTTCAGACCAAATCACCATAGAGAAGGCCTCAGACCCCCACCGCCCACAGAAGAAAAAAGCTAACCCCAAAAACCAGATGGCCTTACAAAGGGGACACAGGAACCCTGAAGAAGTGGAGGTAGGGACGGGCTGAGTGGGACAACAGGCATTCAGGCCCTGGATGAGGGTGGATTAGAGAGGGTAAAGGTGCTGCCGGAGCAGAGATCAGGCTCCCTCCAAGGCCTCACCGAGGAACGCTCTCTGGAAACCGCAAAAATGATAACACTGAGGCCAATTCTAAAGTATCTTTGTCTGCCTCTCGCTGTCAGGACCATAGAACTTAACAGTTATGTGTCATTTTATGTGGAGTTTTCCCTATTTTTCATGTCCTTTTAAATATTTCATTTAAGACCTGGATTAGCCTGACATCCCCCTTTCAACATTCTAATCTGCAATGCTTCAAAGTTGTCCTTTGGTCTTTTCATCAAAATCTCAACTTGAATGTTTCTACTCTCAATCATCAATTTCCATTTAAATCACCCTCCACACTTTACCCTTTCATTTTCAACCCTCCTTCAAACCCCTTTGCCCCATTTTGTCCATTCATTTTTCCAAAAGAAAGAAACATAAATTTTCTTTCAAAAATTAAAAAAATTTAACTTTTCATTCAAGGTTTTGAACAAATGTACAAGAACTTTTTTTTTTTTTTTTTTTTTAAAAAAAGGTTATGCAGTTACTTCTGATTGCGACCACACGCATCAGCGATCATCCGAGACGCCGGCTGCCTATACTGTCCAGCACCCAATGTACCAATGCCGCCTCTTTTTTTCCCCATCCCTCGCTCTGTCCTAGTCCTTTTGCAGAGCAGGGGCGTGCTGAGACGCAGCTTTGTGACGCTAAGCGAGGACATCAGGAAACGGAAAACATTAAACCACACAAAAAGCAACGTCCAAGAGGCCAGATGCAGAGGGAACGCGCTCCATATGCAGGGAATAAACAAATGAATAATTAATCACTAAAAAGAGATGGATGACTCTACCTTCAACATGTCGATGAAAGGCAGAAAGGTGTCCCTCTGAAGTCCATTTTTGTACAGATCTGAAAGAGGAACAGAGGGCCTGAATTAGAGCTGCTGTTTAGCCTTCTAATAATGTCATTCCCCCACCAGATTGGCACATAAAGTGGCTATTGATGAACTGAAGGATGGGTGGGGAAGCGCGACAAAGGGACTGAGACCAGGGGAGAAAAATGGATTTCTCTACCGGCAGCAACATAAAATTCATTACATTCCCAAACAATGGTGGTGGGAGAAAGGACTGTCGCCTTTTCAGCACGGACAATGTCCGCCGCAGCTCGCTGAATGGAGGTTTCAATTAGCTCGGCTGGAACAAATTACATCTGAAGTAGCATCCTTGATAGACAGATAAAACAGATAGAGATGCGCAGGCAAACAAGAACAAAGGAGCACGCACACACGCACGGACACACATCCTGCCTTTAGCTGGGTCCAGCTGCAAACAAGTGGTTGTGTTGATGTTTGAGTCGAGGCAACTATTACCAAGAGGCACGCTCCTATTTATCTTTAGAAGAGGATTCAGAGATATCTTATTTACATATTCTGATGTTGGTAGTTCGCTAAAGAGCAAAAATCAAAAGAAAGCGAAAGGACGTCACGTGTGTGATGTTACAGGAAGAAGAAAACACCAGGTTGGGACGTGGGTGTGGCAGACTAGGCCTCGGCCTGACACCAGTGGGTTGAATTACCCCCATAAGCTCGAAATGACACTTTTAAACATATATAGACAATAAGTGGGATCAAATAAACTTTAAATATCGCGTACTCATTAGAAATGAAGTTGACAGTGATGTTCTACTTACAGGTGATATATTTTCCTGACCCTAAGAAAGAATGAATGCATATTAACAAAAGATGAATGTGTATAAATATAAAAAAAACCCTGCCAAAACCCACAACTAGGTCCAGCTAAGTTAACTATGAAAACCGTAACTGTAAATGCAACCGCCCTAAACACAGATATAAACTGAGTGTTGGATTCACGGCACGAAGAGCACTTTTGTGCGTGTAACACATCTTCATTTCAATCTACTCTCTGTGACTGTTGTAGAAACACCTATCACCGCCCCCCCACCAACTTAAAACGCACCTCTTTTTGATAACAGCTCGATCTCCACATCAATAACAGTATAAGATGAATGCCTTTCATGTCTAGTTGTCTCTTAAAGCTTTCAGTGTTCCATTAACCACGTAATTAATACCAAGTAGGCCCTCTGTCAAGTTTCTATGGAGTGACGCTTTGTTCTTAATAGCTAGTAAATATCAGAAATCCCCGTCTTTGTCCGTGAGAGCCATCGCTCTGCTGTCCGCTTTGTTTTAAGATATCAGCGTCTTCAATGAGAAATGAACCCCTAAGACTGTGGATGGTGCATTTATCTCCATGTCAATCATGCTGGTGCTTGTTCTGCAGCCCTCACTGCCATCATCGCTACAATTTTGTGCATTTGCGTGTGTTAAACTTTAGCGTTTTCCGATGACAGAAACTGAACTTTACTCCATTTTCAGTGAAGTGTGTAGGACGCTGCGCTTGTACCGTCCGGGGGCCTGTTGGAGGTGGCCACCAGCACCACTCCGCTCCTGAACAGCGCCTGGAACAGCTGCTTCAGAACCAGGGCATCGGCCACGTCGCTCACCTGACAGAGAAGAAGAAGAAGAAGAAGAAGAAGAAGAAGAAGAAGAAGAAGAAGAAGAAGAAGAAGAGAAAACCTGCTATTCTGAGGGCAAACCCTGCAGTCAACACGCCACCTTGATCATGTGGTCTGGGTGTGTTCATTCACTTCTTTGGATCTGGTCACGGCCACGTGCACGCGCCAACACGCACGCGCATAAATAAATAAAAAGATATATATATATATATCATAAGTCATGGTAACAGAGCAATGTAAATCCAGGTGTCACAATTCCACACAAAGCCTTCATCCACCGCCGTGCGCGGGCCAATAATGACGCACGTGTGTGACGGCTGATCCAGACACAAGGCTGCAGGCTGATAATACATAAATCAAATTGAGTTGATGCCTGTTTCACTCCACAGTATTCAAAGGTCATCGGCAGCACTGAAGCAAGGGCCCTCGTGAAGAGCGCTGACCTTTCTATTAGTAATCCAGCACACTCACTTTTGTTCTTATTCTCTCGCCCGCTCTTTCACCTCTGTTGTTCTTTTGAACAACATGAAGGGAGACATGATGTTTCAGTTGTCAAATTAGCAGACATACACACACACACTTCATTATTATGATAAACCGATGGAGCCGCTCGGAGGAAGCTACGCTTCATATTTGATTTCAAAGAGATAAACCCAGCAACATTCCCCTATCAGGTGTTTCAAATAAATATTACTGCTGCCTTTAACAAAGGACAAACGTAAGGAATAAGGAAGTCTTGACGGGGAAAAACTCTTGCGAAGCTTGTGGAACGCCTTCTCCTCTTGCTTGCTTTCGCCGGTCTGTCTTCAAGCGTTAGGTCTGACAGCCAGGCCCACGACGGCATACGCCCCCTTTCAGACGCTGAAGGGTCTTCTGCTTTTGCATATTAGCCCCGCTGTCCTTGCCAATACTTGATTATCATTTGTGTTAAAGCCTTGATTTTGCTAGAGAGGTGGCTGAGGGCATCAAATTAGTGTGTGTGTGTGTGTGTGTGTGTGTGTGTGTGTGTGTGTGATGAGAATCAAAAGAAAGCCAAGGCTCTGCTTCTCTCTACAAATGGCCTCATTTCCTCTGACCACAGATTTTTATTTTCATTTCAAAAGAATCATCTAAAAATGACCTTTTATAGAACCTGAATTTGTTTATTCATGTGCCCTCAACGTGAGCAAAGTAAGAGGGCCAATATTGATTGCTGAATGAGTTGGGGGGGAGAGAATGAGGAGCCACAGAATGACAAAGGTAGCGGGGGGGGCTGCCTAGCACACGTCAACACCAAAATAATGGTCCCTAGGCCAACTCAGATATTTAAATGAGCATCCAATTAATCAAGCTGCAGTCAGTTTACAGCAAGGCAACATGGAGGCCAAATTAAATCTTTTGATGTTACACCTCTTTATGTACACAACCTATGGGCAATTTCGCAGCGGCTGCACAGAGGCTGAGGCCCTCTGACAATGATGCAAAAGTGTTTTCTTCTCACTCCTCTTCTACTTCTTCCTCTCTGGATCTCTCAATGGTGAGTATTCATTAAGAAGCTGGCTGGGGGTCATGAAAGGAAGGTGGAGGGAGGGGGGGTACAAATTACTAATAATGGCATGGCGCTAATGAAGAGAATGGTGAAATGTCATTAGCATTTAAGAGGATAAGATCCATCTGACCCGCTGCCGCCAGTCGCTTTCTAGCTCCACTCACTTAAGGAAGCGGCAGAGTGCGACTGATACCCAGAGCCTCATTTACATGGCTGAGTGGAGGAGGATGCTGATTGGCACATACCCCGCCGCCGAATTTTCCTTTGTACTCAGCTCCCCCCCAACCTCGCAACCTCTTGTTTATGCATCGCAAACAACGTGCGCATGTCTTCTTGTTTTCCCTCTATTCACCGGTTGACGAGTGAAAACAGTGAAGCTGGAGGGGGCAAACAAAAACAACTTCAGCCCGATCGCGCAAACAGCGGCGCCGTTTGAGATGTGAAAGCCAGGTTGATGAAAGGAGGAGCTCTTGATCTGCACAGAGCATGATTAGAGGGGGCGGGTGCACCCTCTGTCACCTTTGACCTTTTGGCATTAACCATATCAGCAGGAGTAACAGCGAGGTGTTAAAAGACGCGCTTGTCTTGAAGACAGAAAAAAGTGAGTTTCACTGCTGCTGTCACTGACCGAGAGGGTTTCCTGGTGGCGACCTGCCCTAATTTGATTTATATCTATTTATCAACGCATAGCTTCCCAAATTAGTAGAACAAACTGAAGACAGAGAATTTTAAGCGCCCCTGGAAGTCGGAGTTTCAACAGGGCGGCCACTAGGTGTCCCCAGCCCTGCTCGGTTGATGGAACCCGGCTGACCAGGCAGGTCCCAACGCTACACCAAAGTAGGTGAAGAGGAGTGAATGCAAAAAAAAATCCCCATTTTTTATTTTAATTTTAAAATCAACCCCTATTCTATTGCATTTTATTCTTTATGTACTTGTAGTTTTTTTTCCACTTCCCTATTTGTCATTAGAGTCAGTAGATACCAAACACAAGTGTTACTGCAGATTAGGTGAAAAAAAAAATCACACTATCATAGTAATTTACCCCCATCTGCATGCTTACTTGAGCCTTTAACCCTCTGTTGAAATAAGCAAGATATTTATGGGACAATATGCTCCACAAGCCTTTGGCATAGTCGAAAGATGGTGGGGGTTTTTTTTGTTTTTTTTTTTACTATTTAAATCAAAATTGAGGTTTTAGAACCAGGCCGTACTGAGCTGAAGGTACCCCTGTAATAGCAATGACCAGTCCTGTCAGTGCTCATTCACTTCATTCTGAGTTTATGTCATTTAAACCTTTAAAAAGATCCTGCTGTTACATGCTGAGTTACCAACCTGTTCTAATGATTTACAGAACGTCCTGGTACTTTTTAAAAACTGGAAAAAAATCCAAATCCTACATGTGATACACTGGCTCACCTGAAACTCATCAAAGCAGAGCAGGCAGGTTTCGTTGCTTATCTCCACGGCAACCGGCGATATGGGGTCATAGGTGAACAGTTTCCCCAGCGTTCGTTTTGGAAGGCTTTGTTTCCTCCGGTGGATCCCTGCAAGCAGGACACAAATGTCAGGCCTGTGTTAAAGAACACCTGCACGGACAAACCCGGGACCGTCAGCAAGGGAGAGCAAAGCAGCAGGCATAATCTCCCGCACGCATAATGGAAGATAATTTTAGGGGGCACTTCAGGACAGAGCAGAAAAGAGAAAATATAGAGGACAAAATCGGATGAACCAGTCGGAGTTAGAGGCATGATACTGACTTTTATGAATGTCTAACATGAAGGTATTAAAGTGGACTCTCTTTTTGCGAGGGGTCACCACGCAGGAGTGAAACAGGTCCATGAGCATGGTCTTCCCTGTTCCTGCAAATAAGATGCATAAACTGCAGTATGAATAATGAATTTTGTCACTGGAAATATTCGAATAGAAATTTCAAATGGACGTACCAACATCTCCATATATATACAAGCCTTTGGGAGGGGGTGGCAGCGACTCCAGCTTCTCCTTTGGGGGCTGAAAGGTAAAGAAAAATGCTAGAGGCTGTATTAATTCCATATCCTACAATAATGGATAAACAAAAGAGTAAACATGTATATGACTTCCTCATATAAAACCATAAGCACTTAAGCCCACCCTAAATAAATGTTTTATTCATCACAATAAGACGAAATCGTCGTTTAATAACCAGTATTCTGAGGCATTAAGCCACGGCTACAGTGTGGGGTTTCACATTCTCCAGACTAGCCCACTGCTGGGGAGGAAGACAAAGGGGATCTAATCAACAAGACAAGCCAGGGTTCCCACGAAAGAAAAGCATCATCAGAGGAACAATGGGGGGATTTGTCAGACAAAACAGAGAAGACTGGATGAGGCTCCAGAAGAGATGGAGAGGACTCATCTGTTCAGCCTGTTTAGCGTTGCTTATTGTAATTTGTCGGTACTGTTGCACTGAGATGCTGCTGGAAGTCATTGTGCTGTTTGCCTCCTACCATCAAAAGGTCTTTTCTTTAGAGAAAAAAGTCTTATGACTGACCAAGCTAAAAATGTCGAGTAAAGCCAATTATCCCCAAGGACGGCTGGCAGAATGTGAGCATGCCTGGTTCATGGCAGCCAAAAAAGATAACTTTTTACAGAGGAACAGAGGGTAAATGGTTAATAAAACTTGCTGAAAGACTCACCTATTCATCTGTTACTAAGAACTTAACATTCCCCATTTAAGATTTACTTCAGCGACTGTTCCATGGAGATGGTCCTCGCTGTGCCCAACAGGAGAACCACTTGACTCCGGTCAATTGAAAACTGCACAGGAAAACAAACTTGTTTCCCATCCTCACTGTCCACTTTCCGGCTCCTCTCTCCCAACCCTTACACCTCCATTCAACAAGTCTCCCCTGTCCGCCCTGGCATAACAATGTGTGACTTCTCCCTGACTTTTCCGAGCAGCCCTCCGGCACCGTGGGGGTCGAGGTCGGTGGTGGCGGGAAGCGATTTTGTCGCAGCAGAGTGGAGGGCAAAGCTGTACCCCATCCTCTCTGTCTAGCTGAGTGTTCCGACCTTGTCCCACCTGCCTGGTGGAGAATACCGACTGGCACATGAGAATTCAAGTTCACACACCCACTTTGGTTTTGGGATGACTTGAGAAAACAGTGTTGTGAACAATGTCATATTTCATCGTTACGACTGAGCATCAAAACCTAATTGGCAAAAAATATCCTCCTCTTCCTCTGTTAGTGGAAGAGAGTTCTATGATGCAAGTTTGACTTAAAGAGAACGGCTTCCTCTAAACAATGGCCCATTGTTAGCCGACCATCCGCTAAACCACGCCACATTGGGTCAATATTAAGTCAAGTGTACTGCCCTCGCAGACTTGATCAGTTAGCGAGGACAATGGTGGCACTTTCACAGGGAGACCAGACACCCAAAGGACAGTGGTGTGACCTGATTCATAGCAGAGTAATTGTGTGTGTCGCCCCTGCGGTCAGTGTGTATGTGTGCGCAGGAGACAGAGCAGGAAATAAGGTGTAACAGGAGAGGAGGTGGTGGTGTTGATCGTCTTACACTTGAGTATTTTTCAGCCCCGAATCAAAAGCAAAAAAGACAAGAATGGCTCAGACAATGGGGATCCCCTCATTACCGCATGGGGATGTGGAGAGAGTGACAGGGGTGCTGGAATGGACGCAGCGGGAGGTCTGCCCTGCTGCCTTCCAAAATCTCTGCCTAACACTATGTGTCTGTGCCAGCCAACCACCAACAACAACCAGAAAGAAAAAAAAAAATCCCACCACCAAACAGCAGACAGTCAGCTACCCTGACCTAAAAACAACAACAGCCCCCTATATTAGACCATTAAAAATCTCACATGCACAATCCGCTTCCCAGACCCCTACCCTCCGGTTGACCTGAGCCACCATCAGCGATAGGAGGGGAGGACACTTGGGTAGATTTGACCGAGGTCAGATCCCTCGTGATAAATGTCAGTGGGGCTTTGTGGCTCATTTATGATCAAAATAAACCACAGTACGATACCGCAAAGATATTTGTGGTGCCATTCAAAACATAATCAGAACAAACTGGTTATGCAACAATGGGGAGCTGGTCTGAGGATGACCTGGGAGAAAACAAACTCACCAGAGTCTTTAGTTCTTAAAGTTTTTTATGTCGGACATGACATCTGTAACTTCTGTCTGTGGGGAGTTTATTACATGACACATGGACCCTTAGGGTCAACAAGCACCCCGCCCCCACCCCACCCCAAAGATTTACAGCTATTACCCTTGTTAATATATTTAAAGTGATATTAAAATAAATATTTCACCTTATTATTGGTTCCAAAACCTTTGGTTTTTTTAGATAGCGTAAAAGGAGGGTCCTTGTGCAGCGTAAGATGACTTTTGTCACCATTTGAGTTGAGCGTGGATGTAAGCAAGCGGAGGTGCATGTCGTTGCTGTAGTTCTTCAAGGTGTGTTGCAGCTCAGCCAGCTGCTGGATGACATGTCTCTGATGAACATCTTCCCTCACAGTCCCACACTCCACAAGACGATCGTAGCGTCCAACTATTCTCCTGGAGAGGGCCAGCTGTGGTGCAGGGGCCCGGGAGGGACAAGGCCATGCTGAAGAAATGCGTTGCTTCCAAATCACATAACCTTATGAAAACAACCAAAAATGACACCAAATAAAATGTTAATCCTGTTAATAGCCATAGGAATCTTGTCAAACTTCAAAACAGACAAATGATAATGAGGTCAAGGAAAGCTCCAAACAATCCTGATGGCTGATGTGTCCGACGCCTGCAAGATGATCAAACACTCACCTTTTACAGTGCAACAACTTGCAATCCAACACAAAGTCTTTGCTTTCTTTCTTGCTTTAAGTAAAGGTTGTATAAGAGAAACAGGCAGTCGCAAGGGTAGTTCGAGCCGCCATGATGTTTCAAAACGCGAAACTTTATTGAAACAAAAAACCTTAAAAAAAACACAAAAAAAAACAAAACAGAAAATGCCTAAGCAATTTTAAACTGTTGTTTTGAACGTCTTTTATGCAGTGACAGAACTATTAGCACACATCAATATATTATATCTGTTGTTGAACAATTACTGCAACTTACACAAACCTAGTAGCTGGTTTGTTGTTATGATTAGTTAAGCGGTCAGAACGACTGGTGTCAGCTGAACGTCAGCTGGTCGGAAGCGATTTCTTCCAAAGTTAACAATAACCGCAGACGCACAATTGTCAGAATGTATGTTTTATTTCAATGTAAAGGTTATTATTGTAAAACGTTTTAGGTCGTACAATGTAAAATTTAGCAACAAACATAATCGCCTAAATATGTAGAAATTTTTAAGCAGGAGAACATTTAAATGAGTTTTTTTTCCTCAAATTTTACTGTTATTTAGTGGACATAACATTCGCAATATATTTTATTGTGAAGGTCACCGACGTACCGAGCTTGAGTGTATTTTGGATAACTTGGCACTCACATTAGCGGCTAGAAGGACAGCGAAAATGGATAATACCATAGCTGATACAAGGCGGCTCTTCACTAAACCTCAGAACCTAAATGACGCTTATGGACCCCCAAGTAACTTTCTAGAGATTGATGTCTGCAACCCTGAGACCGTCGGGGTTGGCAGGAACAGATATACCACGTATGAAGTTAAACTGAAGGTGAGGTTATTGGTTGTGACTTTAGCCTTCAAGCTAACAACTGTAACCCAAACTAAAAATGTATGTCATATAGTTTTTATAAGTTATTACTTGCTGACATACGATTGACTTGCACTACAGAGATAATAACAAAATCGTGATGTTATGAGTTTAACTTAAGGATATAAAATGACAAGGCGTTATTACAAGTCGACTTGGCCTATGCTAGTTAGCAGGCTAGTATTATTTACTTACCCTGCTAGCATAACTTGTCTGTTTCTGTCTGAGATTATAAAACAGTACTAGTTAACAATGACACTCTCAAATAAAAGGCATTTTCACAAGCTATAAGTAATCTTAGTACGTTAACAACAGTGTTTATTTATCAGACAATTCCTGTCATGGTTTGTGTCTTCTGTAAGGGTAAAGGCAGTTTTGTTTACCTAGCATCTCACCCTCCTGTTGTGAAATATTATATAACCGACTGCTTAACGAAAAACGTCATCAATATAACTGCACAAAGTTTAATACTGTGCAATTGGTTTGATGCTAAATATTTGACTGTTCAAGCCTAATTTTAGTCAAATTCAAAATGAAAAGCCCCTGAAGTGGAACAGCAGCTGTTCAAATGGCTTCATTTGCAGCAGATCTGATTCGGTTTATGCTTCCATCACCAGTGTGGGTTCAATAGCACAACATACCGAATAATGGACAGGATGCGCCCCGATGTCTGTTCTTCTCCACTCACTTCTTTTCACATTTCCTTCCTCTTGTGCTTCTCGTAGAACAGGAAAGAAACTCTTCTGCTGAGAGAATATTTTGTCACTTTAATCGTTAGGATGGCTCTAATAGGTCATGTAGAATCATTTGGAAAATATTTAGATGATGGTTTGTTAATGGCATTAGTGCATACCTTACACAAATCTGGCATTATTTAGTAGCTAGAATAATATCAAGATAGTTCCTGCTATTGCAACACACATATCCTGTCTTATATCCTGTATTATTTTTATCCTGTGTTGTTGTTTTTTGCTCGGATTAGTTTAAAAATGAAGCGTAAAGAAAAAGTTCATTATTATCCGGAGATGTGTCTGAAAGCAAGTCACAATCCAGTGCCTGCAGTCATCTTTTTAGTTGTAGGAAAAAAGGTTGTGAATATTGAAGGTCAAATTTAGGTCTTAAACACAAGGTCACAGCAAGCTTTTTTCTGTTAAAGTAAGTTGAAAAACAGTTGTGGAGCCACAGTTTCTCAAATTTTAGGTATTCATTTTCATTGACAGTTTGTCTAGGGCCACGTGATTTGCAGAAATTAAATCATTACTGGACTTTAGAAGCGTTAATAGGTACTCTATAGGAAGACTGGAAATGTCATGCTCATATCAATGCCTCATCTCTTATCTGTAAATTGTCAATTCAGGCTGAATGACACCCCTGTAGTTAGTGGTCTGGAGTACTTAGATTAGTGGCCAGCCTACAAGTATTAATAGTTTCCATTTACCTTTAAAGAACTGGGGTGAAGGAAGAGAAGCCGTCCACAGGCGTTAGCCTTGAATATAAGGCTACTGTACTTGATTAGCGTGTAATAATTAGCATATGCGTGTAATCAGCCTTATTGTGCACCTCACAGGCCTGGGTGACCCTGCTTTGCATAAGACCACAGAATAAGTAGCACATCTCTCACTTCCCCACCAACGTGGGGCCATCTTTGCTTTGCTTCTCTCTTTCTCCT
>CAAE01014723.1:1406968-1436302 GCA_000180735.1 Tetraodon nigroviridis
AAAGGAGGCGGATGTCTCATTTTGCCTGAGTAGACTCATAATGTCCAGGGTCGTGTCCAAACAACGGACTTTTCTTCTCACCTAAATTCATTTGCGTGAAATTTGGTTTCTCCAGTGACTTCTAAGTGTCAGTTAACTACAAGCTTGGTGGGTTTTTTTTTTAAATTTGTTTGTTTCTTGTAAACTTTCTCATCACTGTATTTCCTCTGGGTGGTTTTAGAGAAGCCGTTTTCCACCATTATGTGACCCACAGCCAACAAGGGGTTGAAGTTAGGGTATGTGGGTGGGGTGGTGGTGCTGGGGTTCTTGGGGTATTATCAATTTTTTGTCTTTAGTCGGTTCCCATCTCACATTCAGCAGAGCAAACTTTGGGATCTCACTGTGTTTATGGATGCAAGCAGATAAAAGGGCTCTTATAGCTCTGCCATGTACTCTCAGTCTTCCACCCCTCCTTTTCTCCACTCCCATAGCTTCTCCTTCTCTCTTTCTTTCTATTTTCCATTTGGGAATGGGGTGGGGGCCTTTGGTCATTAATAAAACAGGGAGAGATGGGGAGTCGGTGTGTGTGGGAGGGGGGTGCTTGTCAGGAACAGTCAAGCGTAATCCAAAGTCTACAGCATCCTCTTCGACAACTATTTTAATGGAAATGGGGAACATATTGTATCAAGGCAACCATATCCTACTTGAAATGACAGTATCAAAAGTGGGAGTTGATACTATGGCAACAAAGCAGCTTTTTGCCAGCTAGGCGAGTCGGAGAGAGGGTAGGCTGTCAGATCGCGAGGGCCGGTGAACAGGAGAATGACTGTGAGAGCGCACAGAGAGGCGAGCGCCGAAGACCTACAGCCCCGATGCTTTTGTTCCCCATCTTTTTTTCAGCCATTTAGGAATATGATGCAATGAGATGGTATTATGTTGCCATATTTATGGTGTCATTCTGAAAGAAGAGCATATGGGGGGGGAGTAAGAGGAGGACACGGAGGGGGGAGTTGGGATGCGCACTCTCAAACCTGACTTAATCCATCCTGCTAAAAGCTAATGCGTGGTGGCCTTGAACTATTCTCTCAGGAGATGTGTGATCTTTAGCCCCCTCTCTCTCATGCTGTTTTAAGGGTTCTGCCTCCTTTCAGCCCATTTTCAATGAGGCCGAGGTATTGTGTTGCAGACTTCGTGAATCACATGCTCTTCACAGATTGCACCTTGCACACCCGTAATGGAAAGTGAAGCTAGTTTGGCTTTTTTTTTTTTTTTTTTTTTTTTGCAAGGACTAGTATTACTACTGCTAATCCTCTGTTACACCTGGTTTTATTTTAATATTTGTCTGTTTTTGCTGTTTTTCCAACTTGGTTTCTCTCCTATTAATCGAGTTCCTAATGCGGTTGAACACGGTCAGTCTGCCTCTCTTGCAGACATTTAATGCCTTGCTAACAGTTGAGTTGGTCCCGGTCGCTGCGGGGGCCAGTAAGCTGAGACACCTGGGCTGGAACCTCTAACCAGCCGTAAAGAGAACAGAGGCCGGGGAAACCTGATCTTTGACTCACGGAGCTCTCAAGCGCCGCCTCTTTCTGTGTGTGATTGTGAGTGATGGAGGGAGTGAGACCTCTCATTTTTCAGTTCCGCCATTTTCATCCCTCCCCTTGTCCTGCAAAGGCAATCTCTTAATCACAGGGTTGGTGAGGGCACGCAGATTGAAAGGCCAGGTGACTTTCTTTCTTTACACTCGCGCCACTTCCTTCTCTGTGTGGAGATGAGTGGTCGGGGTTCAGCTGTGTCCCCAGACAAGCCTCAAAGTCCTCCACTAATATATTTACTTGTCCTCTCTCCCAGGTCAGATATTTCCAGCGAACACCTGTGCGTGTGCACTTTGTGTACGCACGCGTGTGTTGAAGTCTTTCCTGTAATCACATGATGGGATTAGAGTCACGGCGGTGGCAGATTACCTGTAACTGTGATCTGTTGTGGTTCGGGATTAACTTTGCGGCGCTCCATGCTGTGAGGTAACATGACGCAGCAGGGACACACCACAGTAAGAGGAGAGTGTAGCTAATGCTGCAGCAGTGGGGTGAGAAAGTTAAGATAATCCACTTCTTCTGTGACCCTGAGAAAGCACAAAGTGTGTGTGTGTGTGTGTTTTGGATTTAACCTGGATAGAACTGAAAGGGACTTGGCAGGGATTTGTCCTGACAAGTTTATTGTGTGATACTATCACGTAATCAAACTGGACTTTTTCCCCGTTTCCTGAGCGTGGATGACTTCAAAGAGCCTTGTTAAAGACTGAATAAAATAAAAAAGGTGCGTCCAAAGATTTTTCAGCGCATCAGCTCGATCAGAATAGAAATGCAAATTCATACATCTCGTGTGAATTCATGTGCAAAGTCAAGTCAAAACAGCCACTTTTTGCAGCAACAAAGAGGCCAAACCTCAGCGTTTGGTCCTCGTCATGTCGGACGGTCTAATAAATAACCTTGAGTTACCTATAATATGAGTTGCTTTTACACACTTCTGTATAAAACCTAAAGATTAGGTAAGAGAGGGGGAAGACTGAAATAAATCCCTTCAGTTTTCCTACTGAAACGCCAGGAGATGAGACTCAAGGGCAGAAAATCAGACTAATTATCACAGAACACAAAGAAAAAGAGCAAAAAAGGCCACTCCTGCTCCGCTTCCTCTTCAAATTAATTGTGCACAGGGCTCACGAAGCCTCTCTAGCGTTTTTGCTCCGTTTCCATGACCGTGGACACGCCACTCCTTTCTCCTCAGCCTTGTGGTTAACTCTGATTCACCACTAGTGCACGATGTCGTCATTGTCTGCTTATTGATCACCCTGCTGCTCACACCGCTTCCAGGCCGTACCCACTCCTGGTTATGCCTCGCATGAATTCTGACCTTCTGCCAATGAAATGCTCATTCACTGCTATAATTTGCGCTTTGCTCAGTTTTCTCCATCAATGCCGAAGCGCCCCCCCCCCCCCCCCCCTCGTAATATAGTTTTAACCCTGAAGGGCTTGTGAGCAGCAAATCAAATTACACTCTTCTTTGATGTGCGTGCATGCACAAACTAGTAATGGAGAAATGCCTGTGACCTTGGTGAGCGGGCCGAAAATGTGTTTTTTGACTGGAAGATTGATTTATCTGTCTTTTTTAGTACGGATTAGATTGAAGGAGATTGTTGTCATTGTTGTTGGTCTCTCGAGATATTTCCCTCAGCAAAGTCAGCGTCAATGGCACAAGGTCCTGCCAAACCACACCGATGATACAGAGCATTGCTAGAAAAGCACTTAGAAATTATGATTATAGTGGTAATATTATGAAAATGAAAGCAAAGGTCCCATGTTGTTTACGTGTGTCTACGTGTGTGTCCACAGACCAACCTACCCATCTTTAAACTGAAGGAGTCGTGTGTGCAGAGGCGGTACAGCGACTTTGAGTGGCTCCGAGCGGAGTGGAGAGGGAAAGCAAGGTAAGGTGAACGCCACACAAAGCCTCCTAAGTACAGCGCAACAGCCGACAACATTGACCGCGCTTTTACACGGGAGACAAAACCGTCCTTTCTGTGTTTGTACATCTTTTGAGCAGTTGGTTGAAATCCATTTGGAGTTCAAATGTATTTTTGATCCCTCGAGATGACGGTGTTTCATGCGGTCTTTTTTCCCCATCCATTAAATAAAGTTTGAATACTTGGAAAAATCAGCCCATTTTAATTGTGCGCCATAAAATGGCTGAAGGGCTCCGAAATAGAAGGAATTTAAACAGGCCGGATGCAAAGAGGGGCCCGTTATGATTGACAGCGTGTATGAAAGCCACTTAAACAAAGCACTTAAACTGCTTTTACAGGAGCGGTCTTTAAAATGTATCTCTCTTTTTTTTTTTTTTTTTGCTTAAACCTCAGGTGGTCGTCCCACCTCTTCCAGGAAAAGCTCTGTTACGGCAGTTTCCCTTTCGAGGCGACGATGGAATATTTGATGAAAATTTCATCGAGGAGCGGCGACAAGGCCTGGAGCAGTTTCTCAATAAGTAAGCAACGTTCTTCCCCCGTGGAGACGTCGGTTCCACACCGCGTATTCATCACAAGTCCTTCTTTTATCCAAAGCTGGTCCCTTGTTGGTGGAGTTTTACCTCTAGAGAACATTAAACTCTCCCTGCAGGAAAAGAATACTCAATCTGACAGAAATTGATGGGTATTTCTTCACATTACATCTTAATTTTCTTTTGTAATTAGCTTATAAAGAATCAAGAACAAACAAAAGAGGACTGGAGCGGGCCGCACGGCAGTGTGACTTGTTCTCCACATTTGTTTTATTTTTGATGTGTAATTTATGATAATTGCTGTTCAAATTACAGCGCGCGCTGTTGTGGGATGGCGTGTCCACCTCTCCTTATTTTTGATCCTGCATGTCTCCATTTACAGCTGCCGAACAATAAAAGTTAAAGTGTGATTGTAATGATTTGCTTTGATTGCAGTCTTGGCCATTATCCTGTGTTTCATGTGCAAATGTGTCAGTATTGCCTGTCGGGATATTAAGTGCGTAAAGACAGTGGTGGTGGTGGTGGTGGTGGTGGGGGGGGGGTGAAATCCATAAATGTGTTTTTTACTGGAGATGAGAATATGTTGGTAATTAAGACCAGTCCCCTTCTTGGTTCTCGGGAATGAGCCACTGCTGTTGAACATATCATTATTCCGACTTGATACTGGCAGCATTGTTTACTGCGTGATTGGGACCATTGTGGAGAGGAGTTATTTGGGAACAGTAAACACTGTGGTCGCCCAGGAACAAGCCGGAGACAAGTTAAGCGTCGCGCTTACATCCCCACTTCA
This sequence comes from Tetraodon nigroviridis, assembly GCA_000180735.1. Lineage (NCBI taxonomy): Eukaryota > Metazoa > Chordata > Actinopteri > Tetraodontiformes > Tetraodontidae > Tetraodon > Tetraodon nigroviridis. Next base: position 1,411,785 of record CAAE01014723.1, read on the forward strand.
AAAGGCAAAAGAGGGCCTGGGATTCGAACGCGCTTCGGCCACGCCCTGTTGTCGATGTCCAGTTTTCCCAAACCCCATCCGTCGTCCGTCTCTCCAGGGCGATTGCTCTGGTCCTTGACCTGCCAGTGCCTCTCGGTAGCTTAATGCCTGAAAAATATTCTCATGTTGGGGCTCAGATGCGTGTTACATGTGCAGTGTCATTATGGTGATGGGCTTGGAGAAAAGTACTGAGAAACGGGGGATGTTCAGGGTCGCAGGTGCACTTTCACATTCTCGTTAAGATTCTTTACATCGGGAACCTTCGGATGATCCTGACCTCAGAGCCGCTTCAAACCCGGCCCAGCCCAATTAGACGGTCCGTCGAGTGTCTGAGGATGCTGGTGGAACCCGGGGATGATTCAGCAAAGCTCAAAGATTCATCCTGCTGATGTTTTTTTCTGGCCTGTGAGAAACCAGTGAAAGGACTGGAAATGTCCCACAGACGTTCAGCCACGCTCGTCCTCTGACAGCGCCGCTCTCCTGCTCTCTGCGGAGCGTCCCTGCCCTTTGACCTTGGCTAATTGAGTGCGTGAGGTGGCGGTGACCTCGGTAAACGTGCTCCTTTTTTCTCAGGTGGAGATCCTGTTTTCTCACCTTCTTTTCTGTCTCCACAGAGTGGCCGGTCATCCTCTAGCGCAGAACGAGCGATGTCTGCACATGTTTCTACAGGACAAAGTCTTGGACAAGAACTACACCCCGTCCAAGATCAGACAAGCCTGAACCCAAAGAGGGATCTGCTCCGCATGGTCTGGCTCAGCCCGGCTCAGCCCAAAGTCCTGAAGTTGTCTGCGTTCCTTCCAGGTTTCCTTCAAATGATTCAGAAATCATCAAGGGACACCCCCCCCCCACACACACACACACACACACATACATCTCATTTGTATTCACCTTCTAATTGGTTGTGTGAAAATGATTTCTCATAATCTCTTATTTCCTGGGAATTTTATTAGTCTGCATATATGATGTATTTATCACTTCCCTACAGAACGTCTTATATATTCATTTCTACAGTGATCCTGAATACTCGTTCTATGTATGCAAACGTTCCACAGCAATCCTCACCATGTGTATTCAGTGGTGGCATGTTGCTCACTATTACTCCAACTCTCACACACACGCACACACACACACACACACTTGGTAGGTTGTGGCAGAGTTCTGGTGCCAGCTGATCGATGCTGGGGTTGAACGGAAGGATGTGTGTGTCTACCAGCGCCCCCCTGGTTGTCACAGCTCTTTTCTCGCAGGAACCCAGTGGGGAGGAGCTCAGCGAGGCTGCAGTGTTTCTACTGGCTGTATGCGTTTGAGATTTGTATACTGCTGTGCCATTTTTGGGGTTTTTTGTTTTTTTTTTGAAGATTTTCCAATAAAACGGCTGAAACGTCGCCAGTCACTTGGACTCCTGCTGCCCTCACACAGATCTGGGGTTATGTTCATGTCACAATCTGTCCATTTATGGCCTAATATTCATCATATCTGTATTTAAAGTGGGAGTTTGTCACTAAATAACCAATGTTTATGCTTGTTTGTGTTGAGGTCATTTGAAAACATATTAATTCCTTTTATTTTCTCTAAATAGTTACACTCCACTTATTTACAACACGGTTAAAAACATCACAAGCCACAGAAAAGCGAATTCCAAGTGCTGAACATCATGTTTACCCAGTGTTAGTGTCTAACTTCACAAAGTTGACCTAAACGTTTTAACGCTGCGCACGGACACCCAGATACAAAACGAAACAGCATCCACTTAAATACAAACGCCGCCTTCAGGTGAATGCAAGCGTCCGGTCGGTAGGGCCCCGGTCCTTGGCTCCGCGCGTTTGGTTTCAGTGCCGGATGGAGGGGTCGGCGTTGGGTGCCCCGCCCTCACGCTTGCCTCACCACTATTTGGACTGGATTGGTCATTAAGCTCATTGGTCTCACAGGCAGCCAATACAAAAAAACCCTTCAGATATACCTTTTCTTTGTCGTTCATTAATGGCGGGTGCTCTCGAGAGTCTTTGAGATATTTTTTTAGGCCCTCTGTGTGTCCATGTGGCAGGGCCACACCTTCCAGAGTGAAAGTTACAGGCTAACCTTTAGCTAAAGCATCTGTTAACGGGCTACTCGGTGAGGATTTGCAGTCTTTCTTCCAGCAGAGCCAAAGCGTGAGACAGCCAAAGAGATTCTGTGCTCAGTATTCAATTTACAACCGCTGCCATTTGACAGTCTGTCCACTACGGGGACGAGTCTCGTCCTGGACAGGGCGCAGGGACTCATATGTCGCTGGACTTGTACATGTCCGACAGGAGCCTGGTGATGGGGACGTTGCCGATAGTCTTCTTGAAGAACACCTCCTCGATGGTGGAGGGGCTGACGGAGCGCAGAGAGGGCAGGAGCAGGAGGAGCTTTCCGAAGCGACAGGGCTGAGTCGGGTACCTGAAAGACATGTCCCAGGGGTCAAAAGCGCACCTTTCTACCATCAGCCCAGCCCGTCCAAATGGTGCACGACAAAAAAAAAGGCTGGCACCTGTGCACAGAGCACCGAGTGGTGAGGCGTGTCGCCTCATTGACTGTGTAATGAATCTGAGTAAGTGCCCCCAGCAGGAGCAGGTGCACAACGGGAGGGAACAAGCCTGGTTCGGGTCGGCGGCCTGGCCCCTGAATCCTACCTGGTGTGAATGTAACTGTTGAGAGTCAGCTGGGCCTCATCCTGCAGGGCAGCGATAGCGCTGGCGTTCCGGAAACTCCTTATCTCTGCGTTGCCTTGTGTAGGAACTGGAAACACGGGGACGTTTCAACATCGTTCTACACACCCCAAAGACACATGTTGCCCAAAACGCTTCCTCGGTGGTACTGACCAGCTTTGAAGGTCACGATGCATTTCAGACAAGCGAATTCTGTCGCATCCAGGCGCATCTGTCTGAATCTGGTGACCACCTCCTGGAGGGCTTGGATTTCAGACACGATCTTTGTCATCCGCTGAGACTCCGTGTTTTCAGTGTTCATTCCTGTGAAAAGTGGCAGAGCAAATGTCACCTTGCAGAATGTGCGTACAGGGTTACATTTTTTTCACGGGTCGTTGGGCTAGCTGGTTGCTTACCAGAAACGGCCAGGAGCGTGGTGGAGTCCACAGGAATGGCCCACTGTGCAATGCCCAAAACAAACAGTTCCCTCCAAGCATCCTCCAAGAGAATCAGCTGCCAAAAGAAAGGGTTTCCTGTCAGCCATGCACATTAAGTCCCTCAACTAAAGGGACTATTCTAACATGACCGACTGCGGCAGTGAGACGCAGCACTGATTCTCAAACGGTGCTTTTCTCTTCATGCAGATAAACCTGGGTACAGTCACAGCGCTTCCTAAAACTACTTCAAATCACCGACATTGACCAATCACCACCTAACGCGATTTAGACAGGTAAATGTAGCAAAAAAAATTGCTTTAACCACCTAATCTTAGCTTCTTTTAAATACGCAAACATGAATATTTAAATATGCAAATATGTCTCTGCCAATAGTAGTGTAAATAGCTACTTTAACACAGTAAATATATTCTTCTTAGTTTAACTAAGAATGCCTGACTTACTATGTTAAATGTAACATCAGTTTTCTAGTAAATAGAAATTACTGTTAAATGACTGGTTTTTAGGACAGAACATGTTGAAACAGCCTGTCAGCCATGGCGGTGTACCTGGTCGGACAGGGGCAGGGTGGAGAACGCAGGCACGCTTTTGGCCCACTTGATGCTCATGAACAGGAGGCGAGCCGCAGACTCGCACACCGACTCCGTGGCCACCTCGTAGAGGTACATGGGAGTGCTGCTGACTTCATGGGGGTACTGGAGGAACAGAAGAAGAAAAGAGTCACATTTATGCAAAAATGGAACGAGTGAGGTGAGATTAAGACAGAAAAACAGGAACCAAACTCAGTGTTACAGGCCGAATTATTACTGATGCTTCTGGATTCAGAAATACAGTTTTGGCAATGTGGACGCAATTCTGAGAACTTTTAACACTTGATGACAACGTTTGACAGATTAAAAATAAAAGAAGAATGGGAGTTTTTTTTTTGTTTTTTCCAGGTGGAATTCCAACGCTACAGTGAGGGAAGCGCACCTTCGGGGTTGGCTGTGCCAGGCCCACGATGGCCTGCCTCTCTGGCGTGGTGGCAACTGTGCTCAGATCCAGGTTGTGGGGCTCCAGTTGCGTGACCGTGGTAAAAAACGGAGGGCCGGGCAGGGAGGAGCCCGGGAAGTGGGCCGCTGATCCGTTCACCTCCTTGTGGCCTCGGAAATAAAGGGCGACCTGTTTGCGGATGGTGGATGTCCGGGGGCCCCTCTCATGTTGAACGGCTGTAAAGTGTAACAGCACAGGGGTGCCACGGGGGGGAACCACTTAGATATATGGATATATGATGGTTTGTTCAGCCTTTTTAACCGAAAGACAAATTTTCCATAAACGAGATATGCAAAAAATATGGAGAGACAGCAAAACAATTCTCCTTCTGGATAGGTTAACTCAGTTCGAAGCTTTCCGTTTTGCCCTGATTGACACTTTTTCATCCGAGTTGCCCTCTCTGACCCAAATGCCACCACGTGGCGTGTTTATTGCCGAAGCGGTATCGGATAAACGCATTTACCGTCTTTATTCATGTTCACTTCCAGACACTTTTTCAAGCGGCACGCTCGGCACTGGTTTCTGTGGGTCTTGTCGACCGGACAGCCACCCTGCATGGAGACAGAGAGAGACAAAAAAAGAGAGGAGAAAAAAAAAGTTTAACCTTCTGGTGGATTTTACTCGGCTCAAGCGACAGTTTTCGGCTTGTTATCCTTCCTGGGGGTCAATCCCCAGGTGAAAGACTGTGATGTTATCCCGTAGTTATCGACCTGTGACCCCCCCTCCCCCCTGGCTCCAGTCAAGCCTCATTCCCGCGGACAAGTGTTCCATCGCGCTGTCTGCTGCGTAAATGCGCGCCTTCAATCACATTAGGCTGGATTACAGCTGCTCCATGACAGCAAGTGTGTTCAGCCCAGCTCCTAATGGACAAAATTAGGCTCATCACAGGGAGACTTAACACGACGCCAGAAGAAAGGGCAAATAAAATAACCAAAAATCCATGCGTAAAATAATACGCATTACGTAAGCGAAAAGAAAGTTTTATCTAACCAACCCAAAAATGTGGACCGTATAGACAGTCGCCATTTCAGATTGGTGTAATGTAGAAAGGTGTCTGTGGTGCTATTTAATAAATAACAGTCTCACCTGAGAGCCCGATTTACAGACGTAGGTCCTGTTTCTGCGGATGCTCCGCTTGAAGAAGCCCGAGCAGCCATCGCAGGCGTAAACGCCGTAGTGTTTGCCTGAACTGCGGTCTCCGCAAACTTTGCACGGGATATCCAGAATACGACCTGAAATCACAAAATCTATTCAACAGTGTCGCAAATGGAGGCCGCTGTTATATTAAATCCCTTTGATTCTGCATCTGCGTAATTACCCCAGGGTAGTTCAGGTCTTTTGGGGTTCTTTTAATTTTTTTTAAAACTCCCCACGAGCCCATCTGCCCGAGTTTTTACAAAGTTAAATTGTTTTTGACTTTAACAATGCAGAGATGGTTCGGCTCTATGTCGGTCCAACCATCTCGACACGCACACACACGCACACACACACACGGGACAGCAGCGCCGCGCGTCTGTCCAGCACCGTCCATGGGAATTCACGGCGCCAAATTACAGAGTAAAGTCCGGTGGGAAGCGTCATATCTGAGCTTTCTGAGACAACTGCCCGAGGGCGCACAATGGAGACATTAGGGGAAAGTGTTAACTTAATGATTTTCCCCCATTGAACCTCGTCTGACTGCCTAGAGCTCGACAAGCTGCCAACTCCCCTTCATAATGGGACTCGACAGCTGCTTTATCCCGCAGGTCTATAGGCCCCGGGATTAGGGAGTGACACTGCACCAGCAGAATAATACGCACCTACTCGTTTCACCAACTCAAATGAAGTGTATGTAAATTGACCCCGGTGTGGATAAAAAAATGTGTTGTTTTTTTTTTTTCTTTTAGATTTTGTATTCAGATCTATAGAAGCATACTTTTATGCATATGAGGGCCTTTCTTTTTCATCCTTGAGGGAAAAAAACCCGTCTGTGTAATTACACTGACGTTTTGCCACCTGCTCATTGATTCGCCAGTGACCCGTCAAACAGGGTAGCCTGGGAATAACCAGTGAGAGGCGAAAACAATGACTTCAGGAGAGAGTTATACGGCTTTAGTTGCCAGATGATTGAGAATCAGAAGGCCACATTCTGCTCGTGTCCACCGCCGTCTAACTGCTGTAGCAGAGACGGAATTTACTTCATTTATTTTTTCAAATGTTTAGTGTTATTTCCTCTTTTTTTTTTTGGGAATTCATCCTCTGAAAGATTATCAATTTCAAACAATTAAGAAAACTTAGCTGCTCAAATAGATCTCTGAGGAACACACGTGCGTAAAAACAAAGTTGAGATCTTTACGCGCACCTAAAAAAGGAGCGTTCGCGTTCACGTCAAACTAAACCAAAGTGGCAACGTTTCAGCAAGGCTCCAACAAATATTAAATGACAGAATTGCTGCGAGTTAATTAAACAAAATGACACAATTTTGTTGTCAAGTGGATACATGTATTTAACTCCAGGCGGCAGGGGTCCAATTCGTCTCTATTGTGCGCAGTAATTGGTTGAAGATATATGGCATATTCTATTAACGTAATCACCATCAAACCGAAACCCCGCAAAAAAGAGATGGAAATTAAATTTAGTGAGTGCAGCAAATGTCTCCTGTGACCACCCATCTGCGGGTTTGTGCTTGAATGACAGTTGTGAGACCGAACGCTTTTTAAAAGAATCCTCCCTTAATATGATCACGCAAAATTATTAATAGTTATTAATCCAGTAATTTCAATTTACGCAAATTCACGAGGGTGAACAACAACAACAAAGCAGCTTTGTTTAAATATTTGACGCAGATTATAGGGATGCACATGTTCCGGGTTTTATTTGCAATCTGATATAAAATACGGAGTTTATTTTTAAGGCATCATGGGGCCTAAAATCTGCATTAGGGCTAAGAAAGTGGCATCCGTAATTTAACCAAAACCATTAAACTATGATGAGTCCGTGGAAGAATTCTAATTAGAAAATACAGGACGCATTCCTGATTAATTACATCAACAAAAGTTTGGAGTGGAAAATGTGCGCAGGCGGACGGAAGCCGGGCCCAGCGGCTGTTTGCCAATTTAAAAAAGAAAATCACCAAACAACTTTACTCCAAGAACGATGATTGTAAACGCCTTAAAATCTTTAAAAAACAATTAGTTATTTAGATATTTGTGGTTGTCATTTGATATAATGTGAAACACAAAGAATCGAACGATTCGTTCGGAAAGAATCTTTGCATGAACGCCAAAGATCCCCAGATTTACTGACAGAAATTGCAAATTAACAATTTCAAAGATGGTTATTTATTTGAAAAGTCTAGGGAGGGGATAACTCTGTGGACATAGCCCGCGCATATGTGTGTAAGAGTAAGAGCGTGCATGTAAAGCGTGTGAGTTTGGAAAAAGACGTTGAACATCAGGGATGGATCACAGTGTGTGTGTGTGTGTGTGTGTGTGTGTGTGTGTGTGTGTGTGTGTGTGTGTGTGTGTGTGTGTGTGTGTGTGTGTGTGTAGATGAGACTCAAGGTGACATATGAAACGAAATTCTTACTGTTAAACTTCCGCCGGTAATCTGATACAGCATCCTTGAAACCCATCGATGCCTTTTTTAAATTCTGGCCGTGGCTCCACAGACTCACGCTCCCCGCGAAGACCCACAGCAGAGAAACACGCAACACTTACTTGATTTGACGTTTAGAATATCCAGACAACCACTTGTTGAGCCGGCCGCTTTACTCATCATGGAACCTTTAAACTGCTCGCTTGCGTTGCGCTAAATTGTCGCCTGTTTACTTTGTTGCAGTTTAAAAAAAAAAAAAAAAAATCGGGTCGGAAAAGGGCAGAACTTTCCTTCGGGTCTTCACCGGTTGCTCTGATTCTGTCCCAATCTGCCAAACTTGACAGCTCTCCGTTAACCGTCCATCAATGAAGAAAAACACCGATTATTTTGGGATTACGCAGCCGCCAGCTTCGGCGTGGAGCGTGAAGGCACCGGGCTCCAGGCTCCAGGACGGGAACCGGTTCCCGCAGCAGCAGCAGCAGCAGCAGCAGCAGCAGCAGCAGCAGCAGATCTCCAGCCGCCGCGTAAAGTTGAAGTTGGCAAAAAAAAAAACAAACCCAAAAACCGCAGAGCGCAACAAACAGCGTCAGACCGCCGAAAAAGTATGAAATAATTTAAAAAAAAACAAACTTGTAATATTCTCACAAGTGGAATCTGGAGGAAAAGCTGGACGCGGTGTAACTTTGTGCTGCGCGTTCTTCAAATCAGCCTCGGTAATATTTATGAGAAGTGTCAGGGGGAGGGTGGAGATCTCCGCTTCCTTCATCCACTTGGCTTCGACTCCAAACTCTAGCCTGACGTCACGGGCGTGTGAGCCAGTGCGCGCGTGTGTGTGATGGTGCGAGTGTGTGCGCAAGCACCTCATGAGGGGAGACACCCTGAAAAAGTTGCGCTTCTGCGTTCTCCTTCAGTTTCGCTCGGTTCTTCTGAAGCCGGGAGGAAAACGTCGCGTTTCCCTCTCAAACGTTCCCAACTGTCTGCTCGCACGCACTTCCTCCACCTCCAACCTGCGTTTTCAGCCTCGCCACATCTTTTTTTCCAGACCAAATTTAATCTGAATATTATTTTTTTTCCTTTTGAAAGCAAAGCGCGTGCGTGGGGTGGTTTATGATGGCGACCTGTTGCGTATAAGTCTCTAAGTCTGCCTTTACTGGTTTTTTAAAATGAAAGGTTTAAGAAATAAAAAAACATGTCATCCCAAATGCTCACTTTATTATTTCAGACACATCGATGAACACGCATCTGATTCCCGACCACAAATAATGTTTGGAAAACAACGATAGGACAAAATTACATTGTTAAATAAAAGTGGCTTTAACACATTTAATTAAAAAAAATGTGTAATATTGTGTTTTCGTTTTTTTAATTATTTATTTATTTATTTATTTATTTTTGGCTGGGTCTGCCACCAACATTGTCTCCCACTTTGACCAGGATCTGCTTCTTTTTCGCCGAACAGTCAGCCACCAGGCTGTTCCTCTGCTGCTCCTCCAGGCTCATTAACTTCAAATAATTTGTTATTTGTAACAAACTAAAGTTTTAACTGGATTAAGGACGGAGCCTCCGCTCGCACCTCCCACCAGGCCCCGGGAACTAATGTCTACCTCGTCATTGTTGCTGCTGCTGTTGTTGTTGTTGTTGTTGTTGTTGTTGTTTTTGTTGCCAACTGTACCTGACTGTTTGCGGGGCCGGGCTGCAGTGACACCCTGACCTTGACAGCTTGCTGCGCTTTCGTCGGAGGGCTGCAGAAATCCATATTCTGGTTTTAATTGTGTTCATTCCCACGGTGCATCGGAGGCCATATGGACTCACAAAGTGTCGATTTAAGCGGACAAGGCTGAGGCGGAGAGGCGTAGTTAATTGCAATCAGCCATTGTTGTCTTTCAACCTGCCCTGAACAGCCGATGGAGACTAACAAGCCCGAGGAGAAATCACTATGATATTCCTTTGATTTTCCTGCGGGGACACACACAGAGAGAGAGCCCCTGATCCTTCAGGAACCCCGAAGCCGCATATTGTGCTTTTTGTGTAATTACTTAGGATAAAAGCTACGATCCACTTTGGTGATCGGGACCATTTACTCGCCGATGCTTAAAACGCAGCAAAGAATCTCTTCAACCACTTGATGAAACGACGTCCCTCAAGTTTGAATTAGGGTTTTGATCAGAAATCGTCCACGTTCGGAGGCGCGCTCCTGTGCGTGCATGGGCGTTCCTGCCTGTGTCGCCGCGCGCGCGCGCGTGCTTGTGGGTGGGTGGCTGCCGTGGTGGTGGGTGAATGCTGAATGTGTGACATAATCTCCTTAACTCGTCCTAATCCTCGTTATTCACTGATAGCCTTTACACAAATATCACCAACATGGTGGTTGCCGGGGCTGCCTTCTTTCACTTTTCTGAATCAGTGACTCTCCTCTTCTCCAACAGTCAATGAAATGAAGATAACAAAGGGGCCAGGGGATTGTGTATCTTTTTTCTTTCTTTCTTTCCCTCTTTTTTTTGTTGTTGGCGAGGGCCAGCTCAGAACATGCGGATACTTGACGTGTTCTGAAATAGTTTAAACACTGTGGAAAAGAGTGGAAAAATCCCCCAGAGAGTCGGTGCGGAGGTCCTACCCACGTTTTCGTAATGGTCTGGGAATAAATTAGTACTGGCTTTTAGGAAAGAAACAACAGCAGCGGCAGCACCAGTCGGGCCCTTCTGAGGTAGTTAAAAATAACTGCCGCGGCTATTTGGGGTCCATCTTGATTGTTCTCCTCGGGCCGAGGCCGCGGTTAAGCCATCCTTTTACACGCTCCTATCAGGGCCGCGGGGCCCCGGCCGCTCAGGCGTGAACCAATCGGCTTTAGGGAGAAGTCACAAAGCTCCGGAGAGCAAATAATGGGGAGAATTGGAGCCAAGTGAAAGCCCACGCAGCCGCGCATCCTCCAGGAACTGTTCGGGAGAGTCCTGGCTTCAGTCCACACACACACACACACACACACACACACACACACACACACACACACACACACACACACACACACAGCCACTTGTAACGGGCAGGAGGGCAGGTGTGAACGTCGGGGAGCTCCCCGACAATTAACCACGGCAGAGGAAAGCGACAGCACCGCGCGGATGGCTTTTGTTGACGGGGTCCCGTGTTTAGTGCAGGCGTGGGTGAGAAGGGCTTCAGCACCAAGGACAGTTCACGGACACTCACCTGTCCGCGCGCCAGCAGATCATTTTATTGATACACAAGTAACATCCACGTTTTATGGAGAATCTCTGAGTCTGGCGTTTCACCGGTAGAGTGAATTTTGTGGTTTTTATTCTGGTATTTGGAACTAGAATTTCATTGTAAAAATAGTTTTATATAAATTATATCATAAACTACATCTGTGACTGACTCACAGACCGTCTTCAAACCTTTTTGCTTCTTTATCAATGTATTTTATTTTAATAATGCAAATTATGTCAATTATGACACTGCAGGAGGGACATTTTTGGGAATCTGCCTTTTTTAAATAAAAAAGCAACAAAATAGCTCACATAAAAAGGTAACAATAGATTTTAAAAGAGCACTGTGACAGAATGATAATTTAACTTTAAAAATGGTGCAACAGTTGGGGCATCCGGGTGGTGTTGTATCAATTTAGGGCACATTTTACTCCGATAATAGAGTTCAACTTTCTAAGAGATAAGTCTGAGCAAAACATCTGAAGAACTTGTGTAATTATTATTATTATAAAGATTTTGTGATATAAAAAAAGTAACTGACCAAGAAGAACATTGTGTTTTTGTGTTTATAAATGCCATTTCTAAAAAAATATGTGAAAAAATTGGCCTATTTGCGCAATATAAGCAGGTAGGATAAAAAAAAAAAATAAGGCTAATTTAATAAACAACAATAACAGGTTGGTTATTCGTGTAGACTCAACATCGCCGTGAGGAACATTCCACCATCTCCTCCACCTCTGCTGTCCTACATGTGCACTCACACCCCAAGGCCTCAGTGTGGAGGAGTCCCCCCCATGAGGAACCTGGACCCAGAACCCAAACCCAGAAGCCCACAAGTTGGTGTGGTGCAGTTGGACGCTCTGACAAATCTATTTGGGGCAAATTGTCAGTGAGAAACTTCCGCTCGAACTGCCTCGGACAAAACTGGCTGTTGGGGAGAGCAAATCCCGCTGCATGAGGGTGGGGGACAATGGGGGCGAATGTGTTGATGTGCGGCCGGTGGCTGGGGAGGGACAATGGACGGATTAGTCAGTCCTCTGGCTGACTGATTTGAGATGGCTCCTCTCAGCCTCTCACCGTGGGGAGTCCCATTGTCCTGCTTCTGATTCCCACTTCTCACAAACTCCAAACAAAAGTCAATCTCTTTCTCAAGGAGGGGGGGGGGGGGATATCGAACTGTGTTTCAGATGGGGAAAGTGATTGAAAAATACTTATTTGCGAGAGACGGCTGACTCTCCCACTCTCCCTCTACATCTTTTTTCCCCTCCTCTTTGCATTCATACTTCTCGTCTGCAGCCTCGACTGCCCAGTGGTCCTGCAGCATAGTGGGGTGTTGAGTGACGTTTTTCCACACTCAAGTGGGGCTGTGGGGCACCTGTTGGAGGCTTAGAAACAGCTTTGCTGCGGGGGTCATTAATATTAAAATATACAGAGATGCCATCACTGGCTGGTTTGAAATCGGTCTGATGTCGCCCTTGGGTTCCCTCTCTGGACAGACCTCTGCTTTCAGTCACTCGTGAAGAGCCTTCTTTTCTTTTTCTGTCTTCTTCGTTTCTTTTTCCCTCCCTGAAAAGACTCGTTAACAAATTATGACAGCTGAGTAGAGCGGCTTAGGCTGTTCACACTGCAAAGACAAACATGTGAGAGGCTAGAAGCTCACGATGTGATAATTCTATCTGTACTCCATCGGTTATTCTGCCTGTGTGAAAGCGCCAGAATTTGTAGCTTTGTCTGTAGTTGTGAGGTCCTTTAGGTAATAAACACACTTTTACCTTCCAAAACCTTTTTTTTTTGTTTATTTTGATGGCTAACTTTTCCAGTACTACTCCAGAGTTCTAGTTTGGACAATAATAATTTAACGGAGCTCTTTGTTTAGTGTCCTTAGAGATCCTGGAACCATGCCCAAGACAGTTTGCAGAGAAGCTGGGCTCCTGCCTTGGACCAGCTTTGGTTCAGCCATAGCAGGAGGGGCTTCTTCCGGTACTGAACTATTCCACCAGGTGACAGTAACAGCAACTTTGCGCAACTTTGAACTTTTACCATTTACCCGGTACTCCGAAAGGCCTGGATGTGTTGCCACTGAAGACTTTCCCTATGGAATGGACTAAGGAATGCCAGCCACTAAAGCAATACGCACTTACAATAAACTCCACATGGTCTGTAGAACTCTTTGCTTTAGTGAAAACCTTTCACGCTAAAATTCAATCTTAGATTAGTGTGGGACGCTTAATGTCTTGGTCCAATGTTTCACACACACGAGTCTCCTTTTAAAGGATGTTGTGTTTGAAGAGATAGTAGCAGTAGCACCATGGGGCAGATCAGCCCCGCCTCCATCGGAGGGCTCATCCGTTGATCCGGCTCTGTTCAGCAGTCAGACCCCTGATGTTGCCCTGCTGGTCGTCACAGGTCAGGTTCAGCGGTCACAGTCTGGGGTCATGGTCCGCCCATCGTTAACCTGTGGGACCCCGGCTGTACCGGAGCTGTCATCAGGAGACTCAGTCTCACCTCACAGGTCTTAATAAACACCTTTATTTGTGCAGACGATATCCAGTTTGAAGTCATCTTCAAATCGCAACATTTTCCAGCTGAAATGACAGTTTTTATGCAAATGTTTTCTCTGACCTCACACGTCTGTGATGTGTCAACCATCCTGACATATCTGAGCATTGACAGGGCTGCTGTCACCTGACGTGTGGAGACTGAATGGCATTCAGCTGCTGCAGGCCACCAGACTCATCTTCCACTACCGGTGTGTGTGGTGTAAGGTTGAGCGAAGGTAAACGTGGCCCTTTGGCCCTTCTGATGTCTGCCTATAATAAACCAATTAAACTAGAGACAGGAAGACATGACAATGGCGCCAAAGGGACAGTGTTCCCAGTTTCATTCATTTATTTATTTTCAATGTCCCTGGACTGGAATAACGTTTAATTATGAGCATACAGTATACCTGCAATATTCTTAAGAATACAGGTTTCTTTCAAGCTGAGCTTTCTGCATCATTGAAAGGTTTAAATCCTTCTTAATTTTTTTTTTATTATTGCTTAGAAAAATGTGGATAAAATGAAAGCAGCTGGGCGATTTGCCGAGGTCCTTTAGAAACAGCAAAACAACAATAAGGCCAAAGAGGCACTTAGGGTTTTTCAGGGGTTTTTTTTTTGGCTTTTTCTCATATTCACTGCATTTTCTCAACCATCCGCCACCCAGCAGCAGCTCAGTTCGTTCCCATCCTCAAAATCCCTCAAAGTTTCAGATGCTCACAATGCCTAGATGCTGTCCTTCGGCCCTTTACCCCCCTCAACCCAGAGCTATCATTCATAACCTTTCTGTGGAGTTGGGAGTGAAAGAGTTGGGATAAGGGAGAAAGAGGGGGAGCGTAGAGCAACATGGCAGCTTATTTAGAAGACTTCTTTTATTAGAACATGTGCAAGCAGTTCACTCACAAAAGACTTAAATAGGATATTTTCTGTTCCCTATAGTTGCTTTCCTCTTTTAAGTGCCGAGGCAAAAAAAGTAAGTTTACAACTCCCTCCTCAATGGGGGCTCTTCACTCTCAGGTTGCGGGGACCTGAGTGACCTAGGAAAGTTAATTAGGAGGCGAACAAAGAGCGAGCTGGAGCAGAATGCTGAGCCTCTCCTCCAGCCAAAGATGTCATCCATTAATTAGGAAAATCTTTAAGGTGGCCGTATTGAATTTACAGAAAGCCCTGTGATTGGCGGGCAACAGTTTTTTGATCAAGCCCTGACTCAAACAATGCCTTTCTAGGGGTTAAAAAAGAAGATGAAGAGAGGAGATTGGTTGTAGGAGAACAGAGGCTGTGTGTGTGTGTGTGTGTGTGTGTGTGTATGTGTGTGGTGGGGGGATATGGGATTGTGGCTGCAGTACAGTTTAATGGGGGGGCTCCTGATTGTGACAGCTCAGATTCACATGGGTATGGGTGACATAGTTTAAGGATGATGTCATGCAAAAGCAACCTGGGGGCTTGGGAAGTAAGATGGAGGGAGTACCGCTGAGCCACAGGGGCCACTCAAAGTTAACATCGCTGCCTGCATCTGGGCCAAATCCTATTCTTTTGGCCCGGGAGAGGCTTTCCTGAACGCCAAGACCTCCACCACTCCTCCCACTGCCTCGTTCACAAGTCAGGGCTTGCTTTAAAGCGCACCCCTCACTATCGGACTGGCTAACTGCCTATTCATCCCTGGCCGACTATGAATAATACGATCAGAGCCGGCTGTGGTCCACCTCCTCTGCTTTACCAGACTTTACCCTGGGTCAACGGTACTCCCTTCTAATTTGGAATTGTTTACCACTACCTTAAAACACCTCCTGTGTTGTCTTTCTTGCTGTCTTTTTCTTTTAAAAATAATAAGAGCATCATCTGTGCATTTTGAATAAAAATCCGATTATTATACATCAGTCGTTGGAATTTTGGTTAAATTGGTTAAAAAGATGTTTAATGTTTGAAATCGTTTTTGTTTCTGCCACTACAGGAAACAACAAAAATGACTTGTTTGGCCTTTGCTTGGCAATTAGTTGCAAATTCAGGTTTAGGATAGCATAAAACCAGCACTTTCAAACATATACATGTGCGTTTGCGTGTGCGTGTGTTTCTACGTCAGCAGACACAGCTACTCGCTGACCTTAATGGTACCAGGAAAGCAAAAAATACACACTGGTGTCCCTGCTGTCACGGTCTCATGCATGTCAATGGTGTGGTCCTACACTGGCACGCTGTCCTGTCCGGTGTCTCCTGGGACGCAAACCCTTCACCCCACTCCCCGTGGGGGACTAATTTGAGGGGAGGGACCATGTGTTTTGTTGCTTGTCAGAAACAATCACTCCCGGCCCATTACATTTACAGCATGTCATGCTCTTCTTGGAACGCACTGAACTCTGAAAAGAGAAATCATAAAATCATCGTTTTGGGTTTTTTTTTACTATCTATGACAATAAAGAGTCCAAAATGGACCCTTACAAAGCTATTCAAAGTTGCTTTAGGTGTCTCATCCCTAACAGATTAAAACAAATAGCAACTTATTAAGAAGTCTGCGGACCCCCCCCACCCCTCCTCTGTCCCGGCCCACCCGTCCCCTCTCTGTTCTGTTTGGGCACTGGAGGTTGTCAGTCGGGCTTTATGTCCAGTTCACTAGAGCTGAAAGAAGTCAGTTTCATGTCTTGTTATGAAACAAGACGTCCCTGCCTCTCAGGAGTGATGAGAAGTGTTCTGGGTGAGCCGGGTGTGCAGGGAACGGGACCGTCCCCTGGAGGCGACCAGCAGTGAGGAAGTCAAAGCAGCTTTTGTGTCACTGCTGTCGCTGCGTGTTTGGTAATTATCCTCTCCCTCAATATGAGCACAACCCAGGCTTTCCAGGAGAAGTCTGCACAAACTTCTCAAAGCGCCACTGAGACGTCTGATCCATGTGTACTTGCTGATCAGCAAGTATGCAAAGAAATTTATATTTTTTTAAATGCAAAAATGCATTCTGGTAAAAAAACAAAACAAAACAAAACAAAAAATCAGTCTCCAGTTGTACCAGGTTTGAGTCTGTATGTTTGCATTGTTGTCAATATAATAGTCATCATCATCCTCGTTTTCTATAGGTTTATTTTGCCAATATAATTAGTTTTACTGATATTTTCATTAACAGTAGTGGTCAGATGATCACTGCCGTCAACTGATGATGATCTTCATCATCAGCGTTGCAGTTGGTTTTTTTTGTTTTTGTTTTTGTTTTGCAAAACCTTTCCTTTGGTAGGATAAATCTGTAAAAAGCATCATTTTCTTCCGTGAGAAGTTCTTCAGTTTCTCCCTGACTGAGATCAGCCTGTTTCAAGAATGCAGACGTGCCCTGATATGCACCAATTGTTGATGTGGGGCTCAGGGGCACATCGGCGGCCAGTATTGCAGGCAAAGTCAGGGCTAATCCCTGGAAAAGGGGGAAATCACGGGAGAGGAGAAAAGCAACAATAACCAAGTCAAGCGTGTAAAATGAAAGCGAAATCTCTATTATCACTCCAAACATTTCCCAGCAAAGTGATGAAAATCAGGGTTAGTTTGTGATTCGAGTCAGACGCGGATGGAAGAATATGGGTGTCCCCGCGGGTTGGGAGACTCACAGGACGAAAAGGGCAATATTCTGGGGAAAGGGGGAAGAAGAAAGCCCCTCTCCCATCCCGACATAACCATTAAATGCAGTCTGACTTTATGTTGTATAGAGAGGGGTGAACAAGAAAGGAGGCACAGTTCTCTGATGAAAGAATGAGGTTTTTGGCGGATTAGGGACGGCCCGAAGGATGAAGAATAACTTCTGCATAACTTTACAGCTATTTTCTCTCCCCACGCCAAGAGCCAAGTTGAAGGCTGGACTGTTTGAGTTAACCCCTTTTGTGATCGTCCAGTTAGAGGCTTTCTTAGAGATTGAAAAGACTCCTCAAACATGCACATTATTTAGGCGACGCTAGTGAATTAACACAATTTGTGGGCAGAAGATGGCCTACGTTTACCTAATGCTGTTTTTATGTGACAGCTAGACCTCATGGGAAGTTTTGAAATAGAAATAATCAATTTGTTAAAAGAAAGGATTAAAGTACCACCCTCAATTTTCCTTTTTTATGCAGTCAGTTAAAGGTAAATGTATTTAATAGCTGTCTTTCTGTTACATTTTGAATATTTGTTGTATTCCCTTACTTTTCCTTCCATGAATGATTCCTGATTCTCAATCTACAAGATGAAATAAACAGTTAACTGCAGGGCAGAAGGTTGATCCAAGTGTTCATTAGGGCCATATATGATCTCTGGAGATACAAATTAATTACTATTATATATACATTTATTTAGTACATTTTTGCATGGGGTTTTAGCACTCATGCCTGATAATCAATTGAAATATATTTTTAAAAAAATTTACTATATATTTGCAAAGTTCTCTTCTGCACAAATAGCCTTCTTTTTGACCCGTTTTATTATTTGGCGTGCCAAATCACGACAGGCTTATCATCCCGTCTTACCAAAGGCTCTTGAAGAGCTCTCATCGTTGCCCTCATCCAATTTGTAGGTCTAATTAGTGATTTCTCCCTCCAGGCTTCTCTATCACATGCTAATGAAGACGTAATGATGGCCATCTCTAATAGTAATGAAATGCCGTTTTTTACTTTGTGCTCTACTGATTAGCAGAGAGCAAGTATCAGAACTTTGTGCATACAGGGTCCATGCAGATGGACACTCACTCCTCTACTGTGCACCCGTGCTGCCTCCATCACTACTACTGCATGCAAATGGTACCTTATCGTGCATAAAAACAAATGTGGCAGCATGGACGGTTTGGGCTGTAATCACGTCTTCTTTTCTGAGAGCCACACTGGAGAATACTAAATGAGTGGTGAACATCTGAACAATTAGGTGAACCCTGGTCAGGAGAAGAGTTAATGAGCAGCCGCTGCCTATAGGCATTGAGAGGAGCATTAAGGGCCAGAATCCATATTTACCGCCCGTGTTGAGCGCAGGCAGCAGAATAGGCCTCTAATGCTGCGCGCTCTCTCTCCCCTATTTTCATTACGCTTTGATGACTGCCGAATTGATGCGGCCTTTCACTTTATCAGAGCCACTAATTTCACATTAACGGCCATTGACTGTGCTTGCTTGATTCGAAGAGGTTTTTCCACAATTATCACAATCAGGATCGGAGCCCAAATCGTTTACCTTGACTCTGTAATTATTTGCTCCGAGCCATGAGCGCGTCAACAGCGGGCATATCGCTTTGCAACGCGCACGCAGTCGCAGGCATACAAACAAGAGATAGATTTTTACAAACAGTACACGCACAAAAACACATCCATAAATCGTTACGATATTGTTTCTGATTTTATTGATATTTTTTAGACAACAGTAATTGTTACTTCTGGAGGTTAATATTTATTTTAGAATCGTATCGTTTAAAACCCAAGTTCTCGCTCTGGCATACAAGATCTCGCGAGACCTGACGTGGTCACATGACACAGCGCACCCAGAGTCCGGAAGTCATGGGTGTCCGGATAGAAAGAAAAGTAGATGCGCGAAGACTTATTTTGACCATGTCTTTTCCTACAAATATTCTTGTTTTGACTTTTTCGATGACGGTATTATCAAACATATACGTCATCGTGTCTGGTGATGGATTAAATCCAACTGATTTAGCTCCACCTGACAAACTGGAAGAATTTGTTTCTTTAAACTCTCCCGCTGTGGCGTCGAACTCGACTGATTTTAAAGTAGCTAGCAGAGACTCTGTCCTGACGATGGACCTGCTGTCTTCGTTTCCCGAAGACCAGGAGATCAGTGCCTATTGCCGTAGTTTGCTGGGCATTTTCGGCCGCCGCTACGCCGCCATTGTCGACTGTTTGGTTCCTGCGGCGCGACCCGTTAAGATTTGCCAGAACTGTTTCTCCGCTTACGGCAGCCTCAGGGACATTTATACGAACATCTCATCAGACCAGGTAGGTCGCCAAAAACCAAGTCGTCTTCTGTTTTAACCCAGCCTTCGTTCTTCTCCATCGCCGGTCTGAAATCCGCTGGTGCGTCTCGTGATCGCGAGTCACGTGATGTTGCTTCGCTTCAGCGGTGGAACTTAAGGAAAAGAGAACTGATCTGTTGAGATCTGACTTTTTAGACACCGTGGTGGTTTTTTTTTTTTTTGCAAGCAGCAGTAACCTGCATCTGTGTCCAGGGTCCAGGCAATGAAAGCTGCAGGGACCCCCTGCTGAGCAGCGACCGGCTGATGCTCGTTCCTCAGCTCTACAACAGTCTGCAGGAGATCTGGTCCAACTGTGACAGTAAGAGCCCTGTTTCTGCACACACGCCGCTTCTCCACACCTGTGTTGCCGACTGTGGAGCAGTTCTGTGTTAAAGTTCTCCCTTTTTTTGCCTGGAACATTTAGAAAAGTGGTGCTATTACAGCAACATTTCCTCAAATTTTACCCTAAAAGTGCAGCACCCCGACTTAAGGTTTTCTGTAAGCTTAAGCTGTTCTTTGTATTTTAGAAGACGTTCTTTTTGCACTTAGTTCTAGTTTTCCTGGCGCTAACAGAGAGCTGAAACGGTCTTATTCCTGGTTGTGCAGGCTGCATCGCTGAAGGCTACCAAGGTCTGACCAATGACACCCTGGCCTTCTTGGCAGCCCTCAACCAGACGCTCACCTGCTTTGAGAAGAATCAGCAGGTAGCCAAACACCCTCTGATGTGTTCAGTTTGTTTACGGTGACGCTGAAGCTGCGTCTTTTTTCCAGGGAAACCAGACAGATCCGTGCAAGAGCTGTAAGAGCATCTATGGAGACCTGAACAGACTGTACAGGCGGCTGGACAATAGCAAGCGCGTGTGTATCGACATGGAGGATTCGGTATGGAACACAGACTCACAATAATCAACGACAACATCATTCAGACTACTTTAAAAATGTAATGTTTACATGCAAAAGTGTTAGTAGGAGGTATGACAAGAGGCCACCTAAAGCCTGCTGGATAAGGCTTCTTTAGACCTGAAAATAACATCTGGAATGAAGTTAAATGGATTCCAGATGTTATTCTTTCTGCAGGCTCAGAAGCTCTGATACGAGTTCAAGTGATCTGAGCTTTACAGGGAAAAAAAACCCAAAAAGTTTATTATTTAAGTTGTGGAGACTAAAAAACCCCTGACCTTCGAGTTCGATCTAAAAACCCAGTATTTTTTAAGACCGTTGAATAAAAATGACTGAACTTTATTAGAGGCTGCACTCGAATGGAAATGTTTTCCTTTAAACGACATGAAAAGCGTTCTTAGAACAAAATGACCACAATTATGGCGACAAGCGGGTGTGAATGGAGACGAGTGAAACGTTGAAACAGTATTCAGGGTTTCGAATTTAGCCTGAAAAAACGAAACGTGGATATCAGCGCATCGCCGACTGCTTGTGATGCTTTTTACTATACAACCCCCCCAAGTAAACCAAGAGGAAACGGAAGCCAGACTTCCCCCTCGTTGGCTCCTCTTTGTTCGGAAGCAGCAACCCAACCCCGACCAGAAGCTCTTGAGAAAGGAGGAGGATTCCGTCTTTTCCATTCCGCGTTTTTTAACTTCCATTATGGTGAAAGTGTTTTTCCCAGTCCAGCATCTGCGGTGATTGATCTGCAGACAGCGGTAGAGCCTCTCGTGACTGAGATCCAGGCACAAAAACAAGAGATGGCGTTATTAGCCGTGCGCACCTGTACCGAGGGTCCACTCGGGAGTGAGGCTGGCCTTCAGCTGCAGCCAGGTGAAGTCCTTGTCCTGTCTGGGCCTTTGGGTTTAGATGAACGCGACCCGCAGCCTCTGGAGTAAGAGCTTCAACTGCTCGGTGCCCCGGGAGGAGACGGTGCCCGTCATCGCCGTGTCCGCCTTCATGCTCTTTCTGCCCATTATCTTCTACCTGAGCAGCTTCCTTCACTCGGAACAAAAGAAACGCAAGCTCATCCACCGTGAGTAACCCCCTAATTCACCCATTGTCACACGGAGAGGTTTTGACGGTTCCACCTTCATAAATTCTGTCCTCCTGAGACAGGCACGTTGTTTTGCTGAACGTGACCGTTCTCCAAATTCAGGGATATATTTCATCTTTATGCTAACCTGCAGCAGCTTTGGCTTCGTTCTTAAATTTGCCCAACTTATTTTCTGCTGCCCGTCTGCAGGTTTTCCTAAATTAGAGAGTAAACGTAAAGCTCTAAATTCTCCAGATGAACGCAGGTTGTAGCTGTCACGTAACGACAGAACTCTTTTTAGGGTCAAGTTTATTGCTGTCTTTTGTCTCGTATGTGTGTATCTTGAACCGTCTAAGTGTCGTGTCGTTCCAGCCAAACGGGCCAAGTCGTACAACAGTCTGGTGAACATCCAGGACAAGCTGAGCTGAAGAGCCCACCCAGGGGACGCGACAGGGACGAGCCGCAGGTGTTCAGAGGTCGAAGAGGATCGAACCGAGTCCTCGGAGCAGCGAAGTTTGTGACACTGATCCCATTAGAGTGCTCCACGATGTGGGAACACGAAGGCCTGATCCGTCACTTCCTTGAACCGTCTGGATGCATCACAAGAGAGATAACAGCGGTTGGCTCTCGTCGCCATAAATGCATCGGTCATAATGCACCCAGCTACCCGATTCCCTCACCATCTTTTTTACTGTACGGTCTGATTATTCCCATGCCAGAAGTGTTTTCCTTTGGCTGATTATCAATCTTCCTATCCCTGGATGTCATTAGAAAGGAAGAGCAGAGCGCTCTTTTGCCCTATTTATGGGTGGAGTAATGGATTCTCTGTGTCTAATGTATGTCCCCAAAAGCTGGAAAGAGGAACCACTTGATGTCCATTAGTGGTAATGTGTAAGAAAGGGGAAGGTGGGGGAGTTCAGAAACACATAACAAATAACGGAAGAGCACTCCAGAGTACCATGCTGCATCGCTACCTGTTTTTCACCTGGTGGTTTTTTGTTTTTTTTCCTCCACTCTGAATGTTTTTTTGGTCGTCTTAAATATTTTCAGCTGCTCCTGCTAAGAAAATCTTTTTGTGTGTGATTAATTTTTGTGTACATGATTAAACCAACTTTGAAATGGGTGTGCGTGACAAAAAAAAGGGATCTGTGGGCTTCTTTACTGCCCTTCAGAAGGGTTTGCGGTTGAAATATGTCTGACAAGTGTTTGATTGCTGATAAAAATAATCTTATTTATGATTGTTAAATATCATTGGAAACAGGCGCTTCTCCTTGATCCACCCTGCTTTTCCCACCATTGCAAAAAGATATTCTACCAGTTTGTTTAGGAGGTTTCCTAAATGTCTCTCTTTGAGTGGTTCTTTCCCCTCACCAGCGTCTCTGGCTGCAGCTCCCTGATGTGTGATAAGTCCCCGCTGCATTTAAGCCGTTTCTTCACCCAGGATTGGCCCCCTGTGCTCCAGTTACGTGGCCCTGTGTTTCAGCGAGGCTTTTCCCTCACTCATTAGCAGCTAATCTAAATGTGGGATAAAGATACTTGGCCGAATAATCGCTGCAACACATCCATTAAACTCCTTTGGCTTCTTGGTCTTGTGGAGGGCAGCTACCGCTGCAGGTCCAAAGAGTATTACGCCGAGGCCTTGTTGGTCATATGGGCCGCCAAACCCAAAACACTGCGCTGCTGCACACCTCCGTGTGCCGAGCAGCTCGTGTGCAACAAAGATTACTGTTAAGCCCCTCGGCTGGGTCTTAGAGCACAATACTGAAACAGACCGGGGGCCAAAACATTAGAGACAAATTGTCACAGCCTTGTGTGCACGTAGACCACAGGGTAAAGGAATGCTGCAGAAGCATTAACCAAGAGCACCAGAACACCGATATTAGTGGAAAATGAGGTAAATAGTGAGAGCAAGTGATTTAGGCTCTCCTGAGTAGAAAGAAAGGGGAAAAAAGAATATAAATCCCCATGTAATCATAGCCTAATGCCACACATAATTATTGTACCCCTAATCCACTCACAAAGAGCTTTAATAGGAAAAATGACTTTGTGAATAATTCCTGATGGTTTATGTGGGGAAAAAAGTGAATTTTTGATGTTGACTGGTTCTGATTTTGACAGCCACCTCTACATCCTCCCTTTTTGCTGGATTATGCGCAGAAAAAAATGATTTGCATTAAAACGATCAACAATGTAAACATAAGCGCTGTTGCATTCTTACATGTGAATTAAAATAAAATAATGGATCCAGTGTCCTCAAAGCAGAAAAACTGCATAAAAACCCTAAAAGTGGAATCATTTTCAAAAATGGACGAGCTGGGAGAGGCCTTAGGAAGGCTGCGACGGTACCACGGAGGAAGACTAGAAGCCTCCTCACGGAGTCCAAAGATGATGTTTCCACCATCCTCTGACTCGATCAGCACCTCTCCTGGAACGAAAACCCTGGCGTTTCCTCCCGGGCTGAAAAGAAGCAAATTTCTCCTTCGTTATGGAATTATTAGGAATTTCTTAGTCAGAACTTAATCTGTTGTGCAACCCCCCCCCCCAAAGACCCTAAGCTGTCAGTTAGTTAACTGGCTGAAGGTCAGCCCCTGAGCAATGAATATGAAGCTTTGTTGAACAAGGAGTAAACATATGCCCCTGGAAGGAGGAATTAGTGGACACACACACCTCTGTCAGAGTGGATATGCAGGGTGAATGGGCTTTATTATACACCTGCGAGTGGGGTCAAAGTCTGTCAATCCCTAGCTTATGGTATTATGATAGATTATAGAATCACTCTTTAAACTCATTCATTTTGTAGTCTTGGTGGCTTGATGCAAAAGCACTTAGCGTTCCAGCTAAGGCTCTGTTGAAAATAAGACCCCCCCCTTCCCCAGGGGTCTTATGACAAGTCAGCTGTTGGTGACATCACAGATGCTGGATCAGATGTCAGAAACCTTTGCTGGCTGACCAGCTCAGCAGCAGCTAAAGCCACTTGAGGCCAAAGGAGAGGTTCCCCGTGGGTTGAGAGGGTAAGACTGAGGGCTGCCTGTACAACTGCGCACGTGTGTGTGTGTGTGTGTGTGTGTGT